>JAVSCE010000771.1:0-82594 GCA_032199065.1 Smutsia gigantea | reverse complement strand
GACTGGGAATGGGATTAGTGTCCTTATAAAAGAGACCTCAGAGAGCTCCCTTGACCCCTCCTCCACGTAAGAGCACAGTGAGTAAGCAGCTGTGAGCCAGACTCACTGGATGCCAAACCATCAGCAACTTGATCTTGGACTTCCCAGACGCCAGAACTGAGAAATAACTGTTTCAGTCAATGGTACATTTTTATAACAGCCCAAATGGACTAAGACAGTAGGTAATCATTAATTTATAGTAGATCCCATTTGTCTTATATGACTTTTTCCCTAGCAGCATTTGGCTTCTGGGGTACAAATATGGAAAAACTGGAATGCTGCATTCATAACAGGGTAGGGACATTTCCTTGATTTTTCTGTGTTTGGTAGAAATGCAGATGAGGAACAGAGTTCATGTTATTGGTAAAGAATGTTACTACTAGTAATATGAAGGACTGTGGAATTTCAGCTGGATACAAAGAGACATGAAGAAAGGACCATGGATTGGGAGAAAGTAGATGAGAAAGAGGACTGGGGGATCCCACTTAGGTCAAAGAATAATGGGGAGTAGTGGTTAATTGAACAAAGTAATACCAGTATGCATTTATTTGTATATACAAGTAGAAAATACATACTTTCCTTGATTAGGGAGGCCCCTGTATTTACAAAGAAATACTGTTACTCAAAAAGGACATACATAAAATGATGTAGTTATGATACAGTTTATTTTAATATATTAAACCCCCCAAATAACAAACCAACTTATTTCTTTGATAAAAACCAAATTCTATATATGCAGACTTGGTTGATTGACCATAATGTATTTTAGCAAAAAATATTTCAATACATCACACCTAGTAAAGCTTTCTACATACACAGTAGATACCAAGTAATTTTGCTAAAATGATTGAACATTTAGAAAAATCAAAACAGTTGTAAAACAAATGCACAAATCTTGTAAACTTGAAGATTGAATTGTTATATTTTTATCCGTACAAAAGAAAAAATCATTCCCTAGCTTTCCATTTTCACCTATATTTTCTTTAACAGTATTAAGCCCAAAAACTGAACGCTTGTTCCTAAGGCCTCAGGAATATTAGGTTTTCTTCAAACCAGCAGCTGTCTAAAAAGGAGCAGACCATTTAAAGGGTGGGAAAAAACAACAAATTTCACTTCTGTGTTACTCAAGCAGGTTCTGCTGAGGAAGGGTTCCTGAAATGGCTACTAATCTACTCACTTTAGGTCAAAAACATAATACCTGATTATAGGACTAAACTGGCTTTCAGGCAGCCCGTTGGCAGATTTCTTTATCACTGAAAATCAGTGACAGCCCTCAGCAGAATCTGTACAAATGCAATTTGAGAATTCTATGACAGAGATGTTAGCATATTTAAAATACAAAATGCAAAATTCCAAATGTTAAATAATTTATTTTTTAAATAAGCGAACTGCTGCTTTCTCAATCACCACTTTTTTTTTATTAAGGTATCACTGATATACAATCTTATGAAAGTTTCATATGAGCAACATTGTGGTTACTACATTCACCCATATTATCAAGTCCCCCACCCACACACTCATTACAGTCACTGTCCATCAGCGTAGTGAGATGCTATAGAGTCACTACTTGTCTTCAATGCTCAATCACCACTTCTTTTCATGAACAAATGAAAAATCAAATGGCAAAAGCAGCAGAAAAATTTGTATGGTCCAAAATGAGACAACTACAAAAATTCATATATCAAGACATGATTGAGGTAAACTTATATTGTAGAATAATTGTTTATTCCTGTATATAATTGTATAGCAAAGCAACCCTGTCTGAAAGCACTGGGTCAAACCGTCTTCCCAAGTCCTTCCAGGCCATAATTACACCTACTACAATGAAACATTTTTTATAAGTGCAATATATCATAGGACTACAGATTTTTATATTCCTAAATAATGAACTTAACTTTATTATAGCAATGATTTAAATATATGTGCTGTTAAAAAAAGAGTTGTAAACATATCTGAATTTTTTCTTTACCTGCAAGATAATATTAGAGAGAGATTCTTCAACTCCTTGATTCCTTAAGAATTAAGAACTAAAATATTAAATATAATAAATAAATATGCAACTTGGAGGCCTGGAAAAGGGTAGAGAATACTGAATATAATAAACCAGTGTATAAAAAATCCAGTATTTCAGTATTAAATCGTCTTCATCTCAATACAGTTAAGTTTATTGCTACTATAGATAAGCTTCATATTAAGGCACCTGTCATTACCTATAAGATTTGGATTCAAAACAAAAGGAATATGTGCTGTAAAACTTTTTTCTTTCATTCTGATGACATTACAGGTATTGTCAATTTTGATGTTAAGTTTTTGTATGGCAGTAGATAAGTGTCTTTGAACATATTACCTAAATATGGCTAAAATGTTTATGAGTCTTTGATACTTCAATTAATGTGATGTCCTCCCTTAATTAAAGTCTGTGATACTTTAATGAGGAAATAGGCAAAATCAAACCAAGGCGGATGCAAAGGACTAAATTCAAGAAAGATGGTAACCTCTAAAGAAAAAATAATTTTACTGTAGAGACAATGATATAAGCAGATCTTAGCCAAGTCACTTCACTTCTCTGAAACTGTCTCCCATCGGTAAAATTTCAATACTAGCCGCTCTGTCAAGCTCGTAAGGCATTGTGAGATCAAATGGGATGATATAAAAACACTTGGCAAACTATCAAGCACTGAACAAATAATGGTATTAGCATAAGCCAAAATATCTCAAATTTCAATATTTTCTCTAACAAAATTACGGCCTTCTCCTTTAGCAACTGCTTGAGAACCCTCAGTTTTAGTGAATTAGATCACCGTGGAATGAATGGAGGAAAAAAAGAGAGAGAAAAATATCTAAATTTTAGCTTCTAGAATTTTATGAAATAGTTTGCTGTGAGTGGGGAATTACACTACTTTCTGGGGCTCACTCTACCTCCTAACAGAGACCTTGGCTCCTGGCCTTTTCCTAGTCTCCTCTGCAGAGACCTTCATCTCCCTCACTCTTTGATGTCATGCAGTGTGCAGAGTTCCATTAAAAGAACTCTATATTCTAATAGCATAAAAGGGTTTCAAGAGTATTAAAGAAACACAGGCTGAGGTCAATAAGAGGTACATTACTCAGCTTGGCACAAATCTGAAATGGGTCAACCTACCAGGTTCCCCTCTGCTTAGTCCACAAGTCCTTCCTCTATGTGTAAAAAGGTTCTAGGCCAGTTTTTTCCAAAGTACAGTCTGAGGGTTACTAGTTAGGTAGATGTTAACAGGTAAAAAACAGATTTGTGTTAAGTTTGGAATACGCAGGGGGAAATAAGTTTACATATACAGTATAATATCTCAGTCTTCAATGTACTAACTAGACATTTTAAAGAATAGAGCATACAGCATTTCCCAAACTCATCTGATCACAGCATTCTGTTTTTTCCCCATGAAATATCTAGAGGGGTTAAAAGCTCTTAGAAAATCCTTTGAGAAATGCTATTCTAGCTAATTTACCCTGGCTTTAAACATTCCACTACATCTGGCAATAATTATTCTTTTAATTTCTGAAAGAGTGGAATCATTTTGCTGACAAGCTCAACTACCATGATAAGTTCCTGGATTCCACTCCGTAAAGATCTTGACCAAAGCAACTAGGAAATAAATTTCCTTTACTACACACTGAGGAACTAAAAGAAGTTACCCTCAAGTTCATGAGAATTATAATCATTTTTAGGAAATTTTTGTATTTTTTCTCAAACATTAAAACTATAAAGATCTAATTCTAGATCTTAGGACATAGAATCACAACTACTTTGAGAAGATGGGAGCATTTTATCACACCACCACTACAATTAACACTATTAATATAATAAAAAGAAGTAATGGTGGTGGTGGTGGTTGTATTGGCTAAGCACTTATTTTGTGCCTTAAACCTCATATCCACTCTGTGACTTAGGATCTACTATCACGTTCAGTTTAAAGATAAGTACTGAGGTTTAGAGAGATTAATTGACTTGCTGAGAGTCAAATAAAGTAGTAAGGACAGATTCTCAAACTCACATCTGATCCCTCATGTCCTGCTCTTAGCCACTGTGTAATGCCATCTTACATTCTAGTGACAAAGCAAAATCATTTAGGTCACTCTGGGTGTTAAACAGAATAACTGGAGTGTATTTATATAAATCCAACTTGATTGAAATTTGGTTTGGGATTCCTTTTAAGCAAACTCCTATTCCCTAAAGGAGACACTTTTTAAGGGTTTTTTTTGATTTTTAGAAAATAAAAATAAACTACTATTCACCAATTTTTAGTTACAGTGAGGGTTTTAAAAATCTGCATCCAAGGTGAAGACATTATCTGTGGTTTCTGCCATAACTGCAAAACGCTGATACTCTGAAACCCGTTTCTCAAAGAAATTTGTTTTCCCTTCTAAAGAAATGTTTTCCATAAAATCAAAGGGATTTTCTGCCTGAAAAACCTGAAAAAGAAAAGAAACGTTATTAGACATTCTGAAGAAACCAAATTATATCCTACAAGGAGAGCAACAGGTAACAAAAACAGAACGCAGTCCTCTCAGCACCTGTCTAGGATCAATTCTCTGAGGTCCTGGAGGCATGCAAGGCCAATAAATTTTAAGAAAACTGAGATCACCTGTTAACCTACTCAAGAAACTATACTAGCATCTCTGATATTCTAAGAAATAGAAAGAAGAAAAAAAGATTATTTCAGAAAATAAGCATTCAACACCAATGAAATTAAGATGTTTTTGCAGCTAGCTGAGAGATCAAATACACCATAGATATTATAGGCATTTTTCACTGCTATTAGCATTAAGTAGTCACATATGCATGATACTACAAAATATTAAACTACCAGCAATGTATAGTGGACCTAAATATGTTTCTTAGTTCATAAGAGAACAGATAATCAACACATTGATGTTAAGGCACCATGATGAGGGAAGACAGAATAAATGCTATCCACTGATGTCTCCAAACAAAAGTGGGACATATGGTGACAAGAAGCTTTTTTGCTGCTTCTGAGTTCAAGAAGTAGACCTGAAGATACAGCTTGATGGAAACTATGAGACATTTCAATGACTCATGAGGAACAATAAAAGAGGGTTTTTAAATTTAGGAGTATTCCAGCAGGAATTATGAATAATTGCTATCATCAGGAGAACATGGATATGAGGGTGTGAGGATATGGTGGTAGGTTAAAGAATAGTGAATTTACTTTAAGGCTTAAATAAGCAAATTCATTTCCCTATAAGAAACATATTGGTATAACTTAGGAACAAAATATAATTTTTAATACACAGTTTATAAATTTAAAAGGTCATATTAATACAATTATAATTTGATTTCTCTCATTAATTATCAGTAAGCATAAAGAGAATCTTGCAAATAAAACTGCAACTATACAATATAGTTTATCTTGCAAAAAACCTTTGCCTCACCTGACTCTTTCATTGAAGTATTTCTGTGGTTACCAGAATATAACTGCATTACCAAGAAAAGTATTGATTACCCCAAGCATAATGAATTTCATAAGGCTTCTCATTAAATGCAATTTAAACTTTCATTTCCATGCTAAGAAATCAAAACCTATCATTTCCAATTACCACGGTACAGTACATAGCATAAAGTTCTATGAATGGTTCACTTATGTTGAATACAACATAACCACTCATTGTGCATTTATTCCATGTCTGACACTATTTTAAGTGCTTTAAATATACCAACTCATCAACAATCCTTTGGGATAAGCATCACTACTATTATTGTCATTTTATGAATGAGAAAACTGAGATAGAGGTTAGGCAACCTGCCTAACTTCACACAGCTAGGAAATGGAGAAATCAGGATTCCAACCCCGTTAGTCTGGCTGTAGCTCCATTTGTTCAGTCATGTGAAAAGCACACCTCTTTATGAAATTCAGGTATACTATCTCTGATTAACAAAACAAAAGAAATAACTTAAAGGCAACTGAGTTCAAGGAGTCAAAACATTATGAATTGTATTTTAAGATACAAAAGATTTTGCAAAACCAATTTTTTCATGGAAAACAAGACTGTCATGGATATTTTATAAGAACACTTGTATGTTACAAATGTTTTCAGTGAAATATAATATTTTAGTGGTCCTATGTGACTACATTTCAAGTAATAGTAGTACATTTTTAAACACCTTACCTTTGAGAATCCAAGTTCCACAAGTAATCTGTCGGCAACAAACTCAATATACTGTTTCATCAAAACACAATTCATTCCAATGAGGCCAACTGGCAAGGCTTCTGTTAAAAACTCCTAAGGTAGGAACAGAAGCAGAATAAAGCCCAAGACAGAACAATAAATATGTATTTTCCAAATAAAAAGAAGGTTTTAGTTTTATTAATGTCCTAAGTCATTGATCTTGTTCAAGGAAAGTACACTAGGATGAACTCTTTCAACATGCCAATGTCCATTTAACGATGTTTGGAGTGTTACAATTCACATTCTTTCACATTCTCAAATAGCCAAAATAGATTGAGACTATCAAATTACTGGTATTTTAAAAAGTAGCACATGTATGACCTGCATTCATTTGCTTTCTCAATAGAAAAAAGAGGAGATACTTTGTTTTGAAAAATTTAGAAAAAGATTCACCAAAGCTGATCATTGTGAGGAATCAAGGAGTTGGGAAAGAGAAACAATATAAACAGAGAAAATGAGAAAGAAAGAAATGGATCTGGGTATTAGAAGTTAAAATGAATTCCCAACTACACTAAAAGACAGTGGTAAAGAGTTAATAGAAGAAAAATTAAAATATTAGCCACTTGGATTTAGTTCTCACAATGATTAAAGATATCAAACATATTTTATGCCTTTTCCCCTTCTTCTATGAAAACTATGGCTGTTAAACTATGCAGTATTTTTATAGAAGGTTTAAAAATTTATTTTACTTTTAAACCCATTCTTTCAAATGAAGAAAACATGAAGATCATCTAGGTCTTTCTAGTTAGAGATTGTTACATGATATAAATTAAGTTTTACTACTCATTAATTCATTCATTTATTCATTCTATAAACATTTGCAGCATGCTTCGAGTTAGATAGCCTGCTAGGTTTTTGAGAATACAGAACAAACAAGAAATCACCACTCCCCTTCAGTAGCAAAAAATCAAAAAATATAAAGTAATTAAAATAGTTTGTTATGGCATGAAAGTTGACAGATGAATGAGACAGAAAAAAATAGTTCTGAGACAGACTTCAGAAAACACAAAACCTTAATATGTATGTAATACATATAAACCAAATTATAAACTGACATCATAATTGCAATATATCATTCATTGGTATGGTCAGGTTGAGAAGATAGAATTGCTGATATTTGTTTTGACCAACAAAATGGCAACTTCATATGAGTCAATCTAATACAATACTGGTACAAAGAGAAAGAGAAATGTGCTAATTATATAAGCTTCCCTGCATACCTGCTCAATTTCAACAGCATCAATAATGATGTCCCGGACCCTTTCTTCTGAAGGCTTATTTACTAAGTATTGAAACATCAGGCAAGCAAAGTCACAGTGAAGCCCCTAAAATAGAAGATACCAATGTCAAAGAATATTTAATCATCAAATTCCAATTTTTCAAAAAAAAAATGAATAACATTTCAGCTATTTTTATGTAGTGATGTGTCAAGCATTACATAAAGTAGGTTCTAGGAACGCACGCAACATAGAACTCCTGGAAGATAGAAGAGGGAGTAACAGGGCCAGGAGCTTCTTTTCTTCAAACCTCATTAACATGCCCATTACAATATGTGAAATTTTTTCAGTGCCAACACATATTGGTTCATCAACATGAAAGAATTAATTAACAACAATAAAAAATCTGCAACCAAAAGCACTTGGAAAGGAAAACAAAGCAAGAACTGAAATGCAAAGTCACTCATTTTTAACATCTAAAAATGTTAAGAGATGAAAATAGTATTTAAAGAAGAGGTGAAACTCAGATTTCAAAAAGACAACATTTTTATTAAATAAGAATGGCTCAGGATAAAAATGAATTCAGTGCAATGAAAATGGAAACTGAAGAATCAAAAATACAATTTGAAGCTATATAAAACAGAAATAACATTGCAGATAACTTAAACAAAGAAGAAAGAAACTTGTGAAACACCTTGAGAACAGCATGGTTCTGTAAATACAAGAAATAGTATAGAATCTTAAATAACTGGAGAACAAAGCAAAGAGATTTGACCTACAATAATCAGGATTCCAAAACACAGAACAGATTGTATAAAGCTGAAAACAACAGAAGAAAATTTCAAAAAAGTCAAAACAAAAAAGAGAAAGAGGCCAGATACAGAAGGAGGACGGTATTCCAAACAAAATTAACAAAGACTGACACCAAGCAATTAACATTTCTAAACTACAAAGAAAAAAATTCTTTTCACCAAGGGAGAGGAGGAGGAGGGAATGTGCACTTTAAGGGATTACAAATCAGAGTTTGCTTAGGTTTTTCAAAATAAGTCAACAAAAACCCAAAGACAATTGAAGTATAAGACTAAACCAAAGGCTGTATTCCAAGGGTTATTTACTTAATTAGTAGTCATTCCCAAAAGAAACCATCAGGAAAAAAACTTTCTGAACAGCTAATCTCAGAAGATTTACTAATGAAACATTTTTCCCAAAGGCTGAATTTCAAATAAACTTCTAAAAGGTATTAAAGAAAGTGTTGATTAGAACTGACAGCTAGCTGCCTATTACAGAGATGAGTAAATCAAAGGTACACACTTGTATTGCTAAATCAATAAGTGAACAAAATTAATTTTGGGGCTTAAAGCAGTTCCAATCAAAATCCCAATGGCATTGTTTTTAGTTAAAAAATCTGAAAAATCCCCAGGCACCAGCTCCGCTCCCCTACAACCCCCAACCTCTAAAAAAAAAGAAAAAACTAAAGTAGAAGAACTAAAAATTAAAAAAAAAATACAAAAAAAATCTGAAAAATATTTTTTAATTAATCTAAGACTAGAATTTAATTATTCCAACTACTAAAGAGAAAGAATAATTATGTAACATGATAGAGGTGCTAATTACCCCACAATGGCAATCACATATCACAATACATAAGTGTATCAAATTAACAGGTACACCTTAAATTTACACAGTATTTTATGTCAAATATATTTCAATTAAAAGTTAACCTGGAAGAATAAGTGGGCAGAATCTTGTAAGAACACTTTTAATAGGAAAGTTAGGAGATTTATCCTACTTTTTACCAAAATATGAAAAACTAAAATAATTAAAATAGCTTTTTATGCCATGAAATTTAACAGGCAGGTTAATGAAATGGATTTTAGTATACTTAAAGCCTGAATATATAATAAAGAAGATATCACAAGTCAACGGAGAAAGATGGATTAAATTGGAAAACTTCCCAAGAGTGTGTGTAATAAAAATAAGTTAAATTCTAACTTATCCTATGCTATATTTACACCAAATTCTATACTTAACACTAAACAAATTCCAATGGTATTAGAGAGTTAACATGTTAAAAAGCCAAGAGGAAAATATGTGTGATTATTTAATTCATCTCTGGAAGTAGATCACATAAATTTCAGGTTTTTGTATATTAAAAGAACAAACAAAATTAAAAAACAAAGGACAAACTGGGAAAATATTTGCAATAAATATAACAAAATTCCTATTTTATATTCATGCAATAGATATAACAAATTCAAAAAACAAATACTTATTGAAAGAGCTCAATTAATCACTGTGCATTGGGTATACCAACAGAAATAGAGGCAAAAGACAACAGGTAAACACAGAAAAAAATGCAAATGACTAATATCATTATGAAAAAAATATCCAATCTAAGTAGTAAACAGATGGAATTAAACCAATAATGAGAGACCATTATCCCTATCAAATCTGCCAAACACTGAATACATAAATCTGAATTCTGGTGAGGGTATGATAAGAAAAGATATGTTCATACATTGCTAGGAGGAGCTGCAAATTGCTACACAATTTCTGGGAAGAAATATGCAAACAAAGTATGAATGACCTTAAAATGTTCTTATCTTATAATTCAGTCATTCTACTTCTAGGGAATTTAGCTTAGGAAAATAATATGAAATTGGGACAAAGTTTATATCCACAGATGTTCATTTTACATTATAGCAAAACAAACAAAAAACCTGGAAACAACTTAAATTTCTAAATACAGAATAGTCAAATAAGTGATACATCCATTCATTACAATATTATATATCTAACAAAACTGTTTCCAAAAAATGCTTAATATCATAGAAAAATGCTCACAATATTCTGCTAAGTGAAAAAAGAATATCTCAGCTTGTAAAATATGAAAAAAGCAGAATATCTCAAATTGTAAAAATACATTTGTACATATCTACAGAGATTTAAATGTAGAACACTCAAAAGGAATACAATTAAATACTAAAAGTGGTTATCTCTGTGTCTGAGACTGAGTGATATTATTTTCTCTCAAATGACATATGACATTTATAATAAAAATTACTGCAAACTTAAAGACATGAAACAAAAAGTAAACAAGTCATTTTCATAGTGTTTCACTGTATTTTAATAAAACCCTGTTAAAGTTTCTGGTTGAAAAAACTGAGGCTTAGAGAAGCTAAGTAACTTGACAAGGTCACTTAGAAATAAGTTAAGGGGTCAGGATTAATGTAGTCAATAAATGTGAATGGACTGGCTGTGATAGACTTAAAACACTGAGAAAAGACAAGGTTTCTGAGCTTGAGGAGCTTAGAGCCTAGCAGAGGAGAGGCAAGAAGTGCAATACATTTACGGACACGCTGAGGTTTCAAAGGGATGCCTAGAGGAAAGAATAGCCGATTTTACCTAACTGGGTCAGGAAAGTTTTGAGTTGCAATTTGTGAAAAAGTAAATAACAGATGAAAAAAACTGGAAGGAAAGATGGAAAAGGTATGGCACGCAGAGGGAGACAAGACTTAGTTTTTCACTGGCTGTAGCTGAAAAAGAATTGAAGTGATCTAAAATGACTCCCAGATTTCAAATTTGGATGATTGGATAGAAGGTAGCACCACTCAATGAAATAGGGAAAACAGAAGTAAGAAACGTTTTGGGAGACAGATGATGAGTTTGATTTCTGAAATACTAGGTTTGAAATATCTGTGGAGCCTTCCAGGAGAAAACATCCAACATGGACTTGAATATATTGGTTTGGAACTCAAGAAAGAATATCTGAGCTAAAGATAAAGTTTTGGTTGCTATGAGCATCTAGATGGTAGCTGGGAATAAATAAGATGAGCCAGTGAAGGAGAGAGGCCAAGGGCGGAACCCAGGAATGCAATGATATTTAAGGATGAGCAGAAGGCATTGAGGAGGAGCAGCTGGAGGTAGGAAGAAAACAGTGTCTTAAAAGCCAAGGAAGAAATTATTTCCTATTTTCTTTTAGTTACCAGGGTATATATGTCACCATAAACATTTTCCAGGGGAAATAAACACCAAATATGAATACAAATACAACTAGAAGAAATACTTCATCCTTACTTCATCTCTGCTGATGAGTTCATTGGAAAAAGTGAGTCCAGGCATAAGACCTCTTTTCTTTAGCCAGAATATAGCAGCAAAAGATCCCGAGAAGAAAATTCCTTCTACAGCAGCAAAGGCCACCACTCTTTCCCCTGGGAGACATAAAATGGTTTCACTTTTTGGGATATATATTGCAGATATTTTCAAGCTTACATATATATTTTTATAACAATACCATAACAGTTACACCAAGAAACAAAGTCAACAAGTTAGTACCAAGGCAATTAATGACTCTAACATCTTACTCCTGATAGACAGTGACTGCAATAGAGGGGGTGAGGACTTGATAATATGGGTAAATGTTGAAACCACTGTGTTGTTTATGTGAAACCATCATACTCAATGATACTTTAATTTAAAAAGAATAGTGAGACTAACAACAACAAAAAACAAATTAGTGCCACAGCCAAAGGTCTTTAGAGGATATCTGCCATTTTCACCTACAAGAGAAGAAAGATATGGTTTCTTCAAATCCTATGACAGACATTGGACTCCTATATGTCTTGGCATCTGAACAAAAGAGAGCCTTCCATATTCACAAAAAGAGGTGATTTATCTGTGCACCGCAAGTGCTGTGAGTGCAGTATGCATATACGTGTTTGTGGACTGGAGTGGAGAGTAGACGATAGAGTTTATGACAAATGTCTCTGTCTTTGAGGTTGGAGAGCAGAGGTTGCTGAGGTTTATACTTTTAGAAGCCTAAAAATCCTACAGATTAGCTGTAAACATTTCAAAAAATATTGCTACGAATCTGTGATTTAAAAAAGAAAGAAAGAAACAAACCAGCTGAAGATAATAAACCTATCTATTGGATAAAACATCCCATCACAGAAGTAAAAATACTGTCTTCTGCTAAACCCAGAAGGCCCCATTTCAAAGGTTATTCACTATTGGGCAAGGTCTTTGCAGAAACTCATCTCCTAAAGTGTCTGTAATGGCATCATATCTGTAACACTACCTCTAGGGGATGATTATAGGCCTAACTCAAAAGAATGTCACCACATTGCATACATGCCAGAGAAATATTTACATATGTGTTTGTCTAGGGAGAAAGGTTTGATATATAAGACTATAAGATAAAGGCAGCTGAGTGCTTAAACCAACTACAGACCTGCTTCATAGATGACATCATAGCTTGTGTCCCAGTACTTGTTGCAGGACCAAACAGAACAGGTGCTTAATAAATGTGTCCTGAACTGAATCAATGGAAATTATATAAACTAGATGATAAAGGACATTACAATCCATTCTATGGAAATTGCTAAAATCTGATCCAGGAACTGAATAAATATTTGTAATTTCCAGAAAAAGGTAATTATAATATTTAAATTTCAAAAAGAAAGATAACTAAATTTAAATATTTCAGGCTGTCTCTAAGTAGTGTTTGGGTCTGCCCTTGTTCTTTTCCCTGATTATTTTACACCAAATCAGATAGACTAATTATATCAAATAGTTGTTTATTAATAGCCCAAAACATCAAAAAAACTTAAAGTATTTTATTTTTACAGACACAATTTTAAAAGTCACTCTGAAAACAGAAGAAATATAAATTAAGTACTTATCAAGTATATACTGTGTAAAAGGAATTGAGAAGAATCTTTAGTATATGCCAAACATATGCTATTAAAAAAATAATCACTATGCTCTTTTTAAAACAAAAATAACTTAGACTAGTGATATTTTTTAAGATGGAGATTTGTCATTAGTTTGACATACAGATCACTATATTTTCATCTTACTATTAGTGAGAAGTTGTAATTGATATATTTTTCACTGATATTAAGGCAATTTCATGTTGACATTTGTCTGTAAGGGAACTACACTATAATACAAATTTGTGAATAAGAGGAAAAATTTTAACTATTCTATGCATTCATGTGAATGCTAAAGAATGAAAGTCGTAATAGAAATAGTTCTAGAAGTCTATTCTTTTTGAAAGGATTAAAGAATTATGAGGGGTAAATTTAAAAATTTTTCAAGAATAAATGTGAACTACGAAGAGTTTTCCAAAACATTTCTTCTAACAGCTATATTGAAGGTGAAGGCCTTATGATTTGTTTGAAATATGGGAAAGTAGAATATATAGTTTTTTTCTTAAATAAATTTATTTCTGCCATATTCCCTTTAACCTTGCCTTTCACAGTTTCATTCAGAGTTTACAGTTCTTGTCCTAATATTTTTGTCCTAAATAATGAAGGACTCTTTTGATGTACAAATTTATGTTTTCATTTCAGGAAACTCTTGTTTCTTATATATGTAACTTTTCTTTGAGTTGGCATAAAGCTTACTGTTCTTTGAAATGATACTCTCAATGTAATTTGTTCTCAGGATCTTCTACAAAACATGTGGAATTCTAGATCTTTTTTGTTTTGTTTTTTGTGTGGAATACAGAAATGTTCTTTATTCTTTTTTCCCAAAAATATACACATTAGCCTGCTATTTGCTTTTCTGATAACTGACATTTCTCCAAGTAGACCATAAAGAGCCTATTTATTATTTATTTTTTTACTTTTACCTTTGACTCCCTTCACCCTTTTCTCCCAACCCCACTTCCCCCAATCCCACCACTGGCAACCACTAATCTGTTGTATCTATGAATTTGTCTTTTGTATTTTTAGATTACACATATAAGAGAGATTATACGGTGTTTGTCTTTCTCTGTTTAACTTATTTCACTTAGCATAATGCTCTCAAGGCCCATCCATGTTGCAAATGGCAGGATTTCATTCTTTTTGATGGTTGACCGTGTGTGTGTGAGTATGTCTTACATTTTCTTTATCCATTTATCCATTGGTGAACACTTAGGTTGTTTCAATATCGTGGCTATTGTAAATAATGCTGCAATAAACACAGGGATGCATATATCTTTTCGAATTAGTGATTTTGTTTTCTTTCGATAAATTCCCAGAAGAGAAATTGCTGGATCATATGGTAGTTCTATTTTTATAATCTTTTGAGGAACCTCCATACTGTCTTCCATATGGACTGCACCAATTATTTACATATCCACCAACAATGCACAAGTGTTCCCTTTTTCCCCAATCCTCACCAACACTTGCTATTTCTTGTCTTTTGGGTAATAGGTGTGAGGTACTATCTCACTGTGGTTTTGATTTGCATTGATGGTTAGTGATGTTGAGCATCTTTTCTCACGTACCTGTTAGCCACCTGTATGTCTTCTTTGGAAAAATGTCTATTCAGATCTTCTGCTTGTTTTCTAACCAGATTTTTTTGTTCTTGCTATTGAGTTGTATGAGTTTTTAAATATATTTTGGATATTACCCCTTATCAGATAGATGATTTGCAAATATTTTATTCCATTCGATAGGTTGCATTTTCATTTTGTTGATGGTTTTCTTTAGTGCAGAAGCTTTTTAGTTTAATAGTGCCACTTCTTCATTTTTCTTTTGTTGCCTTTGCTTTTGCTATCAGATTCAAACAACATCGCCAAGACCTATGTCAAGGAGCTTATCACTTATGTTTTCTTCTAGGAGTTTTATAGTTTCAGGTCATATGTTCCAGTATTTAATCCATTTTCAGTTAATTTTTGTGCATGGTATAAACAGTGGTCTAGTTTCATTCTTTTGCTTGTGGCTGTCCACTTTTCCCAGCATCATTTATTGAAGAGACTGTCCTTTCCCCATTGTATATTCTTGGCTCCTTTGTCATAAATTAATTGGCCATTTATGTGTGGGTTTACATCTGGGCTCTCTATTCTGTTCCATTGATCTAGGTGTCTTTTTTTATGCCAATACCATACTGTTTTGATTACTATAGCTTTGCAAGATAGTTTGAAATCAGGGAGTATGATGCCTCCAGCTTTGTTCTTTCTCAAGATTGCTTTGGCTATTCAGGGTTTTTGTGGTTTCATATAAATTTTAGGACTGTTTGTTCTATTTCTGTGAAAAATGCCACTGGAATTTTGATAGACATTGCACTGAATCTGTAGATTGCTTTGGGTAGTATAGACATTTTAACAATATTGATTGTTCCAAAACATGAGCACAAAATGTCTTTCCATTTATTTCTGTCTTCTTCAATTCCTTTCACTAATGTCTTGTAGTTTTAACTATATAGGTCTTTCATCTACTTGGTTAAATTTATCCATAGGAATTTTATTCTTTTTGATGCAGTTGTAAATGGGATTGTTTTCTTATTTCTCTTTCTCTTTCATTATTGGGAGTATACAAATGCAACAGAATTTTGTATCCTGTAACTTTACCAAATTTATTAGTTCTAACAGTTTTTCTGATTGAGTCTTTAGGGTTTTCAATTTATAGTATCATGTCATGTGCAAATAGTGACAGTTTTACTTCTTTTCCAATGTGGTTGCCTTTTATTTCTTTTTCTTGCCTAACTTCTCTGGCTAGGACTTCTAATTTTACCTGGAATAAAAGTGGTGAGATAGGCATCCTTGTCTTGCTCATGATCTTAGAGGAAAGGCTTTCAGCTTTTCATTGTTGAGTATACTACTAGCTGTGGGCTTGTCATATATGGCCTTTATTATGTTGAGGTACATTCCCTCTATACCACTTTGTTGAGAGTTTTTACCATAAATGGATGTCGAATTTTGTCAAACACTTTTTCTGAAACTATTGTGATGATCATATATTTTATCTTTCATTTTGTTAATGTAGTGTATCACACTGACTAATTTGTGGATGTTGAACCATCAGGATTTCCCTGGAATAGATCTCACTTGATCCTGGTGTATGATCAATGTACTATTGAATTCTGTTTGCTATTATTTAAGGATTTCTTCATCCACGTTTACCAGGGACACTGGCCTGTAATTTTATTTTCTTGTGGTATCCTTGTCTGATTTTGGTTTCAGAGCAATGCTGGTCTCATAAAATGAGTTTGGAAGAATTCCCTCCTCTTTTATTTTTTGGAAGAGTTTGAGGATTGGTATTAATTCTTCTTTAAATGTTTAGTAAAATTCATCAGTGAAGCTCTCTGTCATTGGACTTTTATTTGTTGAGAGAGCTTTGATTACTGATTCAATCTCCTTACTAGCAATCAGTCTATTCAGATTTTCTATTTCATCATGACTCAGTCTTGGTAGATTGTACTTTTCTAGCAGTTTATCCATTTCTTCTAGGTTGTCCAACTTGTTGGCATATAATTGTTCATCATGGTCTCTTATGGTCCTTTGTATTTCTGTGATATCAGTTGTAATATCTCCTCTTTCATTTCTGATTTTATTTCAGTCCTCTATCTCTTTTTCCTGGTGAGTCTAAGTAAAATTTGTCAGTTCTATTTATCTTTTCAAAGAAGCGGCTCTTAGTTTCATTGATCTTCTCTAATGTCTTTTTAGTCTCTAGGTGGTTTATTTCTGCTCTGATTTTTGTTATTTCCTTCCTTCTGCTAAATTTGGGTTTTACTTGTTCTTCTCTTTCTAGTTCCTTGATGTATAAAGTTAGGTTGTTTATTTCAGACTTTTCTTGTTTCTTGAGGTAGGCATTTATTGCTAGGAACTTCCCTCTTAGAACTGCTTTGCTGCATCCCACAAATTTTGGTATGTTACATTTTCATTTTTGTTTGTCATGAGTATTTTTTTACTTCTCTTCTGATTTCTTCTTTGACCTATTGGTAGTTCAGGGGCATACTGTGTAATCTCCACATATTTGTGAATTTTCCAGTTTTCTTCATGTAATAATTTCTAGTTTCATACCACTGTGACAGAAAAGATGACTGATACAATTTCAGTCCTTTTAAGTCTATTAAGACTTGTGGCCTAACATACAATCTATTCTGGAAAATGTTCCACATGCACTTGAGAAGAACGTGCTTTCTATTGCTTTTGGACGTAAGATGCAGCTGATCTGTATGATGTAATGCACTAAGATTGTATAACTAATACCTTTCTTGATGTTTGAAATGTAATTTCACTGCATGTATTAAGGTTAAATCTGTATATTTAATGTTTTAAAGTTCTTTTAAGATATTTTAAAAACTAGTAGTCTATCTCAATTTTTTTAAAGCTAAGCAAATATATAATTAAGAATTTTTAGCTCTACAGGAATTAAATCTCCTTATAACATATCAACTTTCAAAAAAAACCAAATATTTTTTAAAAGAGTATTCCTAGCTTCTTATTAGCTAAAAGTAGTAGAGGATTCTGGTTATGAGGAAAGAACAGATAGTTGCTAGACTGCATCCTACTCAGTGCAGACGTTATCAAGGTCACCAAAACTGCTAGGCAAAGCCCTAAGGCAGTGAAAGAGCTGACTTTCTCAACCTAAAGGTACTAATGGTGCATGTGGCACAATTAGTTCATAAAACTGCATTTCTCCAACTGGTTAAAGGTGTGTAGCAAAGCAAGAATATTTCCATGTCATTGTCTTTTAGTTTCCCTCCCAAAGAAGAGATTCACTAATGTGTGCTTCACTCTTTCTCTTTCCCATCACCCATCCTACTCCCTGATATACTATTTTGGATCATGTTCTTTCCTCTGAGATCCTGAATCAGAACCATAAATGGGTTTGCCTTAAGAGTAAAGCAATATGGAGAATTTAACTGGAGCCCTTTATGTTGTCACATGGTAACTGCCATCCTCTATTTTCTCTACTTCTATTTGGTAGTGTGATGAAATATGTCCTTTCTGTGAACCTATTCATCATTTTCTATCAATATCTAACATACTAATATTTTCAGTATACATTGAACATCTTGATATTTTCCTTCTTTCTGTTCTAAACCCTGTTTCTCAAGTGTGCTTCTCAAACTACTTGTGAGAGAATCAGCTGTATATAAAATATTCCTCAGTCATACTTGGGCCTCCTAAACCACACATTGGTGGGGATGAGGATTCTTCAGAGTTTTCCCACAAATTCTTGGATGATTTTTATGCGCATTGAGACCCACCACTTTTCTCTTTCTCAAAATGAACTGAAGGTAATGTAAACATGGCTGTTTTTTCCTTGTTATATTACCTTCTTGCCTATACCTTATTCTACATCACTGGTTCTCAAAGTGTGGACCTGCAGTCCCTGGAACTCCATAGACTAAGGAGGTCTGCAGGATCAAAACTATTTTCATAATAATACTAAGGCACTATTTTTTTTTAACTACCATCCTCTCATGAGTGTATAGAGGTGTTTCAAGAGGCCACCTGACATAATCCTGAAAAGCCTTGTGAAATAGTTCTCCCTTCTCTAACTACATACTGAGTGAGGCTGGATTTTCTTTATATACTTCTACTAGAACAATATTCTGCAACAAATTGAAAGTGGAAGCAGATACAATCCAACTGTCTTCTATTAAGCCAGACATTAAAGAAGTTTGCAAAAATGTAAAACTATACCATTCTTTTTGATAATTTTTTGGGAAAACATAGTGTTTTCTCATAAATATGTTATTTAAAAATATAATGGGTTGTTGTTTATTTAAAATGCATTAATAAATAAAAATGCAGTAATAAATATTTTTAAGGGTTCTTGGTTTTAATTTCTAATATGGAAATATCAATAACCCACACAAATAGCATGATTTTGAAGTCCCTAAAAAGTTTTAAGAGCAGGAGTCCTGAGACCCAAAATTTTGAGCCTTGCTTTCCCATATAATGAATAAAGCCAGAAAGCAAAGACCGACAATTATGAAATAGGAAAGAATAAGACAGGCACTCAGACTATTCAAATTAAATAACTGAATATTTTAATTAAATTTGGTGAATGTTTATTGAGCAACTATGTATAAGATGCAATGTTAATCACTTCTTTAGAAAGTTATTGGAACTCAACTCATCCAGAAGTGTGTTTACATTTAACTTACCTACGAGACAAAAAAGCCTGTTGTTCCAAACCATTTCTTGCCCTAGTTGACTCCACTGGTCTTCAGTTTTTTTTAAAACCACTGGTCTTCAGTTTTTTTAAAACTACATATTTGTTCCCTGAAAAATGTTAATGTTCTCTTGCTTTAAATCCCTAAAATAAACACTCCTGAAAGCAGATACAAACTGTGGATTGCCATAATACTTTTGTCAGATTCTATGTGACTGACTCTTATTTACCTGTAATTATGCCCTGAAATCTCAACTTTTCAACTTCCAACTTATTAAACAGAACAGACAACTTTAGATTTATTTTATCACCAGTTTCTAATTATTAGGAATAAAGGTACATATGGAGATATTTGTACTACTTTCCCATTCTGTGACTTTGATTAGTACCTAATAGTTACACTACAGTGTTATGTCATCCAAAGCGAATTTGATCACATATAAATTAAAGTTACATACCAAAAGTAGATTTTCTATCTGCTATCCATCGCAATGCCCAATCTGCTTTTTTCTTAACATATGGCATTGTTTCAATTGCATTAAATAAAAATTCCCTGTGAAAACAAAAGAATTAAGGGTGAAGTTATTCACTTCTTTTCTTAATCAGAATAAATTTTCACAGTTCAATCAGAGACAATCAATGCAACTCTATGGCAGATCTGTAGTTTTTCTGTATTTTTGCATGTCCATAAAACAGGGAAATGAAAGTAAAATTCAAATTAGTGGTTTGGATCTGGTCTGATTCAAAATTGACTGAATTTGGTTATTCAATATTGAGGCAATATGCTAATGAACAGTTTTTAGGTTCAATGTCCAAAGATTAACTGGTTCTATACAAGTCTTTTTTTTAAACCCAACACGTGATTAAGCAATAGAAAACATTATAATCCTAAACTTCCATATTTGAATAATCTTTCCCTAACACTTAGTTTTGGAGTTTCTGCTCTTAACATAAGTAATAGGATAAACCTTTGTAAATAAAATCCCAGTGGTAATACCTTTTCTTGGGATCTCTGATGTAAGTGTCTATTAGCAAACTGTACATCTCTGAGTGAACATTCTCGATGAGAATTTGAAAGCCATAGAAACAGCGAGCCTCTGGAACCTGCACCTCCTGACTAAAGCGCTCCACCTAAGAAAATAAGGGAAACAAGTATATCCAATCTTGTGGGCTCTCATTAAACACTGCAAATCAGAATCTGTACACCAGAATTACCACTTAAAAACTGCCTGTCATGCCACAAACAGGTCAGAAAGACCTTATGGATTATTTTAAGCAGTACTGTTTATCCATAAACACTCTGCAATAAATCAGCTGCATAAAGTATTCTTAAGCATTAAATGAATTGACTACTAGAGGTGGAGATACTCCCTATAAAGCCAAATAAATTGTAGAACATCAAAAATGATTATATTGCTTTGTAGAACTGACCTTAAGTCTTTTTTTCCCCAACAGTAGATAGATCTATTGAAGCCCCTTCCAATTCATGAGGAAAGTTCTTATTTTTGATTCTCTTTAACAAAAAGCCTACCTCCAGGACAACCATAATATAAATTTAAAAATGGGGAGCCAGAACTCAGTGCTCTATTTCAGAGCTCCAGAAGGGTATTAAGGTGCAGGTTCTCTATCAGGATTACTATTTAAGGTTAAAAATCAAATGAATGTTTATGTATTGTGAGTAATTTTGATTGGTCCCAATATGCTTGATTTCATATTTTGCTGGCAAGATGACAGAAATGTATCCTTTTCTCTTGACACTTAATCAGAAGAATATCTTTAAGAGTTAAACTACATCTAGTTCATTTCCTAGACATCATTTTTCAGGCCCAATCTAATTTCCTTACTGCCATTATCATCATTTAACTGCTGAATTGGAAAAAAAATAAAACAAAAATCTTACCAAATTTTCATTCACAATTCCATCACTGGCTGCAAAAAAGGCTAAGATGTGAGAGATAAAATATTTCTCATCTGATTTAAGCTTGTTCCAGTGAGGGAGATCCTTTGATAAGTCAACCTGAAATAAAAATATTTTCAAAAATTTTAACTTGGAATTAAATTCTATTCAAAGTGTTTGGAAAACCCCACCAATGTTACGGAGGGACATCTCTTTACCAGTGAAAAAGGAAAAAATGTTAACATTACTACTACAGACTGAATGTTTGTTGTCCCCCCCCCCCTCAAATTCGTATCCTGAAACCTAATCCCCAATGTGCTGTATTTAGAGGGAGAGCCTTTGGGAGGTGATCAGGTCATTAGGGTAGACCTTATAAATGGGATTAGTGCCCTTACAAAAGAGTCCTCGGAGAGCTCTCTTGCCCTTTCTGTCATTTGAGGACAAAGGGAGTAAACGGTTATCTATGAACCAGGAAATGGGAGCTCACCAGATACTGAATCTGCCAGAGCCTTGATAATTTCCAGCCTCAAGAACTGTGAGAAATGCATTTCTGTTGCTTGTAAACCATCAGGTCTAGGATATTATTATAGCAGCCCAAACTGACTAAGACAATTACAAAGGAACACAATAAAATAAAAACATTATGAAGGACTCCATCTTCTGGTTAATTGGGAAGCTGACCAGGATATGCTTTTAAAATACTAAAATTAACATAATCTATTCTCACCATAAAAAAGAAATGGTAATCACTTGCAATATACTATATAATAAATGTGAATCAAATCAACATGTTACACACCTTGAGCTTACACAATGCTGTATGTCAATCATATCTCAATAAAACTAAGGGATAGAGACATGGAACAAGTGAAGGAGGGAATAAAAGGGGGAAGAAGGAACCGAGATGAATAAACTAATGACTTTCAGCAGCCACTGCTTTAACACTGTACACACTTGACCCTCCAACAACATGGGTTTGAACTACATGTGTCCACTTATATGCGGATTTTTTTCAATAAATATATTAGAAAATTTATTGGAGATTTGCCAACAACCTGAAAAAACATTTTCTTTTCTCTTAACTTACAATACTATAAGGCTATATAGTATGTGATACATATAACATAAAAAATATGCACTAATTGACTATTTATGTTATCAGCTAGGCTTCTAGTGAGCAGTAGGCTACTGGTAGTTAAGTTTTGGGAAAGCCAAAAGTTATACAAGGATTTTTTACTGCATGGGGGGTCAGCAACAACCCGAGTTTTTCAAGGGTCAACTGTATAATATTTACTGTAGTGTTGGATAATGAACTACCTGTTAGGCAATCCTAACTGCTACTTTACTGCAGGTTAATCTAATACACAGAAAGTAGTGTCAGGCAGGTAACAACCTGGGTTTCAAAGCAATTTATAGGTACGGCTTCCTTTGTGCATAGCAATATATTTTTATGTTTATTAGAACTAGTCCTTGGAATTACTAGAGACATGCACTCTAGAATTTGGTGGAATCTGCAATTTAAAAATAGTGTTTAAAGGTACCTTGTAGATATTATTTTGCCACAGAAAGATCTCTTAAGTGTGTTTCACAAGAACCTCATAAGCATTGAAGTCTGTAATTGTCCTTTGTCCATCTTTTATTTATTCTAACAAAGCTCTGATCACTTTGACTATTCAAAAAAGGACTAACATTGTCATTATCTATGTTGACATAATACCCTTTTTCTTGTTACTTTATTCTTTAAATGTTTACTGAGCACCTACAACACTCCAGACACTATGTTAAAGTGTTGGGGATACAGTGGGGAACGGAGAGGGAAATACATATTTGCATACATCATTTAAATTATGCAAGCTAAAAATCAGGTCCTATTCTACTAAGAGTTCAACTCAGGACTAACTGAAGGACATGTTCCTGGCTTTTATGTAACATACTCCTGATATTAAATTTTAACATAATATCTCACTTTTAAATGTTAAACCTATCTCTTTGAACACTTAGCTTCAAAAAGTCTTATACATTTTATTTACACAACATTGATTGTTTTCCGTTCCCAAAATCCTAGCTAGATTTATCTCATTTGACTAAATTCTCAATTTCACCATCTAAATATTGATTCCAAACTATCAGAATTGCCTGAGAAGCCTGAAAACAAAAATCCCATACCCCAGACCTTTTTCTTCTGAATCAAGATTTCTGATGATTGATCATATTTAGGAATAAGGCTAAAGCACATAAAACAATGAAGCCTAAAGTTGATTAAATTGTAACTTAAGAATATGTAGAATGAAATGTGTTTGATTTCTCTTCAAAATATGTATTCGAATCTTCCTATAAGCTGCCTACAAAATATGCACCAATCTGTTTAATTTTTTTTTTAAATCAGTGTTTCTTAGTCATAATACAACATATTACATTTGCTAAAAGATGCAAGTAATTTTCAAGTGAATTTTAAGAAACCCAAATATCACAATAATGACATGATAAATGAAAAAGTTAGCTGTGTACTCCATTTGTTCTCTTAACTATATCTAACAAAAAACTTTCTAAAAACCACAGACAGGAATAGTCAGGTATACCAAGCATTATGATCCAATTTGAAAATACTGGGTTTTTATTTTGTTTTGGTTTTTTGCTCTATATATTAACTGCAATATAACAAAGAAGGAACAATGTAAAATATAACAGATGGATAAGGGGGTAAAATTAGTACAGTAGAAGCTTCAACAATTGTTGCCTTCTGATTTCTAGTATACATCTTGCCCATTCTGTGTAAAATAGTTTACATTTATTTAGTGCTAAGTGCCAAGTAACATTCTAAATATCTCATCAATGAGATCTCATTAATCTTCATAACAACCCAATGAACCAGGTACTATTAGCCCAATTTACCAATGAGGATACACAAACAGGTTAAGCAACTTCCCCAGTTCTACAGCTATTAAGTGGTAGAGCCAGGATTTGTACCTAGGCAGTCTGACTCTAGAGCCTGCATTCTTAATATGTGTTCACTTGTACAAAATCAACCCCTTGAAAAAAAGGTAAATAGACAGATAGATCCAAATACATCTATCCAAATAAGTCTATTTATATAGATAAATACCCACAGAGCAAGAGTGCTCTGCAGGTATCATCCATTGTATTCAAAGACAAAGACAATGACTATTTGTGTGTTCAGACTACATAGCAACCACTTGCATGACCAACTGTCCTTACCAAACCAGCAAGTATTTCTAATTTGCTGTGTTCAAGTCACTACCCAGGTGGAAAATACAGAAAGCATTCTCCAGCTTGACATGCTGTGGGGCAGCTGCACTAGGTTTGACATGGCTGAGGGCAGGGCCAGACTAGGCAGAACACTGAATGTGGGCTATTAGCTCAGAATATTAGTGCACTGCCTGGGTACAGCTCCTTTTGCACAATTGGATAGATCTTTCAACTGAAACCCTGAGGCTTTCATTCTTTCATTTTTTGGCTATAGCTGCAATTTTTATTCTGCTGACCATAAGACTAGTCTTATTTGGTCATAGCAAACCAAAAGTCTGTTTAAAGATAGAAAATATTCTCAAATATATTGGACGTGAAAACCTGGCAGACTGAGATGACATTTTGCAGAAAGAAACATGTTCATAGACAGCAGTCAAAGCATAGAACATTGGAGAACATTGTATATAGCCTCAGTCATTTCAAACATTATCCTATACAACTCATCTTATTCAGTCTATCTTATAATTAATTAAACTTTTTCTGTGTCCTGTAACAGATGTGAACACTGCACTGCAGAACAGAATTGCTGATGAAGCTGATGCCACTTACCTCTTCTGCTGTCCAGAAGGATGCCTGTGCCTTTTTATACATTTTCCAAATATCGGGGTACTGGATTGGAAAGATGACAAATCGGCGAGAACTCTTTCTTAGGAGTGGCTCTTCATTTAATTTTGCTTCATTTTTGTTGGTATCTGAAGATAACCTCTTGGAATAATAAAGTACAAACACCCATTTTGTGTAGACAGTTCCTTTTCATTCATATCTAAATACACACCTGGGGGAGTTAGGGAGACAGCATAGGTTTGGGAGCCAGTCTGCCTGGGTTTGAATCCTCACTGTTATCGGTGGCTGCTCAGTAGTGCTTGGTCAGTTGTGTGGCCATAAGAAGTTGCTTAACTTCTCTGAGCCCTGGTTTCCTCATCAGTAAAATACCACTATCTCCTAGGTTAATTTCAATGACTAAAAGTGCTTTATATAGAGCCTGGTGCATAATATGTACTTAACAAAATTGTCATTTTGCTACTTAGAGGATAAGAACAAAACTAGATCCATAGACA
Organism: Smutsia gigantea; assembly: GCA_032199065.1. Taxonomy (NCBI): domain Eukaryota; kingdom Metazoa; phylum Chordata; class Mammalia; order Pholidota; family Manidae; genus Smutsia; species Smutsia gigantea. The sequence goes on along the minus strand of JAVSCE010000771.1, from coordinate 56,997 downwards.
TCACGGTAGGCAAATTTCTAAGTTTGTGGATAAAATGTCCCTTCAGTGCCTTTCTCAGAGATAGGATGCTGGCATGAATAGAATACTGTTATAAGCTACTTTCTTATTCTGATGTTTTCTTTTCTAATCTTAACTGAAATATTATAGTGCTTAACTAAAAACTCCTTACCAACAACTTATCAGCCTTTGTTCATCTAAACCTTCCCATATACCAATTTCTTATTGCTATTAACATGTTAACATTACTGCATATGGTCTCACTGTGGGCTGTCTCAAAGGTTTGTGGAATAAACACAGGAAGGCACACCTAAATACACACTACTCAGAACCATGATGGCACTCTATCTAACAAGGATCAGTGCTGTATTTTTTAAAAAGAGTCAGCAAGAATATAAGAAGAGTTATGCCGTGCATGAGAATGAGTAAATACAAATAGGCTAAAAACATATAAATCAAGATTATTGGGATAGGTTTAAAATCTGGACTCCTGGTGATTCAAGATGGCAGCATGAGAGGTGACAAGGAGAACTCCTCCCTAAACCACAAATAGTACAAAAATATAGTTAATTAATACAACTAACCCTAAAACAGCAACAAGAAAGAAGGCTGAACCAGACTGCATACAGACTTCATGAACAGAGCAGACCTCACGAAACAGGGTAACATAGGAAAGCCTTAATCTGGCGGGACCCAGGCCCTTCCCCGACCCCAGCTCACCAGCGGGAAGAAGAGAAACGGAGTGGGGAGGGGGTAGAAGCTTGGGACTGCTGAGCGCTTAGCCCTGGAGATCTGCTTTGTGAGTGGAACTTATATAGTGTGGTGCTCTGGATGTTGGGGAGCTCGAACGGGCAGAGTGCTTGGGAGACTGACATTCCCGTCATTTGTGGAGGGGGGATATGCATCTGGCCGCTCTGTGTCAGAAGAGGGCCAGGCGGTCTGAGAGGCTTCCTAGTAGTGACAGGGCTGCTGAAGGGGCGGGGTTTGCATGGAGCTTACTACACGGCAGAAGGGAGAGCTGGACAAGGTTGTCTGGGCACACTCTGCCCAGCTGGTTGGGAACTTTGAGAAGTTTCAGGTGCTCCATACCCCTGGCTGGCTACCCAGCTCCGAAGCCCTCACTGTGACACGCAATCTGCTGCACCTTCCTCCTAGCCTGCTGACACCAGTTCGCAAACTGGCAGTTACCGTGCTGGCGTCAGGCCAGCCAGAGGGAGGCCCCACCTACAACAGCTAGAGACACAAAGCACAGAGGCTTATACGTGTGTGCTTGGCCCACTGGCTCTGACACTAGAGACAGGCACCACAGACGGAATCAGGAAACAGATCTTTCCTCCCCCCATGCACCAGCTCCACTCCCCTACCACCCCCAACCTCACTCTAGGGGCTGAGCAGCTCCAGAGACTTGAATTTCTGCACACCAGTGGGCACCACACAGAAATATGAAACGTCAAAAGAACATGGTTCGGACAAAAATCTCACAAACCACAGAAAAAGGGCCAAATGAAATTGAACTCACCAATCTTCCTGAAAGAGAGTTCAAAATAAAAATTATAAACATGCTTATGGAGGTACAGAAAAATATTCAAGAACTCAGGAACAAATTTAAGTTGGAGATTCAATCATTAAGAAATTCCAAATCTGAAATGAAACATACAATGGAGGGACTTAAAAACAGATTAGATGTAGTAGAAGAGATGGTAAATGGAATAGAAATTAGAGAAGAGGAATACAAACAAGCTGAGGCACAGAGAGAAAAAAGAATATCTAAGAATGAAAGAATATTGAGAGAACTGTGTGACCAATCCAAACAGAACAATATTCGCATTATAGGGGTACCAGAAGAAGAAGAGAGAAAAAAAGGGATACAAAGTGTCACTGAGGAGGTAATTGCTTAAAACTCCCCAATCTGGGGAAGGAGATAGTCTCTTAAACCATGGGGGTAAACAGATCTCCCAACACAAGGGACCCAAGGAAGACAACATCAAGACATATAGTAATTAAAATGTCAAAGATCAAGGATAAAGACAGACATTTAAAAGCAGCTAGAGAGAGAAAAAAGATCATATACAAAGGAAAATCCATCAGGCTATCATCAGACTTCTCAACAGAAAACTTACAGGCCAGAGAGAGTGGCATGATATATTTAATGCAATGAAGTAGTAGGGCCTTGAACCAAGAAACTCTACCCGGCAAGGTTATCATTTAAATTTGAAGGAGGGATTAAACAATTTTCAGATAAGTAAAAGCTGAGGGAATTTACCTCCCACAAACCACCTCTACAGTGAATTTTGGAGGGACTCCTATAGATGGAAGTATTCCTAAGGCTAAATAGATGTCACCCAAGGGATAGACAAAGAGTAAAGAATATGATTTATAACATACAAACAATGGAGGAGGAAGAAAAAGGAGGAAAAAACCCCAGAACCTTTAGGTTGTGTTTGTAATAGCACACAAAGTGAGTTAAATTAGACTGTCAGATAGTAAGGGAATTACCCCTGAACCTTTGGTAACCATGAATCTAAAGCCTGCAATGCCAATAAGTACATACCTATCGATAATCACCCTAAATGTAAATGGTCTGAATGCAGCAATTAAAGGACATAGAGTTACTGAATGGATAAAAAAACAAGACCCATCTATATGCTTCCTACAAGAGACTCACTTCCAACCCAAAGTGATACACAGACTGAAAGTAAAGGGATGGAAAAAGATTTCATGCAACTAATACTGACAAAAAAAGCAGGAGTTGCAGTACTTGTATCAGACAAAATAGACTTCAAAACAAACAAAGTCACAAGACAAAGAGAGACATTACATAATGATAAAAGGGTCAATCCAACAAGAGAATATAACTATTATAAATATCCATGCACCCAACACAGGATCACCTACATATGTGAAACAAATACTAACAGAATTAAAGGGGGAAATAGAACGCAATGCATTCATTTTAGGAGATTTCAACACACCACTCACTCAAAAGGACAGATCAACCAGACAGAGAACAAATAAAGAGACAGAGGCACTGAACAACATAGTAGAACAGATGGACCTAACGGACATCTACAGAACACTCCATCCAAAAGCAACAGGATACACATTCTTCTCAAGTGTACATGGAACATTTTCAAGAATAGATCATACATCAGGCCACAAAAAGAACCTCAGTAAATTCAAAAAGATGGAAATTGTGCCACCAGTTCTCCGATCACAAAGGAATGAAACAAGAAATAAATTACACAAAGAAAACGAAAAAGCCCACAAACACATGGAGGCTTTTAACATGCTCCTAAATAATCAATGGATCAATGACAAAATAAAAACAGAGATCAAGCAATATATGGAGACAAATGACAACAATAATTCAACACCACAAAATCTGTGGAATGCATTGAAGGCTGTGCTAAGAGGGAAGTATATTGCAATACAGCCCTACTTCAGGAAAGAAGAACAACCCCAAATGAACAGTCTAAACTCACAATTAATGAAACTAGAAAAGGAAGAACAAATGAGGCCCAAAGTCAGCAGAAGGACGGACTTAATAAAGATTAAAGCAGAAGTAAATAAAATTGAGGAGAATAAAACAATAGAAAGAATCAATGAAACCAGGAGCTGGTTCTTTGAGAAAATAAACAAAATAAATAAATCCCTAGCTGGACTTAACAAGAAAAAAAGAGAGTCTACACACATAAACAGATTGAGAAATGAGAAAGGAAATATCACAGAAATACAAAGAATTATGAGAGAATACTATGAAAAATGATATGCTAACAAACTGGATAACCTAGAAGAAATGGACAACTTTCTAGAAAAATATAACCTTCCAAGGCTCACCCAGGAAGAAGCGGAAAATCTGAATAGACCAATTACCAGCAAAGAAATTGAACTGGTAATCAAAAACTACCTAAGAACAAAACTCCTATACCAGATGGTTTCACTGCTGAATTTTATCAAACATTTAGTGAAGACCATTATACCCATCCTCCTTAAAGTTTTCCAAAAAGTAGAAGAGGAGGAAATACTCTCAAACTCATTCCATGAGACCAACATCACTCTAATACCAAACCAGGCAAAGGCACTACAAAAAAAGAAAATTACAGACCAATATCCCTGATGAACATAGATGCAAAAATACTCAACAAAATATTAGCAAACGGAATTAAAAAATACATCAAAAAGATCATCCATCATGATCAAGTGGGATTCATCCCAGGGATGCAAGGATGGTACAACATTCAAAAATCCATCAACATCATCCACCACATCAATAAAAAGAAGAACAAAAACCACATGATCATCTCCATAGATGCTGAAAAAGCATTCAACAAAATTCAACATCCATTCATGAAAAAAACCCTCAACAAAATGGGTATAGAGGGCAAGTACCTCAACATAATAAAGGCCATATATGACACACAGCCAACATTATACTTAACAGCGAGAAGTTGAAAGCTTTTCCTTTAAGATCAAGAACAAGACAAGGATGCCGCCCACTCTCCCCACTTACATTCAACATAGTTCTAGAGGTCCTAGCCACGGCAATCAGACAACACAAAGAAATAAAAGGCATCCAGATTGTCAAGGAAGAAGTCAAACTGTCCTTGTTTGCAGATGACATGATATTGTACATAAAAAAACCCTAAAGAATCCACTCCAAAACTACTAGAATATCTGAATTCAGCAAAGTTGCAGGATACAAAATTAATACACAGAAATCTGTTGCATTCCTATACACTAACGGTGAACTAGCAGAAAGAGAAATCAGGAAAACAATTTCATTCACAATCGCATCAAAAAGAATAAAATACCTAGGAATAAACCTAACAAAGGAAGTGAAAGACCTATACCCTGAAAACTACAAGACACTCTTAAGAGAAATTAAAGAGGACACTAATAAATGGAAATTCATCCATGCTCTTGGCTAGGAAGAATTAATATTGTGAAAATGGCCATCCTGCTTAAAGCAATCTGCAGATTCAATGCAATCCCTATCAAAATACCTACAGCATTCTTCAATAAATGAGAGCAAATAGTTCTAAAATTATATGGAATGACAAAAGACCCCGAATAGCCAAAGCTATCCTGAGAAGGAAGAATAAAGCAGGGGAAATTACGCTCCATGAATTCAAGCTCTACTACAAAGCCACAGTAATTAAGACAATTTGGTACTGGCACAAGAACAGACCCACAGACCAACGGAACAGAATAGACAGCCCAGATATAAACCCAAACATATATGGTCAATTAATATATGATAAAGGAGACTTGGATATACAATGGGGAAATGACAGCCTCTTCAACAGCTGGTGTTGGCAAAACTGGACAGCTACATGTAAGAGAATGAAACTGGATTACTGTCTAACCCCATACACAAAAGTCAACTCAAAATGGATCAAAAACCTTAATGTAAGTCATGAAACCATAAAACTCTTAGAAAAAAACACAGGCAAAAATCTCTTGGATATAAACATGAGCAACTTCTTCATGAACATATCTCCCCGGGCAAGGGAAACAAAAGCAAAAATGAACAAGTGGGACTATATCAAACTAAAAAGCTTCTGTACAGCAAAGGACACCATCAGTAGAACAAAAAGACATCCTACAGTATGGGAGAATATATTCATAAATGACATATCCGATAAGGTGTTGACATCTAAAATATATAAAGAGCTCACGCACCTCAACAAACAAAAAGCAAATAAGCCAATTAAAAAATGGGCAGAGAATCTGAACAGACACTTCTCCAAAGAAGAAATTCAGATGGCCAACAGGCACATGAAAAGATGCTCCACATTGCTAATCATCAGAGAAATACAGATTAAAACCACAATGAGATATCATCTCACACCAGTTAGGATAGCCAACATCCAAAAGACAAACAACAAATGTTGGCAAGGATGTGGAGAAAGGGGAACCCTGCTACACTGCTGGTGGGAATGTAAATTAGTTCAACCATTGTGGAAAGCAGTATGGAGGTTCCTCAAAAAACTCAAAATAGAAATATCATTTGACCCAGGAATTCCAGTCCTAGGAATTTACCCTAAGAATGCAGCAGCCCAGTTTCAAAAAGACATATGTACCCCTATGTTTACCGCAGCACTATTTACAATAGCCAAGAAATGGAAGCAACCTAACTGTCCATCAGTAGATGAATGGATAAAGAAGATGTGGTACACATACACAATGGAATATTATTCAGCCATAAGAAGAAAACAAATCCTACCATTTGCAACAACATGGATGGAGCTAGAGGGTATTATGCTCAGTGAAATAAGCCAGGCAGAGAAAGACAAGTATCAAATGATTTCACTCATCTGTAGAGTATAGGAACAAAGAGAAAAACTGAAGGAACAAAACAGCAGCAGACTCACAGAACCCAAGAATGGACTAACAGTTACTAAAGGGAAAGGGACTGGGGAGTGTGGGTGGGAAGTGAGGGATAAGGGGGGAAAAGGGGCATTACTATTAGCAAACATAATGTAGCATGGTGGGGGGGTACACAGGAAAGGCAGTATTTACAGAGAAGACAAGTAATGATTCTATAGCATCTTACTACGCTGATGGACAGTGACTGTAATGGGGTATGTGGGGGGGACCTGATAATAGGCGGCCTAATAACATAATGTTGTTCATGTGATTGTACATTAACAATACCAAAAGAAAAAAAAAATAGAGTCGAAAGAATCAAGGTGATCTGAAGCCATATCAATAAGGTTTAAAGCAGTGATTGTTAACTGGTGCAAGTTTCAAAATCTACAAAGTAATATTTTCTCAAAATGCATTAGCCTTCCCCTTTCTCTTACCTAGGTTAAAATCATTATATATAATAAGGTCATGAAACATGTGGATGGTGATGTGTTTCATGATGATCACATCATCATGATGTGAATGATGTGGCAGTAAAAATAAGATTGAAAAATCAGCATTTTGGGGATTTCTACTTCTACAGCAGAACTTGGTGTGAACCAAATGACTGTATTTTATTCCAGACTGTTCATTACACATTAAATTGTATTAATAAATATACAGTATTACCTGTGTATTCAGGCAAGTCATTTCATCTGAGCATCATTATCTCTAAATTAAAGATAATAGTACTCGCCATGTTTATTTCAAAGGAATATTATAGACCAGAGGAACTAATATAAATAAAAGTATCTAACAAACTGTCAAGTGCTATACACTTTTAAAATTGTTATTGTGGTATTAGTGACTGTTGGGATGTTTCTGGTTGGTTTTTAACAGTCCTTCCATTCAAAGAACTGATGAAAAGAACAGAACTAGTTAATGGTTAATTATTTGATCAATCAATATTTTCTATGGCTGCCTTCAAGGAACTTTCATTCATGAAATAATTAGAGAAATTTTGGAAAGGCTTAAAGCCCAATTTAAAAGGCAGAGGTCTACAATCAATGGATATAATCAAAACTTGTCTTGGCCCACATTGTTCTTTCTTGAGTTCTTCTAGATTGTGCTCTTATCATCACTATGTAGCATTTTGACATGATATTGCATTTTTCTTTTTGTTATGTATTTCGTCACTGGAGTACACCTTTATATTCCAAGCTGGAATTCTTTATGTTCACTATACTGGCTATGTGTGCCATACTGAACATTGGAAAGGGCATCATAAGAAGTAACCCTTTGGCAACCAAGCACCTGGCCCTAAATGGAGTTCTTAAATGCTGATAAATACTTGATCAATGTCAGGATCTATGAAAACTGCTGAAGACTAGTACCTTTAAATTAGAATGCAAGTCATTTGTACATACATTCTTCCTGTCCCATCCTGATAACATGTGACCTGTTAAGAGAAGCAGCTGGATCCAGAAGGTATTATGAAAGATTTTTAATGTGAAGAAAAGGGGCTTACCCAACATAAACCTTTGAACTGGCTAGAGAAGACATATTGCTTATTTTCATGATGCTTAGAAAAACCCACACATACATTAAATGTGATGTCAGGAGGGTTACACATCCCAAAGCTCTAGGCACTCCAGTATCCTCTGTGGGCCTGAACTAAGAATCCGTATTTCAGGAGAGAAAACTGACAAAAGGCATGACAGCATATGACATTTTTAAAGACCTGGAAGAAACTTTCTAAGTCTGATTTTATGGTGTGTGAGGGTCAATGGAAGGAGATGAAACCAGAAAGGCAGCAGAGAACATTTCCCAATGACTTTTCCAAATGTGTTCCGAAGAACTGTGGTCCCTCTAATGTCACAAACATTCAAATATTAAACATTAGACATTTCTAACAAATGTTAGAAATTTAAAAATTAAAATTTCACTCTAAATGAGTAAAATTTTAACCTATTTTAAAATCTTAGAAAAGTAATAACAGAAATGTCTTATACTGTACAGAAAGGAAACCAGAAATGCATGGACTTGTTTCCAGATTGTTGGGGCTTTTTTGGATGACCTCAGAGGAAAGTTTCTTTAGCTTTCTCTGCTTAACTGTAAAATAACATGAGATTGATGAAAAGGAAAATAGTAATGGCTTCAAAAACAAAAACGAACAAAAATCCTGTAATTACTTGTATCTATTTTTCAGAAATGAACCAGAATTTTTTTTTCAAAACCAAACAAAAAGGAAAAAACAATAATACTAACAGGAACAATATTATAGCAGAAGCCCTCGTATTTGAAGTGATCCAAACTGGTAATTGAAAACTGGCTAAAGTAAGGAATCATAAGAAAATGGCATATGCCTTAAACTATTTAACTTAAAACATCACTTACATTTAATTACTAATCTTCTGTTTTAGGCCAGTTTTTTGTAGTTAATTTGGGCTTACTGATTGGAGTCCCAGTCTTTCTGACCTAAATACATCATAAGCACCACTTATGCTTTCTGCTTTTAACATAGTTAAGGTAGAACAATCTGAGGACAGAATCATTATCTCTTGTATGATTCTCCTCAGTCTTTTCATAGTTATTTTGCATATGCTTTTTCTACAGAATTTAACAACTCATCTTTATCAAGTTTTCCAAAGCTTTGAATATAAACTGTCATAGAAACAACCTTCTTCATACTCATATATTATTAATCTACATGTCTAATTAAATTTAAATAATTATAATACAAATACAATTGTTATTAATAGGATTGGAAAGAAGACAACTGATCTGGTAAGAAATAACCCAGCCAGTGGGAACAGAAGTGTGTGGATGCACCAGAGAGTAGCCTACTAGCCATATGCATTCTAAAACCTTTTAGAATCCATACATTTCCCAGTGTTGATAAATCCACAGAATTGGCTTGTAGTAGTAGGTTGGCTTCTATTAAATTGCAAAGAAATTGTTTGCTAAGTCTGGTATAAATCTCCTACCATAATCCATCCCCTAATTCAAAGCAAGTTCATCAAAACAGCCTCACTATTCCATTAATTGATTTTATAAGCAATGTTATATATATTAAGCAAAATTATACTAATAAAATGGGCAAAAGTGGTTTTTATCAAGTAGTATTGCATTTACGATTTTGTTTAAAAAGTGCACTCAGCATTAAAACCACTGGATAGCCTCGAATGTAAATATTTATGAATTTTGCCATGATTATTTTCCTGTTGTCATTTTGATACAACTGTCTTGACACTTTTTTTAAACCTCTGTGTAATCATTTTGATGAAATGAAATAAAACAAGCAAAAAAATTTAACTTTCAGCTTTTAAAATATGTACTCCATCTCTGAGCTTTATGTGATGTTAAGGTGGGTATGTCTATTTTGAATATTAAATGAATAATGAGTTTTTTATTTTGGAGCAGGCCAAAGGGGTCTGCTTTGATATATAACACTTAAGCATCTGGCATCTATCATGTACACTACTGGGAACCACTGAAAGTTTTTGACCAGTTAAGAAACATAATCAGACCTGTGTTTTAAGATCACTTTTCTAGAAATGCATCTATATTAGAGGGGAAACTGGAGGGGGAGAAAACAATTAAACAATTATCACACTATCCATCTCTTGCCTGAACTAGCATATCTATAAGACTGATTTAAGAGATATTCACAAGTAGAATTAATCATTCTTGCGAAAATTTGGATTGTGGGCAGTGGGACAAGGAAGAGTTAAAGATGCCTTTGAGGTTTCCAGCAACTGCATGATCATAACAAGAAATATGAGACACACAGAAAGTGCTCAGCACCTGGAGAGTAAGTTAATAAATCAGAAAAAAACTTCTGCTTCTCACATTAGATGTTTAACAAAACCTTAATTTGAATTAACTCTCCCCCCCAACCCAAGCCACAATAAAAGGTACAAACACGAAGTCTTTAAAAAGTCAACTTAGTCAATAAAAAATAAAATGGGTTCATTTTCAAGAACTCCAGTAGGCAGCTGAAAATACAACCCTAATGTGGAGGACTGGTAGAGACCTAGTAAGTCGTCAAAGGAATGGGCATGATTAGCCAGAGAGAACATACGATGCAGTAGCACAGCTGAGCACACAGCCTTGAGAATGCCAAATTGGCGGGCAGAATGAACAAGCAGCGCCAGCTAATTAAAACTGACTGAAATGGGCACAGGACAATTAAAAGGCATGGCAGAAGTGATCTGACTTGGATAAAGCAAAGGGTCAACAGAGGAAACAGGAGGAATTCTGTGAAGGATGCACACTCTGGATATCAATCAGGGTAAGAAGTTAGGAATTAATTTTGTGGGCCAAATATTTTGGAATGTCTTCAGGGTGCTGAGAGGTCATACTCCAACTCTCCCCACTTGCCCACAACCCCCACGTACTCATATTCACTGTGGATATGGTTTGAAAATCATTCCTATAGACAGTTATAGAGAGTTTTAAAGTATGAATTAACATGAATAGGGTGGCATTAGGAGGATTCATTGGATATCCGTGTGTAAGATCAATTGGAAAAGGAAAAAAAAACCCTAGATTTTGGTAGCAACTATGGTGTCAATCTCAGAGATGGAAATGACAGCCTGAATTAAGATGTGTCCAGTAGCATGAAAAAACTGCTTCAACAGGACTTTGCCAGCCTAAGGAAATGGGGATTGTTTTGGTGGGGATTGAGACCCTTTTGGGGGTTTTTATTTGGGAAGAGTGACATAGGGACACCTGGTTTAATGAATTAATTTAGCAGTGATAAACAGGACTAAATAGCAGGTAAGACTGGAGGATGAGAGAACTAATGGGTTGTAGCTGCACAGGTATGACATGATGAGAATCTGAAATAAAGTTTCACATAGGCATTCCTTGGCAACATTCCACTGCCTCTTCAAGAATGGTGCCTCCGGTTTCTGATCATCTCATCCCAAGAGGACATGCCAGAGCACCCATCTAAGTCAAGATTCTCCAGCTAACACTCAACATGGCCCTGATCTAGGCTGGCATTCTACACTGCCCTCCCTCCCATCCAGCCCCAGTTCTACCACTTTGTTTGCCTTCACCTCTCTTCTACTCCTGGTGCAGTGGAACATTTGGATGCTGTCATAGTCATACATTATTTGCAGGTATCATTTTCATTTTCATTCTTCTTTTCCCACAAAATCTGCCAAAATGGATGGATACTGGCCCAGGAGCAAGAACTTGGCTTTAAACCTAGCTTTGCTACTGAGCTGTGTGGTCCTGCATATGTCATTTAATCTTTTCTGGCCTAAACTTTCTTACCTTGAAAAGGGGGACTATCAGTTATATTAATGACAGTTAACTTTGAGAAACTGAGGAAAACTATGGGCCCCTTTCTCAGATTAGCATCTGCACATACAAAACCTATAAACTTCAAGAGATTCACAAATTCCTTTCAAGCCCATCTATGAACATTTTAAGGCAATGTTCCTTAAAATGTGTACAAGATCACCTGAAGTGCTTGTCCCAGACCCATCCCAAGAGGTTTTGATTCACCGTGTGTCTGGGATTTAGGCCCAATAATTCACATTTTTTTTACAAAGTACTCTAGGTGTTTCTGATGTAGGTGGCCCATGCTGCACCATCGTATGCAGAGAAACAAAATAGCAGGTAAGGGGAGGATTCTGCCATGATGTAAGGAAACAAAGTGCTTAAGACATGCTTGCATCTCAAGTTAAAAACTTTTGGACCAGATGCTCACTAAAATTCATTCTAGACCTGAAGTTCTGCCTCTTTCTTTGTGGGCCTGTGTCAATGAGACAGGATAATAAATAAAAGCTGACTTTCAGGTCTTAAGTCTTAATGATTCCTAGTGCCGTTAACACAAACAGAAAGATCTGAATTGTCCTATTTGAGTGGGGAAATTGGTACTAAAGGTATTTGTTTCAAAAGGCGAAGAAAAAGTTTGAGGGATATTTACAACTTGGTAATTAAATGTTTGCAAAATCCAAATCAAATCTCAAGTCTGTTCTAAAGAAAGGTAGGGCTAACCATGAGTCTCTAAGCTGAATGTTAAAGACACCACTCACAGCAACAGGTTCAAGGCTAATACAAAACGTTTTCTTCTTATACACAAATAGTTTAGAAGTATTTGCAAAATAACAGGATATGAAAATCACAGAGCAACAACTTGAACTAATAAATCCCGGTTTATTTACTGTTATTATGCACTTCTATTATTAAAGAAGCAGAGAGGATGAACATGTTCTCTTAGGTTTTATTAGGCACCCACAACTTCCGTGGCACTTTGCATAAAGCATTTTCCTTAATCCTGTGTGAGAGTAGTATCACTTTCACTGTATAAAGTGACACCCCAAAGATTTACAATTAATTAAGTAACCTGGGATGAACAAATCTGGCCTCTTAACCTGATTTTTTTGTGGAGGATCTCCCACCCTTCTAACCTATCATCTCCACCCCATACACCTGTCAATCTCCACACGCGTGCGTCCTCCAACTCCTTTTAACCATCCCAGAGATGGGATGCATTTCTCTAGTAGATCACCAGTCCTGGATCCTCGCCTCGGTTTTCCCAGGCAGGAAAGGGCGGGAGGAGAGAACGGGGAGGATAAAGGAGGTGAGCTTCGCCCCGGCCTGAAGCCCCACAGCGTTGCCCTTGGGGGGCTGCGGAGCAGAGCAATGGAGCAGAAACCCGGCTTCCTCCTCACTTTTCCTCGGGGACTACCTCCTTGGTACTCACAATGTCGAAACCTGGTTGCGGCGAGAGCTTGCGGCCCGGCCCGCTCTGGGTTTCCGACAACAAAAGGTAAAATTTTCTACAGCGGTCCTGCACCCTGCAAGGCCCCCGCCGCAACCTGCAATCTAAGTGCCAGGCGTAACTGTGAGAAACGAGAGGAAACGACAGCAATATTTTACCTCATCCTGCTCGGGCCTGGCCGCTTCCGGCCTTTCCGCATCGCCCATCGCGCAGACTCCGCCAGAGCTACGGGAGCTGAGGAAACCGGGAGCAGCAGGTCACCTCCAACTGGGACAGTACCCAGGTGGCCTGCGCGTCGGCTGAGTCCGCCCCGCCCCAGCGGCAGAGACCCCTCCTACTCTGGCCTGCCCGCTTTCCCACGGGCTGATTGAGGGACTGTCGGGACCCCGCCCTGACCCCACCTCCCCTCTTCAGGGACACGCCTATTCCGTCTGGTCCCGCCCACAACGCTGCGCCTGCCCCGCCTCCCGCCTTCAGCCTGAGCACCTCTCGGCTTTGGTCAACTCCTCCCACCCGAGTGCGCCGGCCCCGCCTCCCCCCCGTCAGAGACCCGCTCATTCCAGCCGGCCCCGCCCCTCCGCGCCGGCCCCTACCTCTCGCACCCGGGGTGTGGGACTCGCCCGGAGCCCGCTGGTCCCGCTTCCCCGCCTGCGACCTGAGGGACCGAGTGTGCGGCTTTCGGCCCTGTCCGCCTCGCCAGCCCCGGCCTCTACTCGTCTGGTACCGGAGGTGCCCAGACAGGCCAGGTCACCGCTCCAGGACGAGATTCCCCAGCTGGCTGTCGCCCTGCCTCGGGAGCACGGTCTGTCGCTCTAACTGGGCCTGTCCTGAGAGACTGCCAGGTGGCGGAACGACCGCACACGGGGTGAGAGGAGAAAGCGCTGTTCGTGTGTGAGGTGGTGGTGGAAAAATCCACGCTATTGGTGAAAAAAAAAAAGCCGCACCGTTAAAATATTAATGAGGAAAAGCTGTCTTGTGTTGTATTTAAGCAACCCAAAAGAAATACTTAAGGGTAAACTGTGTAAATGGGATAGGTGGGCTTGAGAGTGAGAAAGAAAAGGAAAAATGACCAAATTCAGGAAAATAGTGTGAAAGCTCTGTGAAATTGGTTCAACAAACTAAGCAATTAGTAATATTTATTGAGCTCTTACAAAGTGTAGGGCTCTCTACTAAGTACCTTATATGAATCAATTCATTTAATCTTAAGGACATCCCTGTGTGGTAGACATAGGCAATGTTCTTCATCTTACAGATGAAGAAACTCCATCTCAGGATAAATAAGATTATCCAGCTAAAAAGTAATAGATTCCACAGTCTCCCTGCTAAATGTTCTTTTCAGAGCCAAAAGCTGAAGTAGCGGAGAGAGGAAATACTCCTGTGTGACGACAGCGGGCAGTGGTTACTGATGGTCACAATAATTTGGTTGAACAACTAATACCCATATCTCAGGGGAACTATCTAAAGATAACTATATCAGAATGAAAAAAAGTTTGGTTTAACAAATAAAAATGAGTTGAAAGATTTGTTTAAGTAGCTTGAAACTGAAATATGGAGGGAGCTCGTCATGCCTTGAACAACATGCACCTGTTTTGTGGATAGCTGTGTAAAGTATGGTAAAGTAGGATGGAAAAAATAAGCTTTGAAAATGACTGAAAGCTCTTTCAAAAACCTGCCCTAGTCGGGGATGACAGTCATCCTTTCTTAGGTGACTACTAGGGGTCAGGTGCTGAGTAAAAATTTTTTGCATTCATTAATTTTAAATAAGTTAATTCCAGGAGTAAACAGTCTTGTTAGATATTTAATCATAGGCCACATGGCAAATGAACTAAGAGCAAGGTTTCTATCATTTAAGATTATACAATATCTCAACTATATGTCAGGCATCATATTTGGTATTGAAGTTTAAAAAATGAGCTTAGTGAAAAAGAAGGTGGCTCCTGGAGCATATCATCATGGGAATGAATTCCAGCTCTGCCACTTATTAGCTGTGTTACCTTGGACAAGTTGCTTAGTCTCTCTGAGACTCAGTTTCCTCACCTGTAAAATGAGAATAATAATTCCTTTCTCATAAGATTGTTATGTAGATGATTAATAATACTGTAAAGCACTTATTTGGGGCAGGACTACAATGGTAGCTTCCAAGTATATTATGAATCAGGCCATCTTAGAGGCCATGGAATAGAAAGGCTCAGATCAAATTAAGTTGCTTGAATTGCATGGTTTATTAAATTAAAACACACATCAAAGGGAAAGTGATGGGGTAACTAACATTTAAGATAAGGTATAGAGAAGGGAAAGAATGGAAGCACCTTACTATCCAAATCATACTGTTGCTCAATTCATATATCCTGTCTTCTCTGCATCAGGCTTCCTGGTTGGAGGTAAAGTTATGAAGACCAGAGTTGAGGATAAGCAAGGGGGTCTCAGCAGATACGAGTTTTATCTGTTTCTTGGGAAGAGCATTATGTGGGGCCAGAATGGATGTCACCAACTGGTGGCTGATTTAGGAATAACATTAGTTGTCAGCCTACAAGTGATATACTTCTTCTGAATATTTAATATTTACTTGATCCTTCCAGTGTTTTCTATCTGTGATGCTCTGATTTGTTCCAGTATTTTTATCTGTGTTCAACATAGATGTGTTTCATTTATTCTGTCTTTAACATGCCTTACAGGTTAGTAACTTGTTTACTATTTATACTTAGATTTTATGAATCTTCTTGTGTCTCTTATTTGCTCCCATACTTAGTTTCTTTCAATTTTTACAGCAGAATTGAATAATCTTAACTAATGTAGCAAAACATTGTACAGTGCTTCTAACAGTGCCTGGTGTATAGTAGGCAGCAAGTATTAGTTTCCCTCAAGATTTTTAGTTACTAGGGAGAACAATTGCAAAACATTAAATGTGTAACTGAAAGATATCTGGAAGAGGATTTTGTGTTTTCATATAACCTCTGTAGCATATTATTTTTTCCCAAAATAGCCCCGCATGTTGTTCCAGAACCTTGATGCTCCTTCCATCAAAAGGTGGAGTCCTATTCCCCTTCTGCTGTGGACTGAACGTTTCCAAAAAATTCCTATGTTGAAACCTAATGCCCAAAGTGATATTAGGAGATAGGGCCTCTGGGAGGTGATTAGGTCACTAAGAGTGGAACCTTCATGAATGGGATTAGTGTCCTTTGATTTTTTTCTTTTGCTGTTCAGTTGTAGGAGTTCTTTATACATTTTGGATGTTAATCTCTTACCGTGTATGTCATTGAAAATATTTTCTCCTATTCAGTAGGTTGCACTTTCATCTTGTTGCTGGTTTTCTTTGCTGTGCAGGTTTTTAGTTTAATGTTTATTTTTGCTTTTGTTGCCTTTGCTTTTGTTGTTAGATCCAAATCACTAAGACTGTTAAGGAGCTTATCACCAATGTTTTCCGGTTTCAGGTCTTAGGTTCAAGCTTTTCTTTTTTCCTATGCTGTACATTGTATCCTTACAACTGTTAAGTTTCTTTTTTTAATCCCCTTCCCCTATTTTGCTCGTCTCCCTACTCTCTCCCCTCTAGTAGCCACCAGATTGTGCTGTTTTAGATAATACATATTAAGTGAAATCATGCAGTATTTGTCTTTCTCTTACTTCACTTAGCATAATACCCTCTAGGTCCATCCATGTTGTTGTAAGTGGCAAGATTTAATTCTTTTTTATTTCTGAGTAATATTTTGTTGTATATATGTGCCACTTTATTCATTTGTCTATTGGTGGGCACTCAGGTTGCTTCCATGTCTTGCTATATATAATGATAAATAATGCTGCAGTGAACATGGGGGCATATATTCTTTTTAGTGTTTTGATTTTCTCTGGATAAATACCCAGAAATGGAATTGCTGGGTAGTATGGTAGTTCTCTATTTAATTTTTTGAGGAATCTCCATTCTGTTTTCCATAATGGCTGCCTCATTTTACATTCCCACTAAGTGCACACGACTTCCTTTTCTCCTCATCCTTGCCAACATGTTTCCTTTTCAATAATAGCCATTCTGAGAGGTGTGAGGCAGTTAACTCATTGTGGCTTTGATCTGTATTTCCCTGATTAGTGTTGAGCAGCTTTTCATGTGTCGGCCATCTGAACGTTCTTTGGAAACATGTCAAGTTCTCTGCCTATTTATTATTTGGATTGACATTGTTTTGTGAGTTCTTTATATATTATTTTTTGGATGTTAATCTCTTACCAGTTATATCACTCGCAAGTATCTTCTCCCATTTAGTAAATTGCTTTATTTTGTTGGTTTCCTTTGAAAAGCTTTTTAATTCGATGTAGTCCCATTTATTTGTTTTGCCTTTACATGAGGTAAAAAAAAATATTGCTGACTGATGTCAAAGAGCTTATTGTTTTTTTCTAGTTTTTACATTTTAAGTCTTTCATCCATTTTTAATTTATTCTTGTACAGTTCAAGAAAGTGGTCGTTTTATTCTTTTGCTTGTAGCTGTCCAGTTCCCTAGTATCATTTATTGAAGAGACCGTCTTTTCCCCATTGTACATTCTTCCTCTTGTCAAAAATTGACTGCATTAAGTGCAGGTTTATTTCTGGACTCCCTATTCTGTTCCACTGAGCTACATGCCTGTTTTGTGCCAGTACCATGCTGTTTTATTACACCTTTGTAATACAGTTTGAAATCAGGGAATGTGATACCTCCAATATTTCTCAATATTGCTTTGACTATTTGGGGATTTTGTGGCTTCATACAAATTATAGGATTATTTAATTTCTGTGAAAAATGGCATTGAAATCTTGACAGAGATTGAATTGAGTCTCTATGTTGCTTTGGGTAGTATGGACACTTAACAATAGTAATTCTTCCAATCCAACAGCAGGGTATATCTCCATTTATCTGTGTTGGTCTTCAGTTTCTTTCATCATGTCTGATAGTTTTCAGCATACAGGTCTTTCACCTGCTTAGTTAAACTTATTCCTAGGTATTTTATTCTTTTTGATGCAATTGTAAATGGTATTGTTTTAATTTCTCTGATAGTTCATTATTAGTATATAGAAATAGCACAGATTTATGTATATTTGTATCCTGCAACTTTACTGAAGTTACTTATTAGTTCCAGTAGTTTTTTGGCAGAGTCTTTAGGGTTTTCTACATGTAGTATTGAATCATCTGCAAATAGTGACAGTTTTTACTTTTCCAATGTGGTTGCCTTTTCTTTTTCTTGTCTGATTGACATGTCGAGGTGAAAGTGATGAGAGGGGGGCATCCTTTTCTTGTCCTTGATCAGGGTTTGGTCAAGCAAGCCCTTTATCGGGAGGAAAAACTTAAATGCTCTAAGGAAAAAGATTTTTGAACTCCACTTAAGACTTACTGAATCAGAATGTGACTGAGAGGATGAGCAAAGTTTAAGACTTGGCATTAAGATCCACAGGAGAATCGTATGCATATAGAAGTATGAGAACTGCTTTAAGGGAAAATCTCTGTTTAGACCTAGAAATTCCAGCCTACCTTTAAAAGCACAGAAATAATCCTAACTTTAGAAGGGAAGTATATAAGGGCAAGTCTTAAATAGTGAAATCATTTATTAAAAAATCCCTCTCAAGTCTGCCCCACTAAGTAAGCCATTAGACTGGATAGTCTTGATATTCGGATGATTTAGAGAAAAAAAGTAAAAATAGCAAAACTTTGAAAACCCTCAGTAAAGTTCATTCTTGGTCTTCTTTTCCTAAATTTATTTTCAATTCCATTAGATTTAATCACTAAACAAGACCAAAAGAGAACTTTTATTTTATATGACTTTATTTTACATTTAGAACCATTTTATGCTTTACTTGAAAAAAAAAAGACTCTGCTTTTAATATTCCTAAAAGCATTTTAACCAAAATCTTGATTTAGGAAGACTTAAGACATTGTGCATATTTTAAATATTTTCATTCTTTCAATAACTATTAAAAATATGTTCACCATTAGGGTTTCAAATGTCCTAATTGTAATCTAGTTTGTCAGTCCCATCATGTGTATACAGAACTTAAGGTGATATAGAAATTTTATCTTTCAGACACACTGAGGATAGTCAGCTCTTAATCTAATTACTATTTCATTTATTCAGAAATAGCATTTAGACATAAAAACCAATGCCTCACTTTGTAAAATAACCTTTGGTTAATTTACACAAATCTAATACAACATGTGTATTTTAAGTAATACAATGAGTTTCACTATTATTTTAGTTTTTAATATTGTGTCAGCAGGGCTGAGAATATCACATGGTTCAGTCTTCTGAAGAAGTTATACAATAAAAGCACAGTGCCTTTGAACATGGAAAAACATCCCAAAGGCTAGGAGTCCTATGAAGGAACTGAAAGGTAGGAGGGATTCCAAAGACTTTCTCTAATAATGTTCAGTATGTAAAGTGACCAGTTTAAGTCACTATTGAAGATTAGTGAAGAAAACAGTGTTCTTTATTATGCCATTAAATAAAGCACTAAAACCACAAGAATTTAGAAAGATTGGTCCTAGGCTATATAATTATAAGTAAGTGAATTAACTTCCTACACCAAGTAAGGGTCACACTTCACTTCCCCCATTTGTAAAAAGAAAAGGTGGCCTGGCCATTGCCATTCAGGATTCTCTGCTAACTGTAAAATGTGAACTGATTTTCTTCTGTTTCTTATAGTCCATGTGTATATAAACTTTCAGTTCTTTAAATCAAAAAATTTTATGCACATAACTGTGTTAGTGTTTACCCTTGGTTTAAAAATGTACAACTACATAAATAAAAACTATTGTTTCTTCAATATTACTTGACATTTCTTCTGTAATTTCTTTATTTAAAAAAGTAAATGTAACAAGATACTTAAAAAAGGCTAGATACAAAAGTAGTTAAGCTGCTCACGAACATTTAAAATTTTCCAAAATGTATCTTCAATAATCATGATTTATAAAACATTTTACAGTTATCAGAAAGTGCCCAGGCTGAGTTTACATAACTGACATACCTTAGTACAAATGTCTAGTTAGAACTGAAGTGCAGTAACCTCCTGACTGACTGCTCATTGAAATAGGGATACAAAGAAAAAAATTGTGATAAAATACTGTGCATTGGCCCCATATGTACAAAAAAAGTGCCCTCACTCTAAGGTACAAATAACATGCAAAATATTAGTAATATCATTTAATATTCTAGAGCTCAATGCAGCCAGAATAAACCGCAATAAAAGTGGTTTTTATAGGTAAAAGTGATTTCATCTCTAAGATTTGAATGTCCAGAACTCTTCACAAGTTCCATATACATGATACACAATTGCAGCCAACCACAAATTAAACACCATTAAAAAAGTTAAAATGAAACACAAAACGTACTTAATTTTTTATTTTGAAATTCCCTATTCCCTCTATACAAGAACCTTTGCTGAAACACTTTCCACAAAGGCAGCAGTGAATTTTCATAACATTTTACATTTTTTCCCCCCTCAGCAAAAAGATAAATCACAGTGTAAATTATGTTGTTCTGCTGTCATCTTTGGCTGGGGTTAGACCCAGAAGTTGTTGACTAGCAAACCATTATAGTCAAATGTTGCCAGTGCTTCTCTGGCCTTTAAGCTACAAACTCAGCAAGGAATGTTTGCATTTAATCTCTTTAAGGTACCACCAGGAGGTGTGTGACAGCATTAACTTCCATAAACTTTTATAGACAAATGGGGAAAAAATCTACAAAATTAGCTAGTAATTACACATCAATACACACTTTTTATACTCTACACAAAACCAAAATTCTTGGTCTTAATGGCAAGTAGCAATTTCTGTTTGAGAATCTGTTTAGAGGAATAGAGTGGAACATAAAGTCGAGAAATGCAAGTATTTGCAGTAGGAAGGTGTTGGTCATCTGGTGGTCTTATTGTGATTGAGGGCATAGGCTGAAATCCTTCTTCACTGGCTGGTAATGATGGGCTTGATGTCCAAAAGTAAACCTAAACAGGAGTATAATAATTACAATTTTGGCTTTTAATATATTAACATTCAACTCTTAATTCTAGTAATTACATATAGAGAGCCTCATCTTGTGTTAAAACCTACAAGGCATATTATTTTGAACTGGGTTTTAAATTTTATTTCTTGTACTGAAAAGGGAAGGTTCAGGGTCAAAGAAAAATGCTACCAGGTACATAGGAAAGTGACTGTTTCAGGGTCTGTTTATCATCTGTAACACAAGGCTGTTGGACCAAATGTTCTTCTCTAAGGGCCTTTCCAGTAGCAAAATCCCTAGAGTATCTCTTAGTGGAAATAAGGGACAGGGTCTCCCCCCAAAAAGGTTCAAAATTCATGCAAGGTTATCAAACAAGTTTTTTGCACTTTATCTATTGCAAAATAACTCAGGATTGTCTGTGCTGCACTGTGATACACATTTTATTATAATAATTAAGTGTTGCGGAGAATCTATTATACTCTAAATCCATGCAAGAAGCCATATTACTATTGAGTTCTACTACACAGCTATTTTGTATGGTACAGTGTAAATAAGAATGTTAACTTCTACTTATGATAACCAAGGATACATTTTCCTAAAATATTTTTACTAATACATACCATTCCTCATGGATCCATATATATACACATAAATACATATACACCATTCTTTAGCAAGATACTGCCTGTCTCTTAAGATAAAACCTTTTAAGTCTAATGTATTTATAGTACATTAATATATATATATGCAATATCCCAGAGTGACTAGTAAACCTAAAAAAATAATTTGTTATTCCCTGAGCATAGTTTTATGAGAACTCTCATCTAGAATTCCAGAGAAGAGGGCAGAAAAAGAAGCCCCATTAAGTGTCAGGATCTCCAAAATCTTCAAAGAACTATAAAAGGGCTGGAAGGTACTCAAAAGATAAAGCTCATTTTATCCACTGGTCCAGTCCACTCACTTTACAGGTAAGTGTTTCTCCAGAGGCAAGTGGGGTTAAACAGGGCAGATGGCTATACTGCTGGACCCCCAACAATACTGGGGGATTTTTCAGAACTTTTATGAGTGAATTGTGACTCTCCAAGGGGGAAATAAACTATGCAGTATTACCCACTAATCCTAGAAACCCTGTAATTTGCAGGATTAAATTCAAGGGAGAACAGTGTGGGAAACCCTGTTACATTCTTATGTCTTTCAGCTCTTCCCCTCAGACACAGCAGGATAAAACCAACGACATGTGAAGGATAACCTATCAAAAGAAGAAGGTGGGAAGGAGGGCAAAAGACTTCTCAAAAACTGCCTAAACTCTACAGATTTTACTATCAGGGTTTAAGGAATGAAACTCACAAACTAAAGCTATTGAGGCCCTTACAAAGGGAGATTTTAAAAGAATGAATTTTTCTTCCAGTAGAAGGCAGAAAATTTAATTTGTAAGATTTAACTTGACTGACTGGACTGAGGATGTATTGGTTTACATACAGCTGAAAATTAGGGAGTAGACAAAAATATACCTTAGAATGCATATTAGCCAATAACCAATCATTTCTATTTGCTTTTTGGTAGTTCTTACAGAACTTGCATGGGTCTTTATCTTAAGGAAACACAATGAATCCAAAGGTTGACTACAGGTGTTAGAACCCTAAATAGGGAGAAATAAGGAATTAGCAATTGGTTCACAAGGGTTCACAAGACTGGGATAAAGTCAAATTAATATGGAATTAAGCATGTCTAACAAGATCAGCCAGCATGTGTCAAGCACTATAGGGGGAAAAAACATGTCTCAGCAATAAGCTGGAATTATACCCTGGGACTAAGGACAGCATATTAATAGTTAAGATGTATTTCACTCTACTTACAGCTTTATTAATATCTCAGGTGTTTATGCTAGAGTAGAAAATCAAAACTATTTCTGAACTATAATTTCCTTAGCCAAAATTAAAATTACAAAACATTATGAACTTAGAAAGCTATTATCATACACAGTATTTAAAATTTTTGTTTTCTTCTACAAATTTTGTGATATTTTTAACTTACAAGATCTTGTCTTTCTGTCATGCTCATCTTCTCGACTATTGACCAGAACCAACGCTTGAACTGCAAGAGCTTCTCAGCATTTTCTCCTAAGAATGAATATAAATCCAACATACTCTATCAGTAAGAGTATATTTTATAAAAATAAATATAAAATGAAAATGTTATTTAGGATGGGGGTTTTAATTCCTAATACAAGAAATTAAGACCATTTGCATATTACAAACCTCGATAGTTATCAGTCCTGAGTCAAGATAACCAAAACAAGAATTAACCACAAATTGCCTCAAATTGATAATCATGACTTTAACTCCACCTGTAATTTATGATTCTTCTATAAATCATGATTCTTCTTAGGACCATAATCCAGTGCTTCCCAATTTTAATGAGTTTACAAATCACTTGGGAATCTTAAAAATGCAGATTCTCATTCACTAGGTATGGGGGAACGAAGGGACCAGAGATTCTGTATTTCTAAAAAGATTCCAGATGATGCCATTACTGCTTATTATCTGAGGATCATCACTGGAGTATCTTCAGATATTTTTCCCCTCTTAGACTTCTGGTATGAGATAAATTCTTACCTCACAAGTATTGAAAACTGTACTTAAAAGCATAAAAACTATTATACAGTGATGTCTCTGTGTTGTCAAGCATGAAGAAAAAACAATTTATCCAAATTTAACTATAATTTGAGCTGTTTGCTAAGCGTAAAAGGTAAAGGGGGAAAAAAACTACTATCTTCATGTATACAATAATCTGGGCTATTGGCAAAATATTCTCATAATGAATGCTTGTACCTTTACTGTATAGTCACAGCTAACAAGTCTGTTCCTAAACTACAGGACTTTGAAAAGAAAGAACTGCAGCAAATAAAGCGTTGAAGGTAGACATTATTCTAGGGGGATTATCGCTACCTCTGGTTATTCTAGAAAGAGTCTCCATATGTTTGTGTGCTTTGGGTCCAGCTCTACAAAGCAAACATAATGCAGTCAAATTCTTTAATGAGAAAGTATAAGAGACATAAATCAGGAAGGGCCAACAGAATAGTCACATGGATTTTTAAAATTAGTATATAAAAATACCTTTTACAGTTGCTCATCACAAAAATTTTTACTTATATTTATACCAAACCATGTACTGTTTAAAACCTTGAAAAATTAAGCAATAAAATAACCTAATGCCAAGCCGTTAAGAGTTCAATGGCCTTAAAAAAATATTTTTAACACCTGAGTAATAAGCATTCCCCAAGTCCTATAAACATATTTAAGAACCAGAAACTTATAAAATGCCTAATCCATATAAATAAACATTAAAAAAAATTCATACCTGATTCATCATTGAAAGAGGTGAAACTGATCAGCATTTGCACATTAACTTCACCACAGCCATTTACCAAAAGCCTAAAGTCTTCTGCTGTTAAATCTTCTAATGAATTTTTTGGAAGCACATCCAACAGACCTTTCCTCATTGCCTAGAGAATTTCAAAATTTACCCTTTTACTACTATCAGTACGTTATTTTCCATGTAGCATTTATTGTTAAAGTCCAATATCTAATTTTAGCAGCCTAATATACTACTACTAGTTCTCAGTTTAAAAGCCTGTATTTTGGATTTCTTATTAACAGATTCAAAAGAAGTGGCAAAAATTAAGCACATTGTAAATAGGCTATAGGTTGAAAAGTGAAGCTATATTGCTATATACCAGGAATTAATTGAATTAAAAAAATTGTTAACAGGCTAGTCATTAAATAAGAATAGTTTTAATTTGTCAAAAACATTATCATCTTATTTGTGATAATGACAAAAACAAACGTCCCAGACACAAACCCCAAATCTAGGAACTCACAGAGAAATTACCAAATGCCAAGAACTGTTCTAAGCACCTTACATGTATTGATGCACTTAATCCTATCCTCATTTTACAGAGGAGGGAACCAAGGCACAAAGTACTTAGGTAGTTTGCTAATGTTCTTCAGCTAGAGGGTGGTGCAGCCATGATTTGAGCCCTGACAGTATGATTCTAGACCCTACATGGATCAGAAACACTTAACATTTTACCATAGGAGAAAGAGTTAACACAGCAGACCAGGCCTGACGTTAGGCTCTTTAGAAGGGCCTGATTGGGGGGATGGTCCTTGCCTAGCACCTGGAAATTGGTTTTTGTAATGTTCCCTACATTACTAATTGAGGTGACTATTTTATATGCCTGAGGTAATGAACCTTGTTGTACCAGCTTGCCTAGACTACTTGTGCAAACAATGTTGTTTTATGATGAACATGCGCTTTCTTCTAGGAATCTGAATTTCAGTAATCGTGGCTGGCTGCACAGGCAGAAAATGCTTATGGGACTGGACTCCAATAAAAACCCTGGGCTTTGACTCTCAGGCAGGCTTCCCTAAGCACAAACACTCCAACACTCTGCTGTAATTCACTGCTGGTGGAAGTGTGTTCTTTGTGACAACCCATTCCCCCAGAGAGAGAACTTTGGAAGCCTGCATCTGGATCCTCCACACTTTGTCTGATGCATTGTTTTCCCTTGTTGAGAGTCCTTTTGCTATTATCATAAGTACAACTGCCTCTGAATCTTAGAGGAGTCCTTCCAGTGGGTCACTGGGAGTATGGTTAGTTGTAGGACCCCAAACAGTCATCATTTCAATCCCATAAACATCCTTCCCAAACTTACTTTCTGATGATTATATGATTTTTCCAAGTAGCCTGCTCAAAAGAAAATAAGTACTTGGTTTGCATTCAGGTTAATTTACATACAAGCTCAATATGCTCCTGAGCTAGTTTACCACACAGGAAGACACAAACAGCCTCATTAGATCAAGTGACACTTTCCAGAACACACTTACGTGTAATGGCTGTTCCGCAACTACCAACATTCTGTGTTCTGCATATTTCCGCACATACTCATAGACATTCTGGGGCGTGACTGGTATATTTACACCATTAGGAATAAGTTCAACCTGTAAAAAATTTAGCAGTACCATTGAAAAGCAATTTTGTCAAAGCAGTAGGAACAATTTTCTGAAATTTTTAAATCTAAAGACAATTCTATATCTTATCTAAGGAATACAAACATTTTAGGCCTAAATAAGCACAAAAGAACTCTCCATCCATCTCCAACCCCCCTCCCTACCCCATCCTCCTCCAATTCATCTCCTACTAGCGTCTCTCCCTCTCTTGGTCCCAATCTATCTAAACTGTTTCCATGTAAGGTAAGTACAACAGACAATTCTTTTGCCAGAATCAGAAAATTACATATTTGCTTTACCTGTCCTCCACCCTCTTCTTTACACAGGTCAATTGCAAATGCCAAATCCATTGCAGAGAAAACAGCATCAGCATCTGAACTTTGAGAGGCGAGGATAAGCTGCCGCAAACTCTCATACATCACAGGGTCAAAAAAAGCAAAATCATGCCAATTGACCTGAGAAAGTAATCATACAGAACTCAAAGAAATATCTTCACTGACCCCATTAGTAAATTAAAATCTAGGACAGAAAAGTTTATCTAGTTTGAAGATATTTAGTGGAAAACTATTCCTTATTGGTGTATTAGTAACTGATTTAAAGAGGTAAAATTTTAATGAACTTTTGACTCTATGTTTTTCAAAATGTAATATATATTTTGAAAAAATTTAGAGCCAACAGTGTTAATAGTTTAAGTTCCAAAATAACCTATTTGCAAAAAACAGCACAAATTATTAAACTGATTATGCTGAGCAGCTGGTCCTGAACTAAACATATATCCTATTTAGTCTTGTCAATAATCATAAAATACAGATGGATTCCACATGGTAAATCTGATGCTCAAAGGAATTCAGTAACTTGAAGGTCACATGATTGGGTTAAACTTGAGTCTAACTCAATTCCATGATCTTTTCCATAAACCTTGTTAGAGGCTCAACATACCAACATTTCTATGTTGCTGAGCTTTCAATCCAGTTCTTTGCACAAGAACACTTAAGAATACAATAGGGTCAGAGTTAAAAAAAAAGAATTATTATATGCTCTATTAATAGAAAACTATTCACCAGTGTTTGATTAAATAAAATTATTAGTAGACTACAGCTTTAACAATGCCAGTTCACTATCAGATGTGCGATGTGCATCTGGAAAAGACTGTAAAATACATTATTTTTTTGTATCAAGTAACTTCTTGGTAATACCTTTAACACTGGCAGATGTGTTTTAAATGAAAAGCTGAAAAATTAGTACATTGATTTTAAAGGATGTGGTTTTCTCCCTCCCACAACCATAAAGGAATGCACAGGAAGTCAAACTACCAAAACACATAAAAGAAAATAAGCTAATTCTAATCAAGCATGCTCTATTTTATTCTTTTGTTTCCTCTCCCTCCCCAGTATACATCTTAACATATATTTTTGAATCTGGAAATGCACTTCTCAATACAATACTACTTCTATCTCCACTACCATCTGCTAGAACTAATAATAATGGTTAAAATCTACTAAGCACTTACTATATGCGAGGCATTACACTGTTTTCTTTGCCATTTCATAAATGGGAAAATTTGCTATGAGTGTTAGGGGATTTGTCTGCAATAGGACCCAGGTCTTGTCAGAACTCCCAAGCCCACCTGCATCACCCATTCTGCTTATGCTATCTTCTCCATGTATTGAGATTTTTTCCCGTATCACCGAATGTTTGAAAATGACTTGTAATGGCTATAATGTTTTAAAACTTAATATTGAGTTAATGCCTTATGGTATGCTAGCATATTTTTCATAAAAGGAAAATTTGCAATTGTGTAAGTTTTACAAAAAAAAAATCACTTACTTTCCTACCAAGCAACACTTTAATCACATGTCTATTCAGTGTGATAGGACAGAGTTCATTCTGTAACAAACATAGTCCAAGAATCCTAAAAATAAAAAAGGGATATTTAAATTAAAAAACAATTATAGACACATATAACCCCACACATACATATATGATATACATATAGTATTTTGAATAATTTTCTACAGCCTCATTTCTAATCAATATGAAGTAGAGATACACATTTTTAAAACTGTATTTAAACTCAAACTGCAATTTTTAAGATACATATCAGATTACAGTTACTTTACCTGCCAATGTTTCTGAAACAATTCAACCTTGCTTCTGTGTTTTTGCCAGGCCTTGGAGTATAAAATCCTCTTTTTCCAGGTTGGTAAAACAAAGGGGCATTGTCATCACCATCATCTGTATCATCTAAATCCATATCTACCACACTTCGACTAGAGCCATGACGCTTTCGGTTTTCCTAATAACAGAGTATCAGAGATTAAGCCCTGAGAATGATTTTAAAAACAAAACATAAAAAAAAAAAAACATATAAACTGGTTCTCTAAAATCACTCAACATGAAGTCAAGTAGGCAAAGCAACATTCATATTTAAACTCATACTTTCAGAATTGTGCTATACAAAGCTTGCCCTGTACAGTCTAACTTCTCCATTTAAATAAAATCACTTGATGGAAATGGTAGCTTCTTTCACTTTAATTCCATAAAGTTATTTTTGCTGGATATAAAATTCTGGATTAAC
The DNA here is from genome assembly GCA_032199065.1 of Smutsia gigantea. Lineage (NCBI taxonomy): Eukaryota > Metazoa > Chordata > Mammalia > Pholidota > Manidae > Smutsia > Smutsia gigantea. The sequence continues at coordinate 28,376 of JAVSCE010000771.1, read as the reverse complement.
AATTCTTAAAGTACTTTAAAGATGATGTTCCATTGTCTTCCACAGTTTCTGATGAGAAATCCACTATCTTTCAAACCAGTTTCCCTCTATGTAAGGCACTATTCTTTAGCTGCTTATTAGTTTTACAGCAATTTGTAATATGTAATTTTCTTTCAGGTTATCCCATTTGTGGTTTACTGGCCTTCTTAAATCGGTAAATCTATGTCTTGCACCAAATGTGGTTACACTTTCAGCTATCATTTCTTCACATATTTTTCTGCAGCAATCTTTCCTCTTCTGTGTAACAGGTGTTTGATCTCTTGATATGGTTCCACAGGTCCCTGAAACTATTCCTTTGAGGGTTTTTTTGGTATCTTTCCTCTCTCTGTTCTTCAGAATGGATAATTTCTCTCTTCAAATTGACTGACACTTTCTTCTGTCAGGTTCATTCTGCTATTGATTTAATGAGTGAATTTTTTCTTTTAAATGTACTTTTAATTCTAAAATTTTCTCTTGGTTCTCTTATAAAGTTTCTGTTTCTCTGCTGTGAATCTCTCTATCTTTCCACTCATTAGTGTTTATCTCACATGAGATAAAATCTTTGCTATTTATACAAGTGAGTCATCTGGAGGTTAATATCTGTTGCTGCTTTTCCCAGGAGAATTGGTCAGTCTTTCCTGGTTCTTTATATATTGAGTAGCTTTGTAGTGTATTGTGGACATTTTGAATATTTAGTCGTGAGACACTGCATCTTGTTAAATGATATGGAGAAAGCTGGGGTTTTTTTTTAGCTTTAGTAGACAATCGACCTGGTTAGGTTCAGACTGGAAGTATCATCTATGCACAGTGATTCCAATAACAGTTAATTTTTCAAAGCCTTTTTTACACTGGGTATACATGCACCATTTGGGATGGTCTGGGACAGTGATTTATACTACAGTTCAGTGCTCAAAGCCTTTTCTACCTGCCAGCTAAGATGAAGTAACAGCAATCAACTCTATTCTCCTGCCTAAAACAATCAGTTGTTTTTCAAGATTTGATTCTCTCTCCAATCTGTGTGCTAATGTTTTACTTTTCAGAATCTTCAGGCAATTCCTTTTTGTATTTTTCCCAGTTTTTAGTTGTAATTAGTGAAACAGCTAAGAGCATATTGGGTTTGCTCCATCTTGGCTAACACTGAAGTGCTCACGTAGCTTAAGAATGAAATGTAAAATGCACTACAAAAGCCTTCCTTATTGTCACACCATATGTCACATGTTCTCTGCATTTCTGGCACTCACTGCTTTCTTGCGGAACAAGCCCTAGGATTCCATACTACCCCTCTCCTTCTCTGATATTAATTCATGACATCTCTAAATTAAAGCTTAATCAGTCTGTGCTCAGTTGGAGGGAGTCAATGAACGGGATTTATGCTGAGTCCTAACTAAATCAATCTCACCATCCTGCATATGACACCTTTATACCTATCTTTACTTTTTTCTCTACTATAATCAAGCATATTTTAGTTATAGACATAATTTCTTCATAAGTACAGCTTTCTTTCCTACTTCTGAAATTTAAATTGCAAGTGATTTAAATGAGCATACTTACAAAACATCTCTTACCTGTACCTTTTCTGAGGAGTCTAATAATCCAAGATCCAGAATACTATCAGCTCCATTTTCCCTAAAAACAAACAAAAACACCTTCCATATTCCAGATAACTGAAACTTCTAGAATTTAGTAAAAAGAAACACATGAATTTAAATTTTTAAGAATTTATGAATGTATTTAAGTTTTTAAGGAAATAGAACATCCAGGATACTTACTAGTCTTAATGCAGTTCTAGGTGAAGTCAGTAATATACACAAATAAAACCACACATTATCAAGATAATGAGCTAAAGGTGTCTTGATTTTAAGACAAATTAAGTTCCGTCTTCAATAGGATACTGAAGCATAAGCTCAGGGGCACATTGTAGAAAAATGTTCAAAAAACAATCACAACAGGGAGTATAACAACAAAGCAAAAACTGAAGGAACAAAACAGCAGCAGACTCACAGAACCCAAGAAGGGACTAACAGTTACCAAAAGGGACTGGGGAGGGTGGGTGGGAAGGGACAGATGAGGGGATTAAGAGGCATTATGATTAGCACACATAATACAGGGGGAACACAGGGAAGGCAGTATAGCACAGAGAAGACAAGTAGTGACTCTATAGCATCTTACTATGCTGATGGACAGTAACTGTAATAGGGTATGTGGTGGGGACTTGATAATGGGGGTAATGTAGTAATCACAATGTTGCTCATGTGAGACCTGAGCATAAGATTGTATAGCAATGATACCTTAATAAAAAAAAAAAACAATCAACAGGAATCAAATTCTTTAGTGTAATTAATTATTCTAGAATATTAATAAATTCACTCCTCCATAAAACTAGCTGAAAGCAGTGAATATTCCAAAAATCTCTACTGAATTAACAACTCTTACATGTATTTATAAAAATCCTTTTATCAAGAATGCACATTCCTTAACTTTTTCTATGGGTAGATCTCTATTAGTGTGCTATTATCTCCAGAGACAGACAAGGAAGAAGAATAAAGAAACATAAAGGCCCAGAGAAGACAAATAATACTAACAGCAAAGAAAATTAACTTCTAGCAACAGTCTTTTGCTTAAGGTTCTGAAATAGTTAGGTGGCTATGAAGTTTTGGTGCTTAGCCCACCTGCTTATCCATCCCAGGACTATAACTAATCTAGGTTCCTCAATCAAAATAACAACTTGGAATAAAACCCAGAAATTTTCATGTAAAATATCTAACACTTCAAAGCTTCAAACTGAGTATGAGAGTAGCCCCAGGATAGAAGGCACAAAATAAATATGGGATATATTCCTAATGTCACTTTTACTTGTCACCTTTAGAAAAAGTGTTTTTAAAGTTTTATATGAAAACAAATATATTTTTATAAAGCAAAAAAACCTCCACAGACTTAATGATAAGTCAGTGGGCCTAAAAGAAATTTCATGCTTATGGCAAGAACTCAGGACTACACCCCAATTCTTTGAGGTTTTTGGCCCCTGCCACATGGGTATTCTGGTGGAGAATTTGAGATGTGCTTCTTTATAAATAATTTCTTAATATCAGGTATATAAACGATCTTCAGAACCCGAGTGACTGCTAAAACTCTACCTTTCTAATACAGGTGAAATGCAGTTGTGTCATTCATAGATAAGCCATCTCTTGGACATTTCAAGTCTTGTTATTTTATAGTATACATTTTAAGATACAGTAGCACCCACATCCTAAAAAAAAAAGCTGATATTTAAACTGAAATGCCTTCCCAATTGTACACATTACCGTCCATGTGCAATAATGAGTTCCATGGCTTCATCCACTCTTGCTCTCAGAGAATCTTCACTTGCTAGAAGGAGAAGCAGCTGAGCTGGGGATAATTCCAACAGCATGCCAGTGATTTTACTTGCAAATGCCTATAAATGATCAACAAATGTTACTTGCTTCTATTATTTGTCAATCTCTTGTCTAAATCAGCAGTCTTTTAACCACCCACCCCCAAAAATATAAGAAACTTGGATAACATACAAAATTTTTGAACCAGTAAGGTATTAAAACTGGAAGCTTTATTATAAAGAACTTCAGAAGAAAATGAATAGTCCAGGAACTAGCACAGTCTTGTTTAAGGTAGTTTAAAATTTGTATGACAAGCCTTTTTTAAACGTTTTTGATACCCATGAATAAATATACAAATACTCAATTTCCTTTTTTTGTTTCTGTTTTTCACTCAGAGAGCCAGAAACATTTCTTTCATTTAGGGTAGAAATGAAGAGAGAAAGGGAAGGAGTTGGAAAAGAGAAAAAATCCTATAAGGGTAAGACATATAATTGATTTTATTATTATTTTGCTATGACATGTACATAAAGTTATGTATAAAGACCAATAAAACACAACTAGTTTGTTTCAGAACACACAAAACTCTTCCTGAAATCCTTAGCAGCAGTTAAGTACACTATTTGCAATATGTTTTAGCTACAGCTTGGTAACAGAAAAGGTCTGCTTCAAAGAGTAACAATATGTACAAATAAGGGTATAAATTAAGTACAATGTACAGATCATTCTTTAGCACAGAAGGAACTTATTAGGTAAAATGCCAACCTAGCACAGATAGGAAAAGTAAAACTCAAGCTGTGTATACAGTTATTCTCCAGCAAACTTTGCTTCTTTCCCTCCTAAAGCTTCCTTTTGACTGCAGTCTACAACCACATGGCTTGCCAATAGCTGACAACTTTTTAAAATACCAGCTTTAATTCCAAACCAAAAATGGCACAACCAGTTAAGAGGTAGCTAAGTGCACCATACATACTGGTTGCATTGCTTGTACACGAGGATAAAGCCTCTCTCCAAGTGCCTGACGGTGTGCTGGCAGAGGATCGGGATCATCACTAGGATTCCCTTCAGAGGCTGGTCTGAAGGGCCTTGTGTCAATGGACAGCTGTCTTCTAAAGTCTCTGAAAGAAGAACAGAGCTGTTATGATTTCATTTCCCTTTGTTTGCAAAATGAAAATAGCACAACTATTAATGAGTTTGGAAAAACAGAGCATTTAGGTAGCTCCAGTTATGGCACCCAGGTGGCAGAATGTCCAAGTGATGGTTGAGAAATAAAGATCACCTAGATTTTGTCACTTGGAAATCTGCATACTTGCAATGTGTGTTTCAATTTGACTCTAAGGGACTAGGAACTTAAAATACCAGAAATCAACAGCCCACCCATAATTCCTAAAAATTTTAGTCAAAAGTAAAATGCCACCCCATTTTAACAGGAGAAAAATTAAGAGGTTCAAATAACTTAATTTTCACAATTCACATTTTAAATCAAATTTTGGGAAGAATGATATAATATTTTTTTAATTAGGAATCTGAGTGGTATTTTTTTAAAAGTCAATACAATTTGAACTGCCTGAGTTTTTAAAGCAGAATATTTTAGTAACAGTGGGTTAGACCACTTTAGTTACTATGCATATATCCAAATATTACAACTTTTTTGTAAAAAAATCATCCATAATTGAGACTTGTCTTTACAGGCCTACCTCCAGTTCATCAAAAGGTGGTATTCAACAAAAGATACAAAATTATCTCACCTATCTCGATCTCTCCGAGAACCTGCTCGCAAGCCACTACTCCTCCTCATTTCTCTTTCTCTCTCCCTTTCCCGATCCCTCTCTCCTCTGTTCCTTAATCTCTGCATTAAACCTAAAGAAAATATGAAATACACTGTTTAGAAATGTAAATGCAACTGCTTTAAATTTTGAAGTCATGCAAGGACATGAGACAAACATAATAAGAACATGACAGCTAAAGGTCACCTTCCTCAGTATTGGTGTTAGCTCCCTTCTCACTCTCCTCTATGATTCTGAGAATTAGGAATAGTTGTACAGGATGCAACTGGCATGTAACAGGTGTTCACTCAGTAACTGTTTAATAAATTTATCCCCTTGTAATATCAAAGCAATGAAGTAGTACACAGCAGCTTGGGGCTGTAGTTTCACCATAAACAATGCTGAAATTTCTTACATGATTAGAGTCAGATTTTAATACCTTCTCTGTTCTTAGTTTTATTCATTAAGCATTATAGACACCCAGAACATTAGCTATTATTATTATTTTTAAAACCTTAAGCATAAGCCAGAGTATAGTTTCCTAAAGAGTGTGCAGAAAAGTTTTTTCAGAAATGTTATGACTTCCCAGGTTACCTCATTCACATTTGCCAATTTCTTTTTATTACAGGACTATGGAAAGTCAAATGGTGAAACTAATGATGAAAGCCTGGGGTAAGCTCTCCATCTTTTCATCCTCAATCCTTTCTAGAGCTCAGTCAGCCTCTGTGGTGGCAGTTTACAAATTTCAATGACATAACTACAGTCTAAACAAAACAGGACTTTTTTTTAGTAACTCCCTCTCCCCCTCAATTACTATATATCCATCTACCTACAAGACTGATAATCTTTACATGAATCCCCAAATATAGCCTACTTAAAGCTTTTGTTTTCATAGATATTTTTAATTTAATGAGAATATAGACTATAATTTTTGAGGTAACTTTAGGAATCTGAATCCCAAAGTGCTGGTCCTCAAAGAGGTAAAGCTTGCACCAGAATATTAATACAGAAAATCTTGGTACCAAAAAGCAAAGCCTTGATAAATTAAATAATGAAGTTAATGACATAGCTGATTTACATTTGGTTGCAAGCTCCATTTCACTGGGGACCAATAGCAACTCTGCAAATCATACTTCGAATAAAAGCTCTGCTCTGGAGAATAGCATTTTCTTCTCAACTATCTGGATTAATTAAATAGAGTGGTGTGGGAAATACTGCACTTTGCTCACTGAATATTTCTGTTACCATAGATCTCCCACCTCTCCCCTCAAACATGCAACAGTTGAGATGGGAAACTCACTAGTACAAGCACAAACATTCATGAAAATAAATGTCGCAATAAAAGTGCAGACTGCTGAATTTTCTATTTGAGTAGTTTAAGATTAAATCATTAATCTATAATAGAATTACATTAAAATGTTAATGTACATTCAAGTCCTTCCAGTATAAACACACAAAAACATGATTATCACTGTTTCAATCAAACAAGGAATTAATTTTATGATGTATGTTATCTGTAGAGTCCTTACTTGTATGAGTGCCTTTGTTGGCATTTTGAATACAATCTAGATTTGGCAATTTTTCGTTTGATAAAAATGCTTGTGCAATGGCTGTATAAAAACTTCGTGCTACGCCACTGCCCTCTCCTGGCTCATCCTTAAATGTGACCTTCACTCTGTGTACAGCCATTGGTGTAGTAGCACATCTTCGACCAAAGTGATTGTTGAGCTGCCTCATAGTCTGCTGAATAAGAAGATCTCGATCCCGATCAACCTATTAAAACACCAAAATAGTAGTAAATTCAATGTTGGAAATCACCCTGAAATTTTTCTATGTAAAATCTGAAAATCTAACTTCAGCTTTTCCTTGATAGTATAAATAACTATGAAGTAATCTGGGTTTCTCACAAGGTTTCTCACATTCCAATTAAACAACATTCTAAAGCATACAATAATGTCCTGCATTAAATCAGGATAATGGAATTTTTAACTCAACTCTAACACTTTCTTAAAAGATCTGGTGGAGAACAGCAATTCATTCCATTTTGAAATTTGCCAGGATAAATTCTGAGTGGATCAAAAATGTCAATGTTAAAAAAACAAACAAACAAATACTTGACGAAAACATGGGATATTCCTTTGGTAACAGACCACCACAAGCAATGTAAAAGAAAAATGGCAAACTGGGAAAAATGCACCCTGTATTACAGACAAAGATGCATATTCATGAATAGCATAGTATCACCTAAAGATTCTAAAAAATTGAGGAAAAAACAATAAAATAATGGGCAAGATGCATCAACAAACACAGCTCAGGGAAAAAGAAAACAGCCTTAAATATATGGAACAATGGTTAATTGCTCATAAGAGAAATGCAAATTAAAACTATATCGAGATGACATTTCTTACCTATCAGATTGGCAAAAATCTAAAAATTTGACAACTGCCTGCAAGACTACAGGGGCAGGCATTCTTGTATCGATTTTGAAAGTGCAAAAATATACAACCATTAGCTGAGGTATTTGCAAAATTTATGTATAAACACATGCACTTTGAACCATGTCTAAGAATCTATCTCAAAGATACATGAGCCAAAAAAGGAACCACACATGAAGCTTATTCATCACACCACTATTTGTAACAGAAAAAAATTAGAAACAAAACCCAAATGCCTATCAGTAAGACACTGGCTGAAAAACCTGTGATACAACCATAAAATGCAATACTAAGACTAAGCATAAAGGAAGGCAGAATAGCTCTATACAGCTATGGCTTTATCTTGGATACACTGTTAACTGGGAAAAGCAAGATGGAGTAAAATGCATAGCATGCTTGGGGTGGAGAGTGGGAGAGAGAGATGGGTAATGAAAAGTTCTAAATAAAATTATTTTTTAAAGGGAGGAGGGAATCAAACTAAAAAAATTGAAGCAGGGAGAGGGGTCATGATAAAAGAGACAGGAACAGAAACTAGATTTCTATCAATACACCTTCTTCTGTGGGTACAACATTGTAGATATTTTATAATAATATGGAACAAAATCAGAAGAGAAAGTAATCCCTAACAACTGAAAACAAAATAAGACAAAAGGAGATGGCACCAAACCACAGAAAGAATGAATAATTTCAAGTGACTTTAAAACAAAATAATTTGTCCATTGGACAAGAAACTGCAAATAAATCTAAGCTATTTTCGATAATCATCTCGGTGGCAGTGATGTTCTGATTCTGAGACTGCTGTGTGTGTGCTGTGGCATAAACGCAGATGAGTAATTTTATCAGTGTTGGAAAGTTGGATGTTCAATCTGGAAGAAAAGAGATAAACAGTAAGGGGTGAAAACAAAAGAAACTAAATCTTGCATTTGAATTGGGAATGTCAGTATGAACTCCCGGTGTAATTTTCTTTTTTTTAAAGGGGCAGTTCCTAGAGTGATCCACTAAAAAGGCCCACAAACAATAACCAACTCAGTAAGCAGTGAGCAACCTGAGAGCCTAGACAGTAATTTCAAAATACAATTTTCTACTAAAAGGAAGCAGATCTTTCTTAAAGAAATGGCTGATTTAAGGTCTGTGACAGGAAATACACAAGATGAGACAAACCAAAAAGTAAAGAAGTTATTAAAGATTATTGGAGTCATGTCCAAAGGGTTCAGCAGCCAAAAAGGATCAGGGACTCCTACTAGCCAAAGAAGAGACAATGTGAGCATTAATGGCATAATAACCTCAATAAAAGGAAGCACATAAAAAATATATCAATCCATGTGTTCATACTGGTACTTAAACAAAATTTTTTTAAAGACTAATGATCATCATTAGAAACCAACTTCCAGAGATAACCACTACTCTAAATTTGGTTATTACCATTTATTTAAAAATTTGACTACACAGTACATATTCCTAAACAAAACTGTTCCTTTTTGTTTTTAAACTTTATATATATGGCATACTACATGTATAGTTAAAAGAAAAGCCAAATACCTTTACCTCTAGTGATAAATCTCTTGACTGTTGGTTTCTCAGTTTTTCCATTTCTCTACGGAATTTTGATTCTTTTACCTCAAAACCACCCAATTCAGTTAGGATCTTAAAAACAAATGCACAACAGAATTAGTCTCTGCAGTATGTTCTTATAAGGCAGAATAGAATTCAAAGTGCTCAAAATACATACTGATCCAGGTTCTGCTCCCACATCTTCCATGAATACCCTGCCAAACAGTTCTAAGGAAAGGCGCCAACGTCCTAGCAGCATATCGTGGGAAATAACCATTCCCATGAAGCTACACTGTGGCCTGTAAGAAATTTATGGGGAGAGGGGAAAGTAATTCAGCCAACTCTAAAAATCCCAATTTTTGGTCAATGACAGTAATTTACTTGGTCTTTTTTAATATTATGAGTTCTTAAGTACCTCAAACCACATCCTCTCTACTGGAGAACTTTCTATTAACTATTTTCAGAATTTCTCATTTTTACCTCATTGTTCCCCTTCTGTCCTTCACATAAGGATACACCCCCAGGCTGCCTATTTTCATCTTTCATTTCACCTCCTCTCCTTAAAATCCACTGTCCATCTCCATCTAGGTGATTCTGAGATCCCTCTCTAGTTCAAACTTTCACAATAGACCAGAACTTCCATGTGTTAAATATATACACTTCAATGATATTCAAATCAGATTCAATATAGTAAAACAGAGTATGGCCTCTTCACTTCAATGACATTGCCTCCTGGTTTCTTTCAGTTGTACCATCTATTTCCGTACCATCTATTTCCCTATTGCCAGTCTTGAAACAAATTTTCATTTTTCTTTCCCCTGTTGCTCCAGATCAAGTCCTTTATGAGTTTTCTTACCACGATTTCCTTTCTATCCCAAAAGGCAATATTCTACTTCAGCCCTCTTTTTACAAAACACTAGTGAGAGTAACAGCTTTCTAACTTGTCTCCCTACCTCTAATTCTTCTCTCCTTCTATCTGTCTGCTTCTACACATTCTAACCATCTCTGCTCAAGCATACTGTCTCTAGGAAGCTTGGGCCACTCCAGTCCACAATACTAACTTGTCTTTTATGGTTGTTAGACCATGTATAAAATGTATAGTTTCCTAAACTAGCCCACCTCCTACTAAGCAAAAAAATTAATAAATAATTTGACATTATGTAACCAAAAAGAGCATGAAACAGGAGCTCGACAAATCATTTGGTGATTAGCCATACTGAGCCCCAGTATATATACTAGCAAACTTTGGTTGAGAAATCTTACAAAAGAATTAACAACTGTGAACCTGGCAAAGGAGCCCAAGTGAGTTAAAAGTCACCAATCTAGAAATCTAGTCATGTATCTTTCTTGTCATTCACACATTTCCCTTAGCTGAACTGCTAGTAACAAGTCTGCAAGTGGCAATTTAACATGGACAAATACTTTAACTTAGTATTGAACATTAAAATCATAGTTTTACAATCTCCTCAAAAAAGTAAGAAAATCAAATGTCAACCAATGGCAAAAACCACATGCCAAAAAAAATCGAAAAATTCAAATTTAGTATTTAACTGACTATAAACTAGAAAAACAAATAAAATAGCATTTAATTGTATATATACAACTGAAATAAAATTATAAAATTTCCAAATAAAAATTCTTTTAAGAACTTTAAGAGCCACAAAATCATACAACATATAAACTATCTTCACTTAGCAAATACCTGAAAGACGTAAGAGGTGGCCCTTCACTTTCAGTCAGTCCTATTTCTGCTAGTAAACTGCTTTTTAATTGTGCAGCAAGATCATGAGCGGATGGCCCTGGTTTTGAACTCTCAGCTTCTTCTGGCACCACATTCTGTTCTTCCCCTTCCTTTTTTTGCCGATTTTGCATGTTCATTACATTTTTCAAATTGGCAGCATAAGACATTTTAGTTGGAAGAACCTATGAATTTTTACATTTATAAGTTACACATTAAAAAACACCCAAATAGATTTCCTTTTCAACTTACTCTGTAGAAATCATATGAAGTTAAGTGATTCTTTTCAGGCACTTCAACTACAAAGATGCAGCCTATTTCTTGTCTCTATTCCCCTGGCTGACTACCAATTCCACAGCATTTACCAGACCAGCTTCAGAAGACTTTTAAAGGCATCTTTATAACACCTGTGGTTACTTAAGTCTCTGACATATTTTCAATATTTTCAGTATTGCATTGTCCTTTGTCACTTAGATAACAAAGTTCTATTCAACTACATTTTTTCTATACCTGTTCTTAAAACATGTTACTACTTTTTCATTGGAGAAACAGTATAATGTAATTTTAGGCTCTCAAATCAGACTTTTATCTAAAAACTGTATCGGCCTCTGTATCTACCACTTAATTAGGTGTATAATAATAGACATTCCCACATGAAATTCATGCAATCTCTCTAAGCCTCAATTTCTTATCCATAAAACCAACATGTTTGTGTATTAACAAGAGTAACTGAGATAATAAGCCCCAATATTATGTTAGGTATCATTATTAATATTACCTTATTTATTCACATTCTAGACTCAAAAAGTTTAAACCAATATTATATATGCTTATATATTAAAAATTTATTTACACATTAAAAATTTTAATTTTCAGCAGTCTTTTAACAATCAACTCATTACGGTAAGTGAAAATGCCATTTTATAGTAACCTGACATAGAGCAGGTTAGTCTCAAAGCAGGCTAGTGACACTATTAGGCAGGAAATTCTGGTACTTCCATTATTGGGAAAATATAATATTCTGAACTAATGCATTTCCCAAAATCCTGATGGTAGCTAGGACAAGTATTCATTCACAGATATTATATTGGGAACATTTTTACTGTCTTACCTCAAGGCAGTTTCTATCCACTGTAACCTCCATCAAGCATTTCCCACTAGTGGCAGATGAAGAATAAAGACCCTGACTTGGACGGCCAAAGAGATCCTCCTTTCTAGCATTTGGCTGGAATTTTAAAAGAAATATTCTAGTTACTTTGAACATCAAAAAAAAATAGTAAAGTCAATTAAGAAGAAGTCTTAAGACCAATCATTTAAATCACCTGCAACAGATGTGGCTGATCAGCCAGGGGAATGGCCTCAGCCAGAGGCACTTCGAATGGATTTGGGGGTATGCACCCAAGGAAGGTCATGGAGTCTGAGCGCCGGAAAAATGGGTGGTTCTGGCCAGTTTCTGCAGGAAGAGAGTCATCATCCTTATCATTCAAAGTAGCACCTAAACATAAGAAGATGAAATGTTTGTTTTTTAGAAAATTAATTATTGGGGGAGGGGGAAAGAATCTACTCCACTCAATCCAAAATTCCTGTTATCTCTTTATAAGACCTTAATGTCACTCACGAACTTTGATAATGGTCTGAAATTTTGATGATATTTTTAAGCAGTAATTCAAAATAATAGCAGTTTAAAATGGTTACAATGATATATTGTATATTTTGACATAATAAAAACTTGCAAAAAAATATTAGCAGTGATAAATATTGTTCCATTTTGTACTGGACAGCTGTTCCCCATTCCTCCTCTTTATATCTCTAGAGATTCAGACTTGAATACCGCTAGTTTCCTCAGCATATTTAGGACACGGCTCACTGATGATTCCAAAAGGAGGAGATAGGAGCTGAAATATGAGCATTTGCTTACTTGTTAAGTTTGCTTCCTCTATAGTAAGATACACAGAAATGTCTGGGCAAGTCATTCATCCCAACAGGAAGTCAGCACACCAGCACCACCTCCCTTAGTGGAATAAAACTTCGTGGGCAGTGCTTACAGTGTCTGTGAAAACAGCAGTCAACTAGGCTGGATTCTCAAAAGACCGCAGTTAGGTCAGCTGCCTTCCTGGGTGAATGCGAGTACTGGCAATAAGAAACAGGCAAGTGGACTATTTGATCCTCCTTTAAAAATTTTGAAATTGCACTTGAAAAGATAACTGAAAACTACAAACAGACTGTAGAAGATCCCAAAATTTACTGAGTTTGAGTATTTTCTCTGTTTTAATTGCATTAACTGTTAAGAGTTTTGATATTTGGAAGTGATAATTGATATTTCTCATTTTCTTGACTAAATCTATTTTCCATCAATATTAACAAAGGTTCTGCTAAGACTTTATTTAAAGGTAAACATAAAATGAAATGCAAAGGAGAGATAAAGATAAAACAGAAAAAAATACTGATAGTTTAAAAGTTCTTAACATTTCTTTAATTTATCCTTATTTATGAAGCAAATAACACAAGACTGTGTAAGGAAAAATGGACAGAAAAATGTAAGAAATGGGACATAGAGAAGAAAAGAGAAATTCCCACCCAGACAGAAAAATATGAAGTTAAAAGGCTTGAAGGGGAAATACTGAGGCAGCCATTTCTTGAAGTAGATTAGCAGACTTTCTGTACACTAACTTTGATTGGTGTCATCATCATTTTCATGTTCTGAATCTTCATTATCAATACCCAGTTCCAAGAGTTCTCGTGTCCTTCAAAAAGACAAGTGAATCAATTTTACATAAAGTATATGGATAATATAAATAAGAGCAAAGTTGATGGGAATTATAAGCAAAAAAAAAAAAATACTGACGAAATACTGTCCATTAAGTATCTAACAAATTTCAAACACTGTGATAAAGTTTCAGACTCTGGGGATAGTCGACTGAGCAGCCAAATGTACAATTACAAAATAGGCTCAACAAAAGCAAAAGGATAATCACACCAAAAAATAGTGAGTACTTATACAAACTCTAAAGAAAACATGATAAACAATCAGGCCAAACTTAAGCATAAAGCTTAAATGGATTCTTAGGTTTCCTGTTTTAAGTGAGAAGTAACTACAGGGAAGTTTGGATAGATTCAAACCCACTTTTCCACATGAAATCTTCCTGTACTGTTTCTCTTTTGAAATGCTCTTTATTCTCCTTACTCCAAAAATCAGACAATGTACTAATGGAGAGCACAGTGAACAAGTATTTCTTAAACCAACCTCATGGCAAATATGGATACCTTTTGCGTTCAAGTTGAGGTGTATCCAATGTTGTCTGCTGATTCATTGCTTTAATCCAATATATAAGGGCTTGAAAAACGTATGCCACATGCTTTAATGAGCAAACATCCAAAACCGGAAGAACATCAGAATGTTCATCATTATGAGACCGCATTAGAGACAGGGCATAATTTAGGAAGTCCCCTCGAGCAGACATCATTCCTTGACGGGCACTAAGCAATGTGGCACGTCTAGGAATAAAAAGAAATGAGAATGTTTACCAAAAAAACCCACAAATGTGAAATTTACCACTATCATAAATATGAAAAGTTTGGACTCAGAATATATGTTAAAAAACTCATTAAGCACCCCATTAAAAAATGGGCAGAGGACATGAAGAGACAATTCTCCAAAGAAGAAATTCAGATTGCCAATAGACACATGAAATGATGCTCCACGTCACTAATCATTGGGGAAATGCAAATTAAAACCACAATGAGATATCACCTCACACTAGAAAAGATGGCCACCATCCAAAAGGCTAAGAACAACAAATGTTGGCGAGGATGCGGAGAAAGGGGAACCCTCCTACACTGCTGGTGGGAATGTAAGCTAGTTCCACCATTGTGAAAAGTCATAAGGAGGTTCCTCAAAAAACTAAAAATAGAAATACCATTTGACCCAGGAATCCCACTCCTTGGAATTTACCCAAAGAATACAACTTCTCAGTTTCAAAAAGACATATGCACCCCTATGTTTATCACAGCACTTTTTACAATAGCCAAGATACGGAAGCAACCTAAGTGCCCATTAGTAGATGACTGGATAAAGAAGATGTGGTACATATACACAATGGAATACTATTCAGCCATAAGAAAGAAACAAATCCTACCATTTGCAACAACATGGATGGAGCTGGAGGATATTATGCTCAGTGAAATAAGCCAGACGGAGAAAGACAAGTGCCAAATGATTTCTCCCTCATTTGTGGAGTATAACAACGAAGCAAAACTGAAGGAACAAAACAGCAGCAGACTCACAGACTCCAAGAAGGGACTAGTGGTTACCAAAGGGGAGGGGTGTGGGAGGGCCGGTCGGTCGGGAGGGAAATAGGGATTAAGTGGTATTATGTTTAGTACACACGGTGTGGGGGGGGAACAGTGTAACACAAAGAAGGAAAACAGTGAATCTGTGGCATCTTACTACACTGATGGACAGTGAGTGACTGCAATGGGGTATATGGGTGGGGACTTGATAATATGGGTAAATGTAGTAACCACATTGTTTTTTCATGTGAAAATTTCATAAGAGTATATATCAATAATACCTTAATAAAAAATTGTAAAAAAATAAAAATAAAATGGAGGCAATGAATGGGAGTGATATATGCATGAGTATACTAGTACATGCATAGAATATGAATGACAGTGGGACATTGTCAAAAGTGATGATGGTGAAATGTTTCATTGTTTCCCCTTCTGTATTTCTGCATTTGGAACAAGGATATGTTTTATCCATTCAAAAAAATATATGACTTTCAAAAACCAGAAAGTTATTTAAACACTCTGTGTGTAAAAAAAAAAACTCATTAAGTCTATGGCTCTGCTTTTTTTTGCAATTTAATAACCACTCATTTGATTTACAGTCCTGTCCTTTTGTACAAGAAAGGAATTCCAGTGTCCTTTAGAATGGCAGAAGGAACTCCTTTCCTTCAAGACAATGGTTTTCGAAACTCAGTGTTCATCAAAATCACCAAAAGGCATGTTAAAACAGCCTGCCCCACCCCCATGGTTTTAAAAGTTCTGGGTTAGGGCCCAATATTTCTATTTTTAACAAGCTCTCTCTCAGGTGATGCCAATGATGCTGTTGAGAGGACTACACTTTGAAAGCCACTGCCTAAAATGACATGAAAAGCACAGCAACAAAAAAATACCTATCGCATTAGACCTCATCAAAACTTAAAAACTTGCGTCCTTCAAAGCACACCATCAAGAAAATGAAAAGACAACACAGAATGGGACAAAAATTTTCAAATCATGTATCTAATAAGAAATTTGTATCCAGAATATATCAAGAACTAATATAACTCAATAATAAAAAGACAAGCCAATTAAAAAAATGGGCCAGAGATCTAAATTGACATTTCACCAAAGCAGATACACAAATGGTCAATAAGCACCCAAAAAGATGCTCAGCATCACTAGCCATTAGGGAAATGCAAATCAAAACCACAATGAGATACTACCTCACACCCACTAGAATGGCTATAATCAAAGAGATGGCTAATAAATGTTGACAAGGATATGGAGAAATTGGAACCCTTATACACTGCTACTGGGAATGAAATGGCACAACCACTCTGTCAACAGTCTGGCAGTTCCTCAAAAGGTTAAACAGAGAGTTACTGTATGATCTAGCAATTCCACAAGTAGGTATATATCCAAGGTAACTGAAAACATCTACACAAAATCTTATACACAAATATTCACAGCAGCAGTATTAATAATAGCCGAAGGTGGAAACAACCCAAATGTCCATCAATTTGTGAATGAACAAAATGTGGTGTGTCCATGCAATGGGTATTACTAGAAAATACTATACTGATACATGCTACACACAGATCAACTTAGAGACGATTACACTAGGTAAAAAAAGCCAGGCACAAAAGACTACATACTATATGATTCCCTCTCTGTGAATGTCCAGAATAGGCAAATACATGGAGATGAGAGTAGATCAGTGGTTGCTTAGCTTTGGAAAGTAGTAGGGGAAAATGGGAGGAGACTGCTAATAAGGGTTTCTTGTGGAGATAATGAAAATATTCCAAAATTAATTGTGATGATGGCTGCACAGCTCTGAGTGTACTCAAAACTATGAAATAGTATACTTTAAAGGGGTGAACTGTATGGTATATAAATTACATCTCAGTAGAGCTATTATATTAGAGTAAAAACTAGAGCCATAGAGAAAAGAAGAACCCTGACCCCAAGGAAAAATCTACCATCAGAACTCTGTGTTCTTCAGGGTAGTGACTGGCCTAATAAAGACAGCTTTGCGCCTATTTGTGGAGCAAGGTTCCTAGGACAGGGAAGCTGATGACTCCTCCTAAGTTTTTCTCTCTAGTGCAAGTCTCTCTGCCAAGCATTCAATTTCGCATACTAGACATTTCCACCAGATTCTTTCCCTGTTCTCAACAAATTCAAAAGCAAGTATGCCCATTCTGTCCCTCTAGGTTTTTCTCTTAATTGTCCTGTTAGTTATTCAGAAACAAAGTGTAAATTTAAATTCTGCCTCCTCCCTGCCTGCTCCATCCCTCACCAGGGCTCTTAAATCTGTTTATATGATTTCAATACTTCTCTCTCCTCCTCCCTGCCCTACTTCAGTAACTATTACCTCTCTTACAGACCTCAATCACCATGTTATTGAGTTTCCCAAGCAGTCTCCTAGACCCTTGTCTTTCCATCCTTTATTACCCACCCAAAGTAGCAACTTTGTTTAACCCAAGTCAAAGCTAGAATCAAATCCTAGGACTCTGACTTTACGTATGGGGCACTTTTACTATATGGCACAGCCACTGCTCTATTCCTATTCCCGAAAACGGTCATTTTGTAACTGACTAGAAAGAACACAACAAATAAGAAATATACTTGTGATTCAACAGGCTGGGGGAGGTAGAAAAGGAACTTTGATTTGAGAAACCAAACAGCAGCTTTGATGATTAAACATACTTTTTCCCCTTCCTGAGTACAAAGTACATTCATAGTCAATCATGGTCAAAATTAGTCCTTCCATGAACACCTGCCTTTTAAAGGGCATGGGGAAGGGCTGAAGGGTAATAACACAAGGACATAGACAAACTACTTCAAAAATTAGAAGGTATTTAGTATCCCATTTCTGTAATATGAACACATTTTTTAAAAACAGCTTTCATTATACAACTTACTCTGCTTCAACTACACAACAATTCTAAAAGTAATGCAAGGCACCTACTCCCTCCTTCACAAGAGTAGGGTCTTAAGTATCAGCAATCAAAAAGCTCTAACTTTCTAGGGCACAGAGGGTCTGTTTAAACATATAGGCATATGTGAAGAATTTCATACCGTCTGCCTTCAAGGGTCCTTAAACTAGCCTCTTCGCGTGCAGTCATCCTCTCTCTTCGAGCTGAATTCTGAGAAGCGTGAAGAGGATGATTTGGATGTCCCGGATCACCAGCAGATGCTAATGCAGAACCATAACGTAATTGAGCCTCAGTAGAATCCATAATACTGACCATCCAGTTCCAAGTGGGAATAAGCTTTTCTTCTACATAGTTCTATGAAGACCAAACTAAAATAGTTAAAACTATCCAAATAAAGTTAAATTCTATATATAGCAACATTATGTAAACACTTAAATACTTGTAACATTAATTTCCATTATACTGGAATTCTCATAATTGACAGCCAAAAATACATCTGAATGAGTAACTTTTCGATTATCTCATACCTGTAAGTTTACTGCATCTTGGTAAGTCAGTTTCACAGCTGCAGGGATCTGAGAGTATACTAGGTGATTATACTTAGGAATAAGGCCCATCAAATCCGAGATCTGTCTGATGACAATGCTGTAAGCCCTGGCTAGACTACTTGCAGATGTTAAGTAGCTGCTGGCATTACTAGCTTCCAAAGCAGCTGCTGCAGCCGCAGCACTCGTGCTGATGGTACCACTCCGGCGTAAGTTTGAAGGATCAATATAAATCAAACCCGCTGAACTTGCTATAAGGAGAAAAGGACAACCACAATAAACTAATTTACTGACATTATATGTTGCTAATTATGATTTTTTAGCACTGTATATATTCAAGTAAGCTAAAAGATCACCTGCATTAGCAAATGTAGTAACTGAGCAAAAAACTTCTTAAACCACACTAACTTAGGGAGAATAATGAGGGGGACAAGAATTACTGTAATGCTCTCAACCAGTAGCGATTTGCCACTGTTTCCCCCTTCACCCCCAAACTGTTTCCCCCTTCGCCCCCAAAAAGGAGACATTTGGCAGTGTCTGCAGACAACACAGGTTGTCACCCTGTGGGGCAGGTGACACTGGCATCTAGGTAGAAGAGGTCAAGGATGCTGTTAAACATCCTAGAATGCATGATCACAGTAAAAAATCATTCAACCCAGACAGCAATGGTGCAGAGACTGAGAAAACTGCTGTAAGCATATATAAATACATCTGTATCTGAACACAGCAAAACAGTGAGGAACTACAATGAAACCGTGTTCTCTATATGAACACACCTAATTTAAAAGACCTGGTAAAGCCCTTTTAGGAATACCAAGTTTTCAGACTTGCCTGCTGGTGTGGATGTGCTGGAAGGGGCCGTGCTGGCTGCCCGCTGGTGCTGGGTGTTGCGCACAGCCCACTGCATGGAACGGGGAGCCTGGGCAGCACCACTGGCATGCGAGCTGTTCGTGGTTCTCTCTAACGGCTCATCAAGCATGAAGGTCTCCTGTTCTATGTCATCACTCTGACTACTGCTGCTATCAGAATCACTTGAATCATTTGACTGCGAATCATCTTCAGAAAAGAAGGCAGGAACACTGCTTGCACCTAAATTTTTTATTTTTAAAACCAAAACCTATTGTAAGCTTGTTGATATTTAGAATACAGTGTACCCTCTCATTCAGTAAAATGTAAGTATTAAATAGAATGCCAGGATATGTTCAACAGTCCACAAAACCCATCATTAAAATAGCTAAATTAGGAAAGAATTCTTTTACATGATTAAATGAACCTCAAAATTAATCCATCCTTTAAAAACCAGAAAAGAGAAAAAAGTCATTAAAATAATTTCTTCTTCACTAACATCTATAAGGAAAAAGGAAGTTTTACAAAAGGAGATTATACACGCTTGTGCAAAGTGTAGTTTAATCCATTCATGCTGAATATATATATATATAGCCTTAGTAAAAGAAAGTTGCTAGGATAAGGTAACATACCTGCTTCTGAGCCGGCAGTTGCTGCAGTGACAACACTCCTACGACCACTCGCGTTATCTTGATTGCTATGGTTACTTTCACTGTCACTTTCGGTTTCAGCTGCTGCTAACAAGTCCAGCTCCATGTCACTCCCTAGCAAATATATTTAAAGAAGCAGAAAAAGAAAAGTACAAGCTCACTATGGATATGACAGAGTCTGATGAGCCAGAATACCTAAGTGTGGAAACTAAGAAGGTAAGGGGAAGAGAAGGGAAGAGGGAAGTAGTAACTCCTCAGTAAGCATAACTGTCTGCTCAGAAGGAGAATGACTGGGTAAATTATGGTTCTCCATGCACTGTTACACAGCAATTCAAAATCCGTCCTGCATTATATTAGAGCCTAAGGCAAAAGGGGCTGGGCAGGAAGACTTCAGCCAGTGGGCAGAACTCTCAGCTGGTTCACTGTTCCATTTTCATTTGTTTTATGGGGTTTGAAAAGGGGAAGAAGTTAAAAATGTCTATCCTTTATACTTCATGGTATATATACACATGTCAAAACATAAAATTATCAATTTTAAATGTTTATTGTGTGTTAGTTGTACCTCCATAAAGGTGATTACCCAAAAGCTATCCTACGGCTACTAATAAGAAGGGGTTATGATGACTCTGCACCAAAAAGGCCGAAATCATTATTGCCAAGTGAAAAAAGAAAGTCACAAAAAGTATACATACAATATAAAAAAAAAATGCGTGGGGATAGGCAATACAGGGGAGGACTGAAAGTAAAAATAGCAACTGTTAGCATTTTGGTAGGACCCACAAAAATGACACAAAAAATCATTTGTTTTCCTTTTCTCTAATTTCCAAATATTTCCTAATGTGGTTATGATTATTTTAATTTCTTAAAACCTTTTAAGAAAGTGACTTTTACCAAAAGGTTAATTATTTTATAAATATATAAGGATACATTTATATACCTATCTAAGATTTTAATGCTGCAGAATCCCTTGACAGAAAATATGTTGTACATTTCACTATACATCAAATGGGGCTTTTCTCTGTCTGTATTAATACCTCTCTTTAAAGGTACCTATTTACTCAGACTGACTAATTTCTCAACCTGCATACCGTCTTCGTCATGCTCGTCATGCTGTCCTTCGGCCTCAGCATTTTCTTCCCCATGTTCTTCCTGGTCATCATGATGATCCTCTTCTCCAGCCACACCCTCCACCACCTCAACCTAAATCCAGAATCTTATTTGTAGACAAAGTACATAATAAACCGACTTCTCCACCAGTATCTCTCCACAGCAATTAGTAAACTAAAATACAAAGATCCCTGACACAAGGAATTGCAACACTAAGCAGTTTTGAAATTCATTTGCTAGTGACAATTAGGTGTCAAAAGTATGTCAACATATCCCAAAGTTTATGATTACTGTCCATACACAGAACCTTAAGATTAGATGTGTAACAATTATTTGAAAAGTGTTGAAGTTTTTTTTAAACTTATGTAATTAAAAAATTTATCTGGTAAGTGTGCAACCTCTCTACCTTTAAAGGCATTGCACAAAACTACTAAAACTTTAACATTGAGAATATTTTCTCCATTAACCCTTAAGTAAAAAACAAGTTTATGTTTCCAATTTTACATTATTGAATAAATCAAGGATTATTAAAATATTTTTAAGATGTACAATCACAAATGAAAACATGTAACAAAAGTCTAAAAGCTGAAAGCAAATGCAGGTAATAGCAGTAAGCTACTATTGATAAAACTTCCAGTGACTACTCCCCCTGCCCTCCCAAATAAAAAGCCTCTCATCTACCACAATTAAACATTAAAACCACCTCTTCCACATCAGCTGAAACAATATCATCTTGTTCTTCATCTCTGCCCCGGACAGGCTGCGACTGGCTGATGCGCCTCTGCTGTGGATTCCGAATGATGTAGGACGACTGAGACTGACTGGAGCTGTAAGGAATCAGGAGGTTGGGAGGTATTGCTGCCACATCTCTGCCAGACAGCACAGACTTCCATGCTTCTCAGTGTTATTCAGTGTGATTCACTTGCTGGGATGCTATTTTAAAACTGACCTTAAAAATTCTTGGAAACCAACAATAATTAATCTAGAGTGTATCAGAAAATAATGGACAAGAAATTATTTTACCATACAAATTGATAAATCTCAGAATTGTTTTTACTTTCCAGTAAGTCATTTCAAATATGTGTTAATGCACATACTTTTGAGTCCTTCCCACTGAAATATTCTGAAGGGAAGAATTTTTTCCTTTCTCATTGGTTTGATCACCAACAGTCCTCAACTTTTCCAAAGGCTCTGATAGCAGCATTTGCCCGTTAACAAAAGTATGTCATTACAAGTGATCTATTCCTTAGGAGACCTGACATGACCTATTTTGCATGAGCTTATTAACAACTGACTTGCTGACGGGGAGGGAAAATATCAGTTCAAAAGTATGATTTTAAAAGAGAATCATAACAGGAGGTTGGAATTCAAGATGGCGGCATGAGAGATGAGACAGAGAACTCTTCCCAAAACCACAGATAGTGTGAAAATATAGTTAATACAACAAACCCTAAAACAGCAACAGGAAGAAGGCTGCACCAGACTGCATACAGACCTCACGAACAGAGCATACATCAAAAAACGGGGTAACATACGAAACTCTTGAACCAGCGAAACCTGAGCCCTTTCCCACCCCAGCTCATGGGCAGGAGGAAGAGAAACGGAGTTGGGAGGAAGAGGAAGACTGTGATTGCTGAACACGTAGCCTTGGAGATCTGCTTTGCAAGCAGAAACCTACATTGTGTGGTGCTCTGGAGGATGGGGAGCTGGGATAGATGGAGCGCTTGAGAGATAGATTCCAGCCGTTTGTGGAGGAATGGATCCACACCCGGCCGTTCTGGGACAAGGGCAAGGCAGGCGGTCTGAGAAGCTTCCTAGCAGCGAGAGGAGTGCTGAAGGTGCAGGGTTTGCACGGAGCTTGCTGAGTGGGAGAAGGGATAGGGGTACAAGGTTGGATGGGCACGCTCTGCCCAGCAGATTGGGAACTTTGGGGAACTTCAGGCGCTCCATCTCCCTACTGGCTACTCAGCTCCAAAGCCCCCCAGAGTGCAACGCAGCCTGCTGAGCATTCCTCTTGGCATGACAACACTGACTCACAAACCATCAGTCACTGCTCTGGCATCAGGCCAGCCAGAGGGAGGCCTCACCAACAACAGCTAGAGACACCAAGCACAGAGACTTACACCTCTGTGCTCAGCCCACTGGCTGTGATATTGGAGACAGGCAGGGCAGACAGGAGTCAGGAAACAGATCTTTCTTCCCCCCAGGCACCAGCTCTGCTCCCATAGGAACTTCAACCTCACTCTAGAGGCTGAGCAGCTGCAGAGACTGGAGCTTCTGGGCAATAGAGGGCACCACACAGAAATATTAAGCGTGGAAAGAACATGGTACAGACCAAAATCTCACAAACCCCAGAAAAAAGGCCAAATGAAACTGCACTCACCAATCTTCCTGAAAGAGAGTTCAAAATAAAAATCATAAACATGCTTATGGAGGTACAGAAAAATATTCAAGAATTCAGGAATGAATTTAAGATGGAGATTCAATCACTAAGAAATTCCATATCTGAAATGAAACATACAATGGAGGGATTCAAAAGCAGATAAGATGTAGTAGAAGAGACAGCAAATTGAACAGAAATTAGAGAAGAGGAATACAAAGAAGCTGAGGAACAGAAAAAATAATCTCTAAAAATGAAATAATATTTAGAGAAATGTGTGACCAATCCAAACGGAACAATAGAGGTACCAGAAGAAGAAAAGAGAGAAAAAGGGATAGAAAGTGTCATTAAAGAGGTAACTGCTGAAAACTTTACCAATCTGGAGAAGGAGATAGTCTCTCAAGCCTTAGAGATGCACAGATCTCCCAACACAAGGGAACAAAGGAAGACAACATCAAGACATATAATAATTAAGATGGCGATCAAAGATAAAGACAGACTTTTTTTTTGAATCGTTAACGTAAAATCACTTCAACAACATTATGGTTACGAGGTCGCCTATTATCAAGTGCCCCCCACATACCCCAAGACAGTTACTGTTCATCAGTGTAGTAGGATGCTATAGAATCATTACTTGACTTCTCTGTAAAAACTGCCTTTCCTGGACTTCTGGGAAGATGGCGGTGTGAGCCCGGTGGCGGAAATCTCCTGCCAAAACCATATATATTTATGAAAATACAACAAATACAACTATTCCTAAAAGAGAGACGAGAAGATACAATACCACAACCAGGCTACAGCTACACCTGTGAAAACTCAGTGCCTCACGAAGTGGGTAACATACAAAGCCGCGACCCAGTGGGACCTGGGCACTCCCCCACCCCAGCGCACCAGCGGGAGGAAAAGATTCAGAGTGGGGATGGAGTGGAGGCACAGGCCCGCCAAATAACCAGCCCTGGTGATCTGCACGGGGAGCACAGACACACATCGCGTGGTGTATCGGAGATTACAGAAACAGAAGGGAAAATCCTAGATGGAGACAAGCAGGTCCCCTCAGCCGGCTCCCCATGACAAAAGAAAAGCGGGTGCTCTTTTAAAAGTCTTAAAAAGACAAGGAAGGGACAGTTCCGGAAAGATGGCGGTGTGAGCAGGGCGGCAGAAATCTCCCAATACTATATTTATCTACGAAAACACAGCAAATACATCTATTCCTAAAAGACAGATGAGAATACACAGGAAAGCGCACAGCGTGCAGCTACACCGGGGAGGACTTGGCACCTCAAGAGGCGGGTAAGATACGGAGCCGTGACCCGGCGGGACCCGAGCACTCCCCGACCCCAGCGCACCGGCGGGAGGAGAGGATTCAGAGCCGGGAGGGAGTGGAAGTACACCCCGCGAAGTAGCCAGCCCCGGTGATCTGCGCAGGGAGCGCTGACCCACACTGCGCAGTGCAGCGGAGATTGGAGAGACAGAGGGGCAGGATCTGAGCGGGGAACACGCCAGGGTGCTTGCAGCCGGCTCCCGGGAAGGGGAAAAAAAAAAAGCACGTGCTTTCTTCAGCGGTCTTAAAGAGACAGGAGCCCAGCGGAGGAGCCAGATCACCCCAGCACACTCAGGCCAGCAGGCTGGGAGTCCAGGGGAGTTTCAGACGCCTTAGCTGGCGATTGAGGAAGCGTAGCCATACTTACACTCCTCACTGAGACCAACAGCCTCCTATTCGTTCCCACCCCTGCCCGAGCGATAAAGGGCCCTGCGGAGCGGCGCAGCCACGGCTGTGGAATAGTGGGGCAATAGCGCCACCTACAGCATTCCCACAGAATCTACATCCGGTGGGCATTTTTTTGTTTTGTTTTTTCTTTTTTCTTTTCTTTCTTTCTTTCTTTCTTTCTTTCTTCTTTTTTTTTCCTTGTTTTTTTCTTTTTTTTTCTAAAGAGCCCAGCTGACATATGTGGCAACTATCAGTGACCAACTCTATAGCCATAAAAAGACAGAGGAATATGGTTCAGACCAAAATCAACCAGACAACCCCAGAGAGGGAGGCTGAAGGGATGGAAATGCACAGTCTTCCTGAAAATGATTTCAGAATAAAAGTCATAACCACGCTGATGGACCTACAGAGAAATGTGCAAGAGCTGAGGGAGGAAGTGAGGGAACTGAGGAAAGACAATGCAGAAATCAGACAACTGATTGACGGGCTTAACAGCAGAATGGATGAGATGCAAGAGACTGTTAATGGAATAGAAATCAGAGAACAGGAGTACAGAGCAGCTGAGGCAGAGAGAGATAAAAGGATTTCTAGGAATAAAAGAATATTAAGAGAACTGTGTGACCAATCCAAACGGAACAATATTCGCATTATAGGAGTACCAGAGGAAGAAGAGAGAGAAAAAGGGATAGAAAGTGTCTTTGAAGAAATAATTGCTGAAAACTTCCCTCACTGGGGAAGGAAATAGTCTCGCAGTCCACCAAAGCTCATAGATCTCCCAACACAAGGGACCCAAGGAAGACAACACCAAAACACATAATAATTAAGATGGTAAAGATCAAAGATAAAGACAGGGTATTAAAGGCAGCTAGAGAGAGAAAAAAGATCACCTACAAAGGAAAACCCATCAGACTATCATCAGACTTCTCAACAGAAACCTTACAGGCTAGAAGAGAATGGATTGATATACTTAACGTTATGAAACAGAAGGGCCTTGAACCGAGAATATTGTATCCAGCACGATTATCATTTAAATATGATGGAGGGATTAAACAATTTCCAGACAAACGAAAGTTGAGAGAGTTTGCCTCTCATCAACCACCACTACAGGATATCTTAAATGGACTGCTCTAGATGGAAGCACACCTAAGGCTAAAAAGATGTCACCAGAAAAAATAAAATCATAGCAAAGAAAGCAGACCATCCAAATACTAACTAAAGGCAAAGAATAAAACACCTATTATAGAAAGAATGGAGGAGGAGGAATAAGAAAGGAGAGAAATAAAGAAACATCAGACTGTGTTTACAATAACTTAACAAGAAAGTTAAGTTAGATTGTTAGATAGTAAAGAAGCAACCCTTGAACCCTTGGTAACCACGAATTTAAGCCAGCAATGGCAATAAGTACATATCTCTCAATAATCACCCTAAATGTAAATGGACTGAATGCACCAATCAAAAGACAGAGTAACAGAATGGATAAAAAAGCAAGACCCATCTATATGCTGCCTACAAGAAACTCACCTCAAATCCAAAGATATCCCCAGATTAAAAGTGAAAGGATGGAAAAAGATATTTCATGCAAACAACAAAGAGAAAAAAGCAGGTGTTGCAGTACTAGTATCAGACAAAATAGACTTCAAAACGAAGAAAGTAGCAATAGATAAAGAAGGACATTACATAATGATAAAGGGGTCAGTCCAACAAGAAGATATAACAATTATAAATATACATGCACCCAACACAGGACCGCCAGCATATGTGAGACAAATACTAACAGAATTGAAGGAGGAAATAGACAGCAATGCATTCATCTTAGGAGACTTCAACACACCACTCACTCCAGAGGACAGATCAACCAGACAGAAAATAAGTAAAGACACAGAGGCACGGAACAACACACTAGAACAGATGGACCTAACAGACATCTACAGAACTCTACATCCAAAAGCAACAGGATACACATTCTTCTCAAGTGCACATGGAACATTTTCCAGAATAGACCACATACTAGGCCACAAAAAGAACCTCAGTAATTTCAAAAACATTGAAATCCTACCAACCAACTTCTCAGATCACAAAGGTATAAAACTAGAAATAAATTTTAGAAAGAAATCAAAAAGGCTCACAAATACATGGAGACTTAACAACACTCTCCTAATTAATCAATGGGTTAACGACCAAATCAAAACAGGAATCAAAGAATATATGGAGACTAATGACAACAACAACACAAAGTCACAACTTCTGTGGGACGCAGCAAAGGCAGTTCTAAGAGGAAAGTATATTGCAATCCAGGCCTATTTAAAGAAGGAAGAACATTCCCAAATGAATAGTCTAAAGACACAATTACTGAAATTGGAAAAAGAAGAACAAATGAGGCCCAAAGTCACCAGAAGGAGGACATAATATCAGAGAATAAATAAATAAAATTGAGAAGAATAAAACAATAGAAAAAAATCAATGAAACCAAGAGCTGGTTCTTTGAAAAATAAACAAAATAGATAAACCCCTAGCCAGACTCATTAAGAGAAAAAGAGAATCTACACACATAAACACAATCAGAAATGAGAAAGGAGAAATCACGACAGACCCCACAGAAATACAAAGAATCATAAGAGAATATTATGAGAATCTATATGCTAACAAGCTGGAAAACATAGAAGAAATGGACAACTTCTTAGAAAATACAACCTTCCAAGACTGACCAAGCAAGAAACAGAAAAACTAAACAGACCAAATCACCAGCGACGAAATCGAATTGGTAATCAAAAAACTACCCAAGAACAAAACCCCGGGCCTGATGGATTCACCTCTGAATTCTACCAGACATATAGAGAAGAAATAACACCCATTCTCCTTAAAGTTTTCCAAAAATAGAAGAGGAGGGAATACTTCCAAACTCATTCTATGAAGCCAGCATCACTCTAATACCAAAACCGGGCAAAGACCTCACCAAAAAAGAAAATTACAGACCAATATCCCTGATGAACATAGATGCAAAAATACTCAACAAAATATTAGTAAACCGTATTCAAAAATACATCAAGAGAATCATACACCATGATCAAGTGGGATTCATC
>JAVSCE010000770.1:0-22787 GCA_032199065.1 Smutsia gigantea | reverse complement strand
TCTTGGTTTCATTGATTTTTTCTATTGTTTTATTCTTCTCAATTTTATTTATTTCTTCTCTGATCTTTATTATGTCCCTCCTTCTGGTGACTTTGGGCCTCATTTGTTCTTCTTTTTTCCAATTTCAGTAATTGTGTCTTTAGACTATTCATTTGGCAATGTTCTTCCTTCTTTAAATAGGCCTGGATTGCAATATACTTTCCTCTTAGAACTGCCTTTGCTGCGTCCCACAGAAGTTGTGGCTTTGTGTTGTTGTTGTCATTAGTCTCCATATATTCTTTGATTTCTGTTTTGATTTGGCCGTTAACCCATTGATTAATTAGGAGAGTGTTGTTAAGTCTCCATGTATTTGTGAGCTCTTTTGATTTCTTTCTAAAATTTATTTCTAGTTTTATACCTTGGTGATCTGAGAAGTTGCTTGGTAGGATTTCAATATTTTTGAAATTACTGAGGTTCTTTTTGTGGCCTAGTATGTGGTCTATCTTGGAAAATGTTCCATGTGTACTTGAGAAGAATGTGTATCTCATGCTTGGGTGTAGAGTTCTGTAGATGTCTGTTAGGTCCATCTGTTCTAGTGTGTTGTTCAGTGCCTCTGTGTCTTTACTTATTCTCTGTCTAGTTGATCTGTCCTTTGGAGTAAGTGGTGTGTTGAAGTCACCTAAAATGAATGCATTGCTGTCTATTTCCTCCTTTAATTCTGTTAGTATTTGTTTCACATATGCTGGCGCTCCTGTGTTGGGTGCATATATATTTATAATGGTTATATCTTCTTGTTGGACTGACCCCTTTATCATTATATAATGTCCTCCTTTATCTTTTGCTACTTTCTTCGTTTTGAAGTCTATTTTGTCTGATACAAGTACTGCAACACCGGCTTTTTTCTCTTTGTTGTTTGCATGAAATATCTTTTTCCATCCCTTCACTTTCAGTCTGTGTATATCTTTGGATTTGGGGTGAGTTTCTTGTAGGCAGCATATAGATGGGTCTTGCTTTTTTATCCATTGTGTTACTCTGTGTCTTTTGATTGGTGCATTCAGTCCATTTACATTTAGGGTGATTATTGATAGGTATGTACTTATTGCCATTGCTGGCTTTAGATTCGTGGTTACCAAGGGTTCAAGGTTGCTTCTTTACTATCTAACAATCTAACTTAACTTTCTTGTTAAGTTATTGTAAACACAGTCTGATGTTTCTTTATTTCTCTCCTTCTTATTCCTCCTCCTCCATTCTTTCTATAATAGGTGTTTTATTCTTTGCCTTTAGTTAGTATTTGGATGGTCTGCTTTCTTTGCTATGATTTTTTTTCCCTCTGGTGACATCTTTTAGCCTTAGGTGTGCTTCCATCTAGAGCAGTCCATTTAAGATATCCTGTAGTGGTGGTTTATGAGACGCAAATTCTCTTAACTTTCGTTTATCTGGAAATTGTTTAATCCCTCCATCATATTTAAATGATAATCGTGTTGGATACAATATTCTTGGTTCGAGGCCCTTCTGTTTCATTACGTTAAATATATCATGCCATTCTCTTCTGGCCTGTAAGGTTTCTGTTGAGAAGTCTGATGATAGTCTGATGGGTTTTCCTTTGTAGGTGATCTTTTTTCTCTCTCTAGCTGCCTTTAATACCCTGTCTTTATCTTTGATCTTGGCCATCTTAATTATTATGTGTCTTGGTGTTGTCTTCCTTGGGTCCCTTGTGTTGGGAGATCTATGAGCTTCGGTGGACTGCGAAACTACTTCCTTCCCCAGCGAGGGAAAGTTTTCAGCAATTATTTCTTCAAAGACACTTTATATCCCTTTTTCTCTCTCTTCTTCCTCTGGTACTCCTATAATGCGAATATTGTTCCGTTTGGATTGGTCACACAGTTCTTTAATATTCTTTCATTCCTAGAAATCCTTTTATCTCTCTCTGCCTCAGCTGCTCTGTACTCCTGTTCTCTGTTTTCTATTCCATTAACAGTCTCTCGCATCTCATCCATTCTGCTGTTAAGCCCGTCGATCGCTTGTCTGATTTCTGTATTGTCTTTCCTCAGTTCCCTCACTTCCTCCCTCAGCTCTTGCACATTTCTCTTTAGGTCCATCAGCATGGTAATGACTTTTATTTTAAATTCTTTTTCAGGAAGACTGTGCATTTCTATCCCTTCAGACTCCCTCTGTGGGGTTGTCTGGTTGATTTTGGTCTGAACCATATTCCTCTGTCTTTTCATGGCTGTATAATTTGGTCACTGATAGTTGCCACGTATGTCAGCTGGGCTCTTTAAGACTTTAAAAAGAAGAAAAAAAAGAGAAAAAAAGAAAAAAAAGGAAAAAAATGAAAGAAAGAGAAAAAGAAAAAAAAGAAAGAAAAGAAAAAACAAAAACAAAACAAAAAACAAAAAAAAAACAAAAAAGCCCACCGGACTTAGATTCTGTGGGAATGCTTTAGGTGGCGCTATTGCCCCACTATTCCACAGCTGTGACTGTGCTGCTCCGCAGGGCCCTTTATCGCTCTGGCAGGGGTGGGAACGAATAGGAGGCTGTTGATCTCAGTGAG
Organism: Smutsia gigantea; assembly: GCA_032199065.1. Taxonomy (NCBI): domain Eukaryota; kingdom Metazoa; phylum Chordata; class Mammalia; order Pholidota; family Manidae; genus Smutsia; species Smutsia gigantea. The sequence continues at coordinate 20,257 of JAVSCE010000770.1, read as the reverse complement.
AAGTGTTAAGTATGGCTACGCTTCCTCAGTCGCCAGCTAAGGCGTCTGAAGCTCCCCAGGACTCCCAGCCTGCTGGGCTGAGTGTGTGGGGCGATCCGGCTCCTCCGCTTGGCTCCTGTCTCTTTAAGACCGCTGAAGAACGCGCCTGCTTTTTTTTTTTTTCCTTCCCGGGAGCCGGCGCAAGCAGCCTGGCGGTTCCCTGCTCAGAACCTGCCGCTCTGTCACTCCAATCTCCGCTGCACTGCACAATGTGGGTCAGCGCTCCCCTCGCAGATCCCCGGGGCTGGCTACTTCGCGGGGTGTGCTTCCACTCCCTCCCGGCTCTGAATCCTCTCCTCCCGCCGGTGCGCTGGGGTGGGGGAGGGCTCGGGTCCCGCCGGGTCGCGGGTCCGTGTCTTACCCGCCTCTTGGGGTGCCAAGTCCTCTCGGGTGTGGCTGCACGCTGTGCGCTTTCCTGTGTATTCCCGTCTCTCTTTTAGGAATAGATGTATTTTCTGTGTTTTCGTTGATAAATATAGTGTTGGGAGGAGATTTCTGCCGCCCTGCTCACACCGCCATCTTCCCGGAAGTGTCCGCCTTTTCTCTTAAAAGACATGAATATTTATCAGAAGTACATTTTTTTGAAAAGCCCATTTTCATGATGCCCTAGATATTTCAGAAATCACCAGAATGTATGCCTGTTAGCTAGTAGAAAAGTCTCATCTAGAAAAATTGTACCGTTTTAAAGTTTTTTCTAAGAGACATTAAACTTTAAAATTTTATCCTTTCTTTTCTCCTAGAAGCATGCAAAACTATAGATTTCCTCAAATTATTATTTTAGTATTATACAGGTTTTGATATGTATTATTATTACTATTTAATCCTGACTATTTTAATTTCCATTATTTCTTCTTGACTCATTCATTATTTATAAATATTTTAATTTCCAAGCATAAGGGCCTTAAATTATTTTTTTTATTGATTTCTAATTTAATTCTAGTCAGAGAACATGCTCTGTGTGATATGGATAATTTGAAATTTGTTGAGACTTATGGCTCCTATTTTATGGCCTAATATTGAAACAATTTTTGTAAATATTCGATAGGATAATATGTATTTCTTATTATTGGATGCTTGGTCCTGTAAGTATCCATCAGATCAAGCTTTAAAGATAATTTTTGTCTTAAGAGAAGCATGTCGAAAATTCTTGGCATGATAGTAACTCTTTATACTTCTTGACATTTAATTAACTTTCATTTTATATCTTCTGAGTTTATTCATTGTATATGACCCATATTTATTGAAAGTTTTTCTCATTAAGCAGTGATTCTCTTTATATATGCTTTATTTCTGAAAATTTAACTTTCTGAATTTACTATTTTTCTTTTGATTAGTAGTTGCCAAGTGTATGTTTTTCCATCTTTATATTTTTAATTTTTCCATGTTTGTATGTTGTATAACTATTTTTTAGAAATAACATTTAGCTGATATTTTTAAAAACCTGAAAATCTTTTAACTATGAATTTAATTTACATTTATTATTATTACTGATGTATTATTATTACTGATGTTATAGTCTAATTTTGGACTTTAAGTCTAATCTGTGTCCATATCCCAATTGTAAAATTTAAAAGTTCAATGGTTATATATTTTATTTCTAATATTTTATTTGGCTCTACTTACAGCTTGTTCATTGTTTGTAGTCTTTTATTCTTATTTACTTTGATTCCATTAAAAATTTCTTTAAACATATTATATACAGTATTTTACATTCTGAATCATGTAATTCTGTCTGAAGTCCTTTGATGTGGGTTGGGCTAAAACTGTTTCTATTTTTTTATGCCTCTTCTGACTTTTGTTCATGGATCTTATTTTTTCATTTGCTTAACAGTTTTTATTTTGAGCTCATGGTCTTTTAAACATAGTTTGTGAGAAGCGTTGGCGCTTAGTTTTGGATGTCTTCACTCAGAAAGAAATGACATTTGTTTCTGCTGTACACCTAAAAGTATTACCAACTAGCACACACATTTTGATCTACTTTCTGTACTAGGAGCTTCTCTGCCTGTACACATGAGTGAGTGGAATTATGATTGTGCCTTGTAAATTCTTACAGAGTAGCTATCATCAATGGTAATATTATCTTTTACTATTAAAGCCATAGCAGAGGGAGATAGATTTCTTTATAGGCTCACTTTCCTGGAAGACAATATTTTTCTAGCTCACTCTTTCATTAATTCAGAAGTCTGGACTCCTTTAGCAATCCAGTGAAGTCTATGTACTCTTCTTGGAATATTTTTGAGTGCATAAAATGAATAGCATTACAAACGATCATAATTATATTGAAGTATAATTGTTACAGGCTGAATGTGTATGTCACCCCAGCCCTGAAATTAATGTGTTGAAAACCAACCACCAATGTGAGGATATTTGGAAGTGAGGTCTGGTGATAGGTCATGAGGGTGCAGCCCTCATGAATGGCATTAGTGCCCTTATTAAGGAGATCCCAGAGAGCTCCCATGCCTGCTTCTGCCATGTGAGGTCACAGTGAAAAGCTGGGTGTCTGTGAACCAGGAAGCAGATTTTCATCAAACACCAGATCTGCTGGCCACTTGATCTTGGACTTCCTAGCCTTGAGAACTGTGAGAAATAAATTTTTGTCTGTTATAAGCCACCCATCTATGGTATTTTGTTATAGCAGCCTTAACGGACTGAGGCTACAGTTATCAAAATACCAGAAGACAAATGTGTGATATATTAATAAGTGTACCTCCTTATTCATGCATTATATAATAAGATCTAGTGATTTGCCTAGTAGCTACCATAATTGCAAAACAAACATCATTTCAAGTTATATGCAACATTACAAATATGAAATATCTATGATTTCTATTGAAGGTCAAGATATAGTCATTGTTCAAATTACTGTGGTTTATTGCTTATATTTTGTAATTATAGGAAATTTTAATTAGAGATATATGAAAATAAAGATGTAATTTTTTTACCATCCAAGTCCATGAATTCTTTGAATTCCCTTACAGATACCTTGAGAGCCCACAGACCCAGGGACCCCTGGAAAGAAATAACCTCCCATTTTCTTTTTGCTAATCTCAAGACTCTAGGCTCCTGGTCTTGGCACTTTCTTCCCAGTTATACCTGGTTTTTGCCTTACAGGTCATGCTCTGGTTTAAACCCCATGATCCTTTTTTCCCCTCTATAAAGACTTACTTTTGCAGAGATCAACAATATGTCTTAGTTCACTTTATTATTTCTGCAGGAGCTACTTGTATTACATCAGAAGGACTCTTTTTATTATGTAAGTGTGGTACAGTCCACTACACTGCCAAAAATAGAATTGTAGGTTTCCCCCCTTATTCTAAAATCTTAGGGGACAGAGACTTGCTATTGTTGTTAAACCCACAGCATAGTGAAAAGTGTCTGCGTGTAATAGATAGTAAATATTTGCTGAATGGATAAACAAATAAATGCATGACTGTGGGACTCAAAGATTACCTCTGACTTTTCACTTTCCAGGGCAACTCTATGAACTATTTAAGGAATTTTATAGTTTCAAGTTTTTAAGATTCAATCCTCCTGTGAAGACAGTGTGACCTATGTTCATCGTGAATATTCTGTCTACAGATCTATATATAGAGATAATGAGTAAAGCATATACCAGGGATGCCAAATATAGATTTATCGAGCTCCAGAGAGTAAGGGAGATCAGAACAAAGCTCTTAGACAGCGATGGAAAGACAGCACCATTTTCTGCATTTTTAATTGCTCTAATAAAATCATTTTTAAAGAAAAACATTTTATAAGATTGTCTCTCAAACATTCAACTTAAAGTACCACACTTCTGTCTGAAGATAGATCAATTTTCATTTTTGTTTAATATCTTAACCTCAAGGGCAAAATCTGCCAGACTTCTCACTACTTCAGCTTCCTTCTGAGCTGCTTGCCAAATGGAAGATGACTGACTATAAATCACACTTTGGGACAACTTTAGTACAAACGTAACAGTTCCCCAACTGTCATTATTTCAAGCTACTATTAAGAACAAGCAAAAACACCCAGATGTGTTAGTGACATTTTCTGTCATGAGAGATTAAAATCGAGTCCTTGCTCTGTTTGGTTCCCACTCTAATTAGTCTTTCCTTTATGAAACATCATTGCCCCGTTACTCCTCTGCCATTTAAGAGCAGATTATGTATTACTTTTAACATTTCAGTCACCTTTTATCTACCAAAATGTGGTGCTGAATAAAAAAAAGGACATTTTGTTCAAAAATGAATGTGCAGTGTTCTAGAATTCCGAGTTTCTATAGAAGAAAAATCAAGTGCAAATCGAGAAACCACAATAGAGTCATTTCAGATTCATTATTATGTTCAAGCATAACACACTCGGGTAAGTACTTACGCATCCACTTTAGAACAGGAAACAGTGGAGAGCTCACACATCTCTCAGCTAAAAGGTCAGAAAAGAACATTTTCCTCTTTGTTTATTGCCGAGTACATAGTTGCTCCACCATTGTGGGAGTCAGGCAGGCAACATTCAGGATAAAAATTAAGATGAAGGGGGGAGCCGGCAACATTGCCCTGGATTGAATTTTGGGAGATGAATAACTGATTTTTGGTAAATAGTTACTGGCTGGAAAGTGAGCAGGGGTAGTGGGTATTTGTTACTGGTTGAACTGTATCCCCCTAAAAAGTCTGTTGAAATCTGAACCCCTGCACCTGTGAATATGATCTTTTTTCTTTTTAGATTCTTTTTATATTCACACGTAAGTGAAGTCATACAGTGTTTTTCTTTTTCTGTCAGACTATTTCACATAGTGTAATGCCTTTGAGGCCCATCCATGTTGCCACAAATGACAGGATTTCAATGCTGTTTAATAATTCTGTGTATTACTTACTTGATTTGTTTGTTTGTTTGCCTAAACCCAAAAAGCCAACCTCTGTACCTCAAGGCCCATAGGCTTTTTGGGTCGTAGCTACGCTACATTCACTTTATTTGGCTTATTATTATTAAAAATAAATCCTTTAAAAAATACACACAATGGGCTCTATTGTTCTTATCTCAATTAATTGAAAACTCTCCCTTCTCACTCCTGCTTGCTTCCAGTGCCCCTCTCCTCACTTTAGTGGATTTTCAAACTTCTCACACAGTGGCTTTACACAGAATCGCACCTATTGGAAAGGATAATGTTGTGAAGAAATAAGAAACAGAAAAAAGCTTGCCCAGTCTCAAGTGTTGTTTAATAAAAACAATGGTTACATGCTGTGAGTTTCTGAGGAGAGGTCTTTCGGGTAGTCCATGCATTGGCCTGTAGCCTAAGGCATCATTTCTTTCTATCAGGTTGTTCCCAGGCCAGCCCTGCCAAGGCTTCCCCTCTCTGTTCCAGAACACTCTGGGCTTCCCTCTGTCAAAGTACCACACTCCAGTGCCGGGGGTCTTTCTTTCAGCTGATTTTCTATCTCTGTCTTTGTTCTCTTTCACCCACTGACTCTAAGGGCCTGGGGCAAGGGTACCATTTGCATTCCATCTTTGTATTAGTTTTCAGCATCCTGCCTGGCAAAATGCAGGCTTTCAGCCTTGGAACAATGGAGCCTCGGCCCTCAAGGGCCTCTAGTGCAATCTGGCATGCTTTTTCAAAGCAGCATTGACAAGTGGCAATGGCTTTCTATTTGAGCCCACATTTGTTGACGCTCCTTTTAACAAAAGGTGTCAGTGTGCTATCCTGGCGTACATGCCACCATAGAAAAAACAAAGTCATCTATACAAAACAAGGGTTATCCGGCAATAAGCCCCTGCATCCTGGGAGGTGCAAGAGAGAGGGGTCAAAATATTTACAGGTATGCTAAGGATACAGGAGATATCCTCACGTTTCTGGTTATTATGTCCTACCCAAGTCTCTCTCCAGCAGGGACCTTAGTTGGCGGTGGATGCCCTGGTTTACATTAGTGATGGTGGTGCTATTGACTTTTGGGAACAAACCTTAACTTAGCTTAAACATTTTAAACTGCTTTGTCAGGTGTTGCCAGCAGCTGCCAACTAACCCCGCCCCCCTCACCCTAGCAAAAGTGCTGGCCAGGAGGTACTGACTGTGGCTGCCCTGTATTAATGCACTTCTTGGAGGGGGACTGTCCCAGCACCGATTATTAATTTTTGGGAGATGGCCTTCTTACAGGAGCCCATCCATCCCCTGTCAGGGCAGCCTTGTCTACCAACTGCTGTGGCTGCCGCGGGCATCTTGCCAGCCGAGCGCTGCAGGCTGAGTGGCTTTCTCTGCTTCCTACAATTTCCCTGCCCTTTCCCTGCCATGTGTATTTCCATGATAAATCACCCAGGAAAGATTTTCAGTGTGTTTTGACAGGATGAAATTGTGTGATCAGCTTGAACTCGCTAAGAGCCCCATAGCCCAGTTCCTCCAAAGCACGGAGGACAAGGAGAGTTGCAGACTGTGGATGGCTTGACCTCCTGGCTGAGGGAGAGACACTGAAAGACATTAACGGGCTCTGCTGACTTCTGCCCTTGACCTAAAGGAGAGGGTGATATTTACTGCATGTGTTCCCTTGCAAAGTCTCTTTGTAATTGAAGGGTAAGGCATGGAAGGCATTCCTGTAAGAGGCAAGCACCCAGCCTTCAAAACAAGGTATTAGCCTCCATCATTCATTCATTCATTCATTCATTCACACCACAAACCTGTGTGTTTTAAATGTAATAGGCCCTGTGCTAAATAATAAATAAGACAAAAATCCATGCCCTCAAGAAGTTCACAGTGTGGTGGAGAAGAGAGGTATGCAGATAATTATACACCAATATGTAGAATGCAGTGATATATAAAAAGCCCCAGGTATTAAAATGAGAAGGGACACCAGACTTAATCTGGAAGGGGTGGTAATGAGGGTGAGCTTCCTGGTGGAACGATGCTGAGACTAGTTTCACAGGAATGAATAGGAGTAAGTAAGGTGGTTTGGGGGTGCAGGTAGGCTGACTTAGGCGGAGAGCTGCCATGAGCACAGGCCTCCTTGTCAATTTCTGTGCCTTTAATATCAACATTTGCTCATGGGCTGTGATTTTCATATTTGTTCCTTGAGTGTCTTCCATCCTCCAATGTGTGTTAAGTGACTATCTGAAACTGTTTGCCCTGCGTCCAGGTGGGTTTCACTGTGTGCAGATTTTAGCATACTACTTAAATGATCTTGACCATTCTAAGCCCACCCCCTGGACTTTAGTTTCCCCACTGTCCTCTTGACACTGATGGCATGTGATGATTCTTATGGAATATGCGACCAGTTAAAAGGTCAAACATGTTTCTTCAGAAACAAATGACAGTGCGCTCTGTCCAGATGGACAGGAAATTTAAAGTTGGATTTGTGTCTTCGCCATCTTTGTATTCTCAACAGCTTTATGCATATTTGGTGAGAGAATGAACAAATAAGTGGCCCAACTAACAGGCATTTGTCTTTTATCATTTGTGTTTTCAAAGAGCAGAGAACAATGATACCACACCACTTTTATGAAAATTCGATTTATCTGCCCAGTCAGACGGAGCCCGTAAGATTTGGGGAGCCAGTTATCAGGTGACCATCATGTGCACGGCATATAAACTATACAGAGAGAGAGGGCCCAACCGAAGCAAATGCAGGAACTTAGGGCACAGAGGCTGCAGCCTGGAAAACCAGGGCAGAAATGAGGATAGAAGTGGATTCATCTTTATCCTGTCCTGCCTTGGCTAGACAGGAACGCGCTTCTGTTCTGCATGAGAGAGGTGGGAATGCTTTTTCCAGGCAATCAGCTTAAAAAGAGTGCAGTTTCTTGGCTTTATGGAAATACCAGAGAAGATGATGAAGTCTCTGAAGATCAGAGAAAAGCCAGGGCAGTAAATGGCATTTTATTCATAAGGATGGATACCCAAGCATTCTGTGCTTCTAAGAACCCTTTGTTCTTTGTACACTGGGATGGGGCCTCTGGTACCATTAGTCATAATAAGAGCAATAAAACCACCTTACATTTGAATGACACTTTGCAGCTAAAACATGCTTTTACATATATAATTCAAATTATCGAACTAACTTATGGGGGGAGGGTGGGAGGAGGAGGTTTTCAGAGGAAAATTGTCTATTTCTGTCCTTAAAGAAATTGAGTAATCAGCTAAGTCTTTGTCTCTAGAGTCTGATTCATGCCCAGCTCAAACAGCTCACAGGGTAGGGCTTTGTGACTGGGAGCGTGAGCTTTCTTGGCTCTCTACCTGCCGCATTCCAGTTGCCAGCCAGGGAGTCCTGAACCACACATCCTTCCTGAAAAAGCCTGAGACTCATCAACCCCGCTCAGATGGGCACATGGCTTCTGCAGTCTTGGCTCCTGCCCTGGTGGCTTAGTTTCTAGAAACTGCAGGATGCAGGGCAGAGCCTCCTACTGTTACTGGTTGGGTGAGTGCTTCCTGCCTGCCTTCAGGGAACACCCTCCCAGATACCTCTGCCGCTGGGACCAGTCTCTTGGTGGTCTTTCTGGAGTCTTTGTCCCTGTGGTCATGACTAATTTTGCCAATAATTCTACCTCAGTCTTCCTGTGGTGTCTACTACCACTGTAACCACCACGGATACCGTCTTATGCCTCTTTTACCACCTGTGATTTGTAGGCATCTAAATAACAACTGACTCCTGTGCACAACTGGATTCTCTTGGGCTCTTCTCATTCTTAGGTCCTTAGGGCCAACAAAACAGGATCTCATGACATAGACTGATGTCCTACTTGCTGCTGGACTTGGCTTTTCACAGCTGCCTATCCAGGCAGAAAGGATGGAGAGCATGCCACCTTTCACTTGACCAGCCCATGCTTGATGGAGCAGACTTAGTTGAAGCCAAGAAGATTTAGGGCAAATTTCAGAGTATATTGAAATATACTCTTTCAATAGAAGAAGGTATGGCTATATAATTGGAAATATATCCCACTACTGGGTCCTGCAGAAAGGACTGATAATAGCTGCCTCCAAAGGGCTAGGTAAATAGTATGCATGTATTTTTATTTTCCCAGCCACTCTACATAAATACTGTTCCTATGATATAGATGAAGATACAAGGCTCAGAGAGGTAAAGTAATTTGCCCAAAGTCATTCTGACAGTGAGGGCTAGAACTGGATTTTATACTCACATCTGTCTGGCTTCTGAGCCTGTGCTCTTTCCGCTGCATGAGGTTGTCCACTCCCTTTCCTTCTAATACTCAAATGAGACCAAACCATGGATGAGGCGTCCAACACAGGAGCAGTTTATCCAAAGCCATGTCATCTTTTTTTTTTTAACTAAGCAATTTTTAGTTACTTTTGATAAATATTCATTACCTTATTCGAGCCTCTCAAAACCTGTGTGAAGTTGGTAAGACTGTAATTATTAAAATGGTTATTGTAAATTGAGGAAACTGGAGCTTAGAAAGGTAAAGGATTGCTTCAGTTACAAAGCTAAGAGGTGGTGGAGAACAGGCTTACTTCTAGGTTCTCTGGATCAAACACACATGCATTTTAAAGTAATCCTTATTTTTAATTATTACAAAGTAAGTTATATTTCTCACGGAAAAAAATCCCCCACAGGGAATGAAATAAGAATCATGCATAAATCTGACTTCCAAAGATCCCATGTTCTCCTGTCTATGTTGAAAGTACAGATGCTTTTTACTATTTCCTGGGGTGACCCACACTACTCTAGGACATGATTCTGCCCAGCCATGCCAGGACCGGGTGGGATGCAGCCCTATGGAGGGTGAATAGGAATGACCTACCTTTCCTCTGTGTGACCCTCACTAGTATCTTCACATGTCTTGACCCTGCATCCTGACATCTTCATCAGCCTTCTCACTTGTCTCTGAAGACTGGGACGGCACAGGGTTAGAACTGCTTGGACACTTTCCCAGCGTGGAGGTTAACCAAGCTTCTGTGGTTTACGGTTACTTGAAGATACCAGGAATTGCCTTGGATGGAAGAGATCAAAGAAACTATTCACCTTTGTGGTTAAAACTGTACCATTCCAGATTCTCTAGCCTGGCTTCAGTGTGTCTCCACATGAACGGGCGTTCCTAAGGGGTGGAGAGGAGTAGTCCATCTCCATGTCAGTGCGTAATTACCTGGGCAACTGAGGGCTTATCTGAACCTGAGAGGTTGGGAGAGGATGTGCTTGCTTCTGCAGGAGCAGGAGAGAGACAGCCCCAGACTGCCATCTGTGAGCAATAAACAGGTTTTAAACTGTATTTCTCCCTTTGACTGATTTTGGTTTTGGAGGTATTTTGCCCCAGGATTTCCTCTCCCTGGAGTTACAAACTCCCTTAAAACTTAAAGTGAGTGATCAAAGATGTCTTCAAAAAGTCTCACTAGGGAAAGAAAATGTTTATAAATAAACTAGATTTTGAAGGGCCAAATGCGGAATGATACATTTTGGTTGTGATTAACTGACCCTTTTACTGGTGGGCAGGCATCTTTTACTGAGGGCAGCTCACATAGGAAACGATCAGTGCTGGGACCCAGGAAGGGTCAGTGGGGCTGCAGAGGAGGGGGAGCAGCCTGAAGTGGCAAAATGGGGGTGGCCTGCATGGGGACCCTCGGTGGAAATTTGATTTCTAGTTTGTTCTGCTCAACGATTTCTCAGAGTCACCATTTTTTCACTTGCTCCTGTTTGGCTTCCTGGAATGTAGTGGAATATTTTGATCACTGCCTAGACATCCTAGACTATCAAATTCATCCGAAGACTCAGAAACACACTGATCAAAAATGGATATTTCTGAGATGCAGCATCTAAGGGAAAGCAGGTTCTATGTTCTCACAGTCCTTCTGCAGGCTTGGCTTGAACTCACCGATTTCATGTCTGGGCACTTCTATCTCCTCTTTCTGCCCTTTCTTTTATGCTTCCCCTTCTTGTACCCACATTTCTCAATTTCAGCCTGAGAAGCAGAACAGTGTCCCTAAAACTTTGCCAAGGGATCATGTTAGAATGCGGATTCAGATTTGGTGGGCCTGGGGTGTGGCCAGAGAACTCCAGGTGGTGGTGTTGCTCCAGTGAGGACCACACTTTGAGAACCCAGGCTCCGAGCCTCTGGGGGCTTAGGAGAGCCCTGGGGAGTCGGCGGCATGGCTACAGACTAACCCAGGTGTCTGGTTCTGAGGTCTAAGAGACCTGTTATCAAGCCACTGTTGGCTCAGAGGGACCCAGACTTACCAACAGTGAAGAACAAAACAGCCAGTTGCCCCACTCTTCTGCCCCCATGGAGCTCTGCTGTGACGACAGACTCAGGCCCAGAGCTGCCTCCGTCCCTGTGAGCCCATTGGGCTGGGCTGCTGCTCTCACTGCTTCCACGGCCTTAGCTTATCAAGCATTCCTGCAGCCGAGGGAGGCGCCGATGTTGGAAACACTTGACTTCTGTTTTCTCTCCCTGGCCTGGTTTCCTATAGTGAAAGAATGACTATTCACTAGTGCTAGGGACATGAGGGCCATGTCTACATGGTAGTAAACTTGTGAAATCTCGGGTGCTGTGATCATTAAGCTGCTCTTGACATTCAGGTTCAATGTTGACTGACTTCACTGTTTTTCAGCAGAGACAAAGTGTTTTGATTACTTTTTTTTCCCACTTGTAGTCTATTCTTCCAGGCTTATCTGACTGTGATGGGAAAGTTTTATGTCGCCTAACTCGGGCAGTCTTCTGCGGAGACTGAAGCCCTGGTGGGAGGTGCTAGGGAGGTAGCTGACGTGATGTGCTGGAGCAGGTGCTGTTTCGGCCATGAGAGTGGAGTCAGGAGCCAGGGGTAGAGGGTCATGTACCCTGCAGAAGACCACTTGGACATCTGGGCAGGTCTGATGGTGCCCCTCCTGCAGTCCTTGCCCACGGAACCAGTCCTGGGTTTCACAAACCTCAGCCTTTGCTCATGTCGCCAGTTGCCACAGCTCGTTGGCTTGGTGGTGACCATTTGTCCATACACAGGCAATGTAGTCAGAGGACTCTTCCAGGCAAGAACACTCCCCCTACTTCCACATGGCCAGGTCACATACAGTGACACCCCTGGCCTCCTTCCGCCCCCTCACCCACTCTTTCTGAGAGGAGGGGAGGTGATGTACTGCCTGGAGTCTGGTTTTCCTTGGTCTGCCACACCATCACAGGTAAGCTTAACAGCTCTGCTTATGCGAGTGACTCTGCTATGACCAGTGGCTATGTTTGATTCCAGGGTAAACTAGTGGGGAACCCACCTGGCCCTAAGCCAGCACATGCTGTTGACAGCTTTATCAGCAATAAAGGTAACATTTTAGTGTTTCTCTGATCCTGTGTGTATCTCTCAATTGGTTCCGAATTTGACAGAAAAATAGGTGACAATTTGTTGATTCCCCAACCCCCGACATTGGTATATGATCCAGGAACCTTGTGAGGGAGATTAGGTATAGAATTTGGGGCTCAAAATAGTAATTGATACATCCTGGGCTGGCTGCTCTGGCCGTTAAGCAGTGATAGGCATAGGCCATGTGGTTTCTCACTCTGGCCGTCTGCACCGACCTGTGTTTTGCTGTGTGGTTTGCTTCCAATAGGCCTGGCCTTGTAAGGGGCTGCGGGCCCTGGGTTCAGTAAGTGATCCAGTGGGAGAATGATGTGGTGGGTTACTGCAGATGACGGCAGCTTTGTCTACAGGCGAGGACAGTGGGCGTGTCTGATAGAGGCAGGGCTGTGTAGGAGGGGGCAGCTGCTTGGGTTTAGCGAATGCCCAGCTGAACTTAAACAAAGTCATAGCTTGTGTTAGTTTTTCAGGGAAGGCTGAAAGAAGATTTAATAATCAAGAGAGCCTTTGAGTCCCACTGAAGACTTACCTTGAAACAGGTAGAGGACCAGTAACAATTTTTTGCCGCTCTTTCTGTGATTCTCATTAAAGATACAGGTGTGTTATGGAGCTAGTTTCCATTGTGGGCAATGGTGTGCTCTGGGAATTGAGTGGAATATACTAAAATCGTCTTCCAGCCTGGGAAACTTGGCTATTTATCTACTGACTCCTCTTCTCCTTGGATGGAGAGCAGGCCTCTCAGTCTTCTGGACTGCACCTGCACAGGGGTGGGGTGGCTTTCTGAAGCTTTGGAGAGCATCCTGCAGCAGAGGAGCCTTGTGAAGTGCCTGCAGCAGGACACTGGTGATGTGCCAGCGCTCAAATCAGATGGTCTTGGGTGGGTGGGCAGAGAGGCAGGGGCCGCTGAGCTTCTGTTCAGCTTGTGAGTTATATAAACTCTGACTGTGACTTTAGATTTAGACCCATAAAATACTAACAGATCTTGAGAATAAACAAAAGGTGAGACTATGCCATCAAAGAGAGCTAAAAATAGAAATTATCTCAATAAGATGATTTCAAATCCAAAGGCTAAAAAGACTTTTAGCCATTATTTCTCAGTCGCTGGAAATCAACTTAGCTCAGGAGATACGGAGAAATGAGTAATTTGAAACAAATATTTCAGTTTTACTATCACACCATGAGCAAGGGAAAAATAAAATAAAATAGTGGAAGGAAGTACAAATAAATTGTGATAAAGGAGAGACTTCTTCAGGAGATGTGTTGTGATGTAGAGTCCAAAGTAAAAGATATGAAGTTGAAAATTAGATATTTGAAAGCTTAGGCAGTTATGAAAGGGAAATGAGATATGCCTAGGTTTAATTGCTTTTAAACCGGGTTTTAGAAAAGGGGAAATATTTTAGATGTTACAAAATCAGAAATAGTGACTGGAGTCCAATTAAGGGAAGAAAAGCAATGTCTTGGGGAGAAAATTGGAATGACTCTTTAGAAGATGCCAGAAAACTATTGAAAAACACTCTTTTAGAGCTGCAAATACAGACTACATAGTAAGAGCAATGGGGAACCATCCTTGCAAATTGGGACAGCTATTCCAAGGGGTATTTGAAAGTTGAGAGAATATGACTGAGGAATAAGGAATGATTTAGAGAACTTCAAAATGACACAGGTATCACTCACACCTTGAGAACATACCCAAGAAATGTATGGTATTAGTACACTAAGAAAAGACAGAGAAGCAATGGGAATACTAAATGGAAGCAGGCAGATAATAATGGATGAAGTCCACGCCTAGGTTGACCTGGTGGGAGAATATGTCCCTGCTGAATGAGATGCTGCAACTCAGTGAGATTTTGTAAGTGGGAAGTTTTGTTTGAACAGTGGGTGACTGTAGTAGACCCAGACTGTTTTGATTTTATTTCTTCCTACAGGAGAATGTGCAAGACAAAAATCTGAGGGAGTATTTTCCAAAATCCCATGTCAGAGCCAGAGGGAGAGTAGAAGGACAGAAGACAGGCACATTCTAGGAACGGTGTAGCACTACCTGTGCTAGAACAGAAAGGGAGGTCCTTAAGAAGCAGCTTGAGGAGTTGAAATGGAAATAGGCCTTCTGAGAGGAGTAGGGGGACAACAGCTGCAGAGAACATAGAAGCAGGGCTGCGTGTCCTGTACTGACCCCTCCAGATCTATTGTCCTTCCTTCCAGGCCCAGCTCTGCGCTTTTACAGGCTGATCTCTGTCACTCAGGCTGCCTACCCTCTGCTCTGGTTGAGCGTGGCCACATGGCAGGCCCAGCAGGGATCAGAGAGCAGGAGCCAGGGAGGCTGAGGTTCTTATTCCTCGGATCCCCATCTGACAAGCTACAGCTTGGCAGCGGCTGCATTTCCCCCTCCTAGACTACAGCTCCTCCTCCCACCCCTTCAGCCTGGGCTGGTGGTAGTAGCTTCCCTGGATGCTTCCCTCGTAGATTACCTTTACCTGCCCAGAAATCCTCCAACTCAGTGTTCAAAGTAAAAAACGACAATTTTAATTATGTAGATAAGCAAAGAGGGCACCTCCAATAAGATGTGTTGACTGATGCTATCGTCATTGCCGATCCCTAAACTCTGCAGTAATAGAGTTATTCCCTGCAAGAGTGTTTCGAATGCTATTGTTTGAGAAAAAGACAGTGCAAGGGTAGATTTCCCCTCAGGAATAGTAAATACTATTTAGTGATAGTATATATAATATACACAATATATAACTGTATAGTTATAGTATAAAACTATATGTACTATATATTAAAAAATGTCAAAATTAGCCTCCCAATGGGAGTTTTCCCCCATTGAGTTGAAGGGCACAAATGAAGACCCCCTAACAATGGCAGAGACAATGTGATGTCCTGATGTCCTCCTCAAAGCATTGAGTCTTTGCTATGGTCTGTGGTAACACTAAATACTCAGATCTGGGAATAAGAAATGCAAGGATTAATTGATTTGGGGTCTATATTTTTGTCAATAAGGAGCTAGGGCTATTATGTGCCCTATTAACTCTTGATTCTTTAAAAGTAAGACAGATGCAAGTCTTGTCATTTAACTCAACTTGGGAGGGTCTGAGAAAACTAAATTCATATGGTGTACAAGAGCCCAGGCAAAGCTGGTTGAAAATCCAAAGTCTACCCAGGCATCATGAATCCTCCAACCCGAGACTGAGCAAAATTAAAAATTCAGAGGCATTATAATATAATAATTATGTAATTTAAAATTCTTTGGATTTTGAATTCCAAAAGCCAAGATAATTTTATTTTGGACTTCAACTTGTGAAAAAATTCATTTTTGAACATTAATTTCTCCCTGGAAAATTCATAATTGGAGATGATTTATGCTCAAACTTGGGACATTTACTGCTGATATTAATGGAATACAGTATTTGTATGTTGTTATTTAATAGCATTGCAGAACCTCTGATGAACTGTTTTAGATTTCATGGCTGGACAAATTTGGGGTGGGAAGTGGAATACTGTGAATTTTTCAGCTTTGAAGTCTATTGGTTAATGAACAGAGTCACCCATTTCAGAGCTCTTAGAGAGCAAAATGCCTAAATGCCCCCCAGTGGCCCAGCAGAACCCACAAAGGAGCAATTGTTGGCTCTGGGAGAGTGAGCTCATGGAGATGGGACAAACTTCTGACCTCCCCAATCATCTGTTTGAATACAGGAAGAATGTGGTGGTTCTCAACTATGGCTGCTCATTAGAATATCCTGGGAAACTTAAAAAAATCCTAATACCCAGGCCACTTCCCATACTTACCACATCAGATTCTTTGAAGGGTGGGATCCAGGCTTCAGTATTTTTAAAGCCCACCCAGTGTGCAATCGTGGCTAAAGTTGAGGACCACTCATTTAAAGGTAAAGAAAAGAAAGGAAGGAAGGAATTCCAATCAGTATTAGGTTGAAAAGAATATCCCCCCTTCGTGTTTCCAGGTGATATGATTTGAAGATTAATAATCCCGGCTACTTTCTGATCTCACTCACTGCCCCTTAAGGTAGTAGAACAAAATTCTAACTGAAGAGTTTGGGAGAAGTAACTGGGCATTTTCCTCCTCTCTCTTTCCTTTGGATCCTCCTACTGAAAGTACTATCTGCTTTCCTCTGGTTAAGAGGTAAATTCAGTGTTAAAAGCCTTTTGCTATTTAGTGAGTTCTGTGTGTGTCCATTTCTGCTGGTGACTGGGTACACAGGATTAATTCAGTGCTAATATATGAGAAAGACCACTTGGTCCAGAATTTAGTCATGTTCTCCAAACAGCTTTATCAGTTAAAAAAAAAAAAGTCAAGACTTTTTACTTTCATCTGCCTGACTTCTGTGTTTTTCTCTAAATTTGTCATGACGTTAAGAGAGTAGGGGAATAAGCCAGGACATGGCGTGGAACGTACATGTGGATGCCAACAGCAGGCTGGTGGCTTGACAGTCCTTTAAGTGAGTATTTTGAAAATGGTTGTTCAACATTTTTATGAAGGATGGGGTAAAATTATATGTAACTAAGAAAATGTTTATACTTCTTCCTTTATATCCAAAATTATATACATAGCAACAAAATGTAACCTAACATTGTAACTTGGAGTATCTTTCATTTCTAGGTTTTTTATAGCACTCATGAGTGGACAGGTTTAGTAACTCAGACTCACTAAGGATAGAATTTACCTAGAAAAACTTGCTAAGTCTTATTCAAAATATTTTGAAAGTTTTTATCCTGGCTTATGTGTAGGTTAAGTATTTTCCAATTATTAGTTGTTCCTACTTTATCTTCATTTTTCTTTCGGAATTTTCTAAACCAGAAAACTTTTTAGAGTCATATTACAAGGTTTACAATATAGATACTCATGAATCACTCATTTGCAGCAAAAGGCATTACACAATTTTACTGGGACTGCCAGCTTCCAATAAATGTAGTTGCTTCATGAAATGTATATACATACCTTATGGAAACAGTGAACATAGAGAGGTCAGTGCCAGCCAGGAACATCCCTTAAAATTTCACTTGAGTGTGCTACCTTATTTTATGTGAGCTGGACCACATGTTTGTTACCTGTGTTACAGTCATGTTTAGAAACTGGTAGCACAATTCCTGTATATTCCCTGATGCTTTAGCATCCTGTATAGACTGTTCATGCTGGGCACCTACTTTTCTGGCTCCTCCCTTAATCAGGGGCGGACCCGGTTGCAAGAGGAGAGACCACTAGCCAAGATGCCAAAGAGAGGCCAGGCTTCAAGTTAATGGTGTTTGGATCATTCAGTAGTGTAGCAGGTTCTGGTGATGGTGGCTGGGTTAGAAGTGGTGGGTTGGGGTTGTGTGCATGTCTTTTAATGA
This sequence comes from Smutsia gigantea, assembly GCA_032199065.1. Taxonomy (NCBI): domain Eukaryota; kingdom Metazoa; phylum Chordata; class Mammalia; order Pholidota; family Manidae; genus Smutsia; species Smutsia gigantea. Next base: position 2,634 of record JAVSCE010000770.1, on the reverse strand, counting down.
AAAGTCCTAAAGGCTTACTGGGTAAATAAATGTGGGGTGGATTCTGATGATGAGATGTTCATATAATGTGACAGTTTTTGACTTCAGGAATAGAGGCATTAAAGTATTATGTCTCTAGGGTTCCCAGAGCAAATTACTGCCGAGTTGAAGTAAAATAAAGTAAAATATTTTCCATCACTGAGATGCAATGGACTACAATAGGTTTTAATGAAATACTTTAAAACCATTTATACATACGACTGCTGCTATTTTTATGTTAGTTGTGTTATACAAACTTATTATTGAAATTTTTCATTAATACATAAATGGTTTATTGATAACAATACTCTCCTTTTATGTCCAATTTCCCCAGAGGAAATAAGAAATTAGCATCTGCAAAGATAATTAAGCAAAGAAACACTGAATTATTTGGGTTAATTAGGAATCAACTGAGTTAACCACCCTAGAATCTGTTGGTCGTCCTAGTAAACCCAATTAGTGCTCTTTTACTTCACTTAGAAAAGTAGCCTAGAAGCACATTAGAACTCAGATGTGCTCATGTCATAGGTCCAGCCCTCTTTCACCTATAATCAATGAGGAGGCCTCTTCTTAGTCTAGATCTTTCTTCCTAATGAAATTTGTATCACTCTATTCATTGGTGGCACTTTTTGCAACTCACCTCCTTTTTCAATCTTGGAAGATGAACAGAGGCCAGATATTAGTACTTTGTATTTAGTGGTTCTATAAATTAGAGACTTAACTCAGTATAATATCTAGTTCATCTCTATATCCCCAGCATAATTTCTAGCATGGAATATATATTCAATGAATGCTTGTTGAATAAAGGAACGTATTTCTGGAACTCCTACCCACCAACACGTTTCACTGAAACACATTAAGAAGTCCAGCTTATTGAAAATGTGTCAGCTCCCATCTTGTTTTAAATTTCAGAATGACCCATGAACCAAATCAATATCAAACCCTGATAAACTTTAGAAGGGTTCCAAATTTAATGAAACATCTGACATCATCTTTGAGTGTGACTGTGGTATAGACTGATAATGTAAAACTAAAAGTAGTTAAATTGGCCGAGATTTCACTTTGTTCAGCAAATCAGCTTTCTAGTCAGTAAGAGTTGGCAGTAAAGTGATGGAGCATTTGGACATATGAAAAGACACTTGGCAGACTGTCTGATTTACATGTTGAAAACTTGACAAGTTTAGCAAGGAATAATTAATGATGAATCTTAGGAAAAGACAGGAAGCATGAATACTGACACTTTTTATGATTAGGATTTCTTCCCCCCTCTAGTCTTCAGATTGGGTTAATTTCTAAGGATCTGTCTTCAAATTTACTGATCCATTCTACAGTTATTTCCAATCTGTTGTTTAGCACACTCAGTGAATATTTCACTTCAGATATTATAATTTAGAATTCTAGAATTGATTTTTATTCTTTTTTATAATTTCCATTTTTCTACTAAGAATCTCCATCTACTTATTAAGACCATATTTTCTTCAAGTCCTGAGGATGTTTACAATAGCTATTTGAAAGCCAGTGCCTGACAATTCCATCTGTATCATCTCAGGGTTTGTTTATATTTATAGATTTTTTTTCTTGACTGTGGTCCACATTTTCTTTGTATGTCTAGAATTCTATATATTGTGGATAATACATTGTAAGGAGTCTGGATTATGTTGCCTTCCTGTAAAGAGTGTTGAGATAGTCAGTTTTAGGGTGTCTTTCCTTGATCTTTTAGGGCTTGGTTTTCAGATTTTTAGACTAAGGCTAGCCAGTAAACCTTTCTGTGATGATGAAAATGTTCTATATCTGTGCTATTCAGTGTGGTTGGCACTAGCCACATTTTTCTATTGAGTATTTGGAATGTGGCAAGTGCAACTAACAAAATTAATTTTAAATTAAATTAAATTTTAACTAGTTAAAATTTAAATTTAAATTGCTGTATGTTGTTAGTGGCTACTGTATTGGCCAGTGCAGATCTAGATTAAATCCTCCTGTAGATATGGTCCTACCTCCTAGATCTTTCTGGAAACTTAGTGAATGTCTTGGGGGGTTGAGTCTCTCCAGTCTGACTGGGCCAGAGCACCAGTGTCTCCCAAATTATGGAACCTCTAGTATCTTTGTTCTACTTTTAAATCCATAATTGCTATTCTCTGTCAGGCTTTGTTGAGTCTCACCCTGCATATGGGCAGCCAGGCCCTTGGTCAACGACCCAGAGGAAACCTTCACACAGATTTATGCTACTGACTTGCTATAATTAGGATTTGGAATTTTTGCATATTTTGATTTTGCATATCTCATTGTCCTGTTACTGTACCTACAGATGACCATAAAACAGTGATCTTTAGGACTTCAAAAGTAAGGCAGGCCATAATGTTTAAGGCATGCATATCCCCATTTCACCAATGAGTAGTACACTGAGGTTTAGGGATGTTAAATTCCTTGTATAAGTCCAAGCAGCGGATGGTTGATGGGGCAGAGATGTAAGCCCTCGTCTTTAGCTTTGAAGCTCAGGCATTTCCCACTACACCCCAGAGTCTCCTGCAGATTTTTTAATGGAGAGAGGTCTTAAATATCAACATTTTTGAAAGATTGGTCTGGCATAATTGTGAATAATGGACTGGAAAGAGAAGA
>JAVSCE010000769.1:0-52447 GCA_032199065.1 Smutsia gigantea | reverse complement strand
TTTGTAACAACAGAAACTGTGCACACCCTTCCAGTTTATCAGACTGTAGACATATTTGTTGTCTGTTGGACTATTTTGTACCTTTATATAAATTGCAAATAATTATGCAAATCTGACTTTTCTGGAGAGATTTAAATGACTTCCTTCCCACCTGTGGAAAAACCAGTCTGGTATCTGGTACCTCCTTGTAAATTGGACTGGATTCTGTTACTTTGACCAAATTTTCCTACCTTCCCATTGCTTCAGTATCTGGCTATAACCCTCCAAACAAACATTTCCAATTTTTCTCCCTCTCCTTGACTAAGCATGCCTGAGAACTGAAACCTGATTTCCCAGATTCCTAGTGGGATTCTAAGCTGTCTTGCTGCTGGCGCTTTTCTCCAAGATATGAAGACTCTTGCCAGCTGAAGTTCATTTTCTTGACATGAACTGTGAAGGACTCACCAAGCAGTGGGTTGTGCAAAGGCTTGATTTATCCCAAGACAAGGCACTGTCTGGGACACTAACAAAGCCTGGCAGACAGCTCAGGTCATTCATTCTATATATGAGAGCTAATGAACACCGGACAACATTGCCAAGAGCACTGAAAACCTAGCTTCAAGAACTCAATCAATGGTGCTGTGTAACTGATTTTTACCCACCAACCTTTTGAATCCACTTGAATGGTATCTCAGCATGCAAACCCTATCTCTTTGCTTTAACATAATCTTTGATATTACTGTTTCTTTTAAATTTCAAGTATTTCTCCTTTAAGGAACCTGATTTTCAGGACTCCAAGCCAACTGACTATTGCCGCCACCTCTCAACAGATGGCTGAAGGGACTTGGCCAGCACAATGCCAACAAGAATTACTGAGAGACTGTTTCTTTCACCCTGATTGGCTTCACTCAGATATTTATGAGGATCACCTCTGAGTTGTTCAGGGTTGAATGACATTCATTCATCTTGAGCAAAATTAGGAGCTGGCAATGTTGAATATTACCTAATCCCTGTGCTCCTAGTAAACAGCAGCAATTAAGAAATACCACAAACTTTTTTCTCTAATATCGGTAAGTCTCCACATCCAATTTCTATTCTTTAAGACATTTTTCATTAACTGCAGTGGCCTGAATAATATAATCTCCATAACTGTCTCGTGCATATGGGCTCTGACAATGCCATTCCACTTCTTTTTCTACTTTGGTTCATTACCTAGAAATAACTGGTTAGTTCATATAACTTCTGACTGGCTTTATCTTATACTAAGACTCCATATTTAGCTTTTGGACTAAAGAATTCCTAAAATGAGCACACAGAGGTGACTTCTCCTGAACTCGAAAGTTCCCATGGAATGATCTGAACATGACTTTTTGGATGGATCTTCCCAGGAAGACAGCAGATCTCTGTTTTCTTATCAGTTTTATGTAATTTATAAAAAGAATTGGTCATATATGAAGAAAATAACATCTTTTGGGTGTGACAATCAAATACATTTTCTGCCTAGCACTGTATACACATGTCAGCATTCATTGAGCTATATGCTAAGAGTTTTACATTTTACTCTAAATAACTCAATTTTTAAAAGGTGGGACTCAGTCAATCAATCAGGTCATAGCACTGACTATAAAAGATAGCCACACTTTGGCACGGGCTGTATTTGTCTGCAGCACTGCACAGCATTTGTTTTATCCAAAGATATTTACCTGGAAGTATGTCTCAGGTTTCCAGAGATGTTCTTAATTATTGAATTGTTTAAAGAGAAATAAATGCAGAAGGACTCATGTAATGAACTATTCAATTCCGTCACTCAGAGAAGTTAACAGACCCATCTGAAAAGTCCAAATCCAAGCTTAAAGCCAAACAATGATCAAATTGAGGCAGTGAAAAAAAATCACAAACTATGGTTTCAATATTTTTAGTTGTAAGCAGATCTACTTATCAACTTATATCTACTTAGAACTCAATGCCTGTTGTCTAACTAATAGACTACTAAAATAAAATCCTGCTCTGGTAGTAGAAAGGGCTTATTACATGCTTATCTCTGGAATATACAATTAGCTTATGATCCAAACTGCCCCACTGGGAAAATAAGGTAGTTGTGTGTGTTGGTAGCTCACCAAAACATAGTAAAAATCTCCAAATGCGCAGTGTCAGACCAAAGCCATCTGAAGGATTAAGTAGGAGATAGAAAGGAATATAATAACATAGACCCAGAAAAAGGCAATTCTGTAGTTTTTTCAATGTTCCAGGGGACGTAGTGCTGACAGAAAAACTCAGGAGAATGTGGACATGATGATGAAAACTTACAGAACTCTGCCAGGTTATCTCCCTTTCCAGAATGTAGGAAATCTGGGGAGCTGCTCACTGAGGTAACACTCAGCTAAGGGAAAAGAGTTCGTGCAGGAGAGAGAAAGAAACTCTCAAAGCTAGGTAAGAAATCATATATGTAGTACATGTGTGTCTCCTGCCCTGAGGTGATTAAAAGATTTTATAAAAGAATTCGTAGAGATAATCCCTGAAGGCTCCAGTGAAGCTGTGGCCTCTTTTGTTCTGTTCTTTTCCAATTTTCTGTTTTTGTCCTTGCAGTTTTCTCATTCCCATCTTGAGTCCTGGCACGGAGCTCATGGGGAATCTCTGTCATCCCGCACCGTGGTCACAGCACAATCCTTGCAGGTGGCGATGGCCCTCAGGACTAGCTGTTGGAGCACATCCTTGTGATAGATGCAGGTGTTTCTCAGAGGGACGCTTGACTGCTGAGCTGTTCCATTGAGCGGAAGGGAGCAGGCAAGTCCTCCTTCAGGTTCCCTGGGATTCCCACTTCTCTCCTGTTTCCTTCCTGCCTCCACCCCCCCATCGGCACCCGTGTTCAGAGAGCAGCACCCCATGTGTGGGCTCACCCTCTCACAGGAGCTGACAGTGCTCATTTTTTTTGAGCAAGAAGTGAGCTGAGAAAAAGAAAACAGATTTAATTGCTGCTTGAAGAGGAAAGTGAACTGATGATCTCATAGCCTGTTTCCACCCCCTAATATCCACACTCTAATTCATATCATATGAACCAAGAGGAACTTTTGCTTTCTGGCCAGTTCATCTGCATCAGTCCAGAAGGGTTATAGAGTCAGAACTCCTTTGCACTGTGCTCCACAGTTATAATGTTTGCCCTCTGTTTCTGGAGCAGATATATTATTTGCAGATAGAAGAAAGAAATGGGACAGAATAGGAAATAAAGGAGAGTAACTTATACATTTGCTCAGGGTGTTCTTTAAAACTATTTTAATTTGATTTTTTTTTCAGGTTTGACTCCAGGGCTAAATTGTCTCAAAGACAGAGACAAACTTTCAGTGGGCCTAGCGAGGACTTTAAACCCCAAAAAGGGACCTCATTCATTTAAAAAATCAAAAACAAAATCCCAAACCATCTTAACCTTTAGGGTGGAAAATAGGATCCTGGCAGCAGCCTCTTAGGAGTTGTAGAACAAATGCATCTCCTCTCAGAAAACATCATAGACAACTTCTCACTCTCACCCAAGAAGCTAGTTTGGTAATTGCATTTGTTCTCAAGCTAACCAGCTCTGGTTCTGAGACTTGATGGTGATCATTAAACTTGAGTTTGCCTGTGAATCTTGTTAAAATGCAGATACTGTACTCACCTATAGATAGTAGCTACTCCAAGGTCTACAGCTTTGGAGAATTGCTAATGATCAAACCTCCAAAATTCCTTGTTCAATCCTAAATTGGGCCAAATACATAACCATGCCAAAATTCCTACAGTATTTAGAAAGTGCAGACCTGATCATCGGCACTGGCATCCCAGTGACCAACCATCCCACCCTGCCAGTGATGGAAAGCCCTGCATCCTGAGAAATGTTACAGTTTCCAAGAACAATGGACTCTTAATTCAGAATCATCTGCAAAACTTATTCAAATGAGTCTTTTGGTCTCATCCTAGACTTACCAGCGATAATGAGTTGTACGGGGTTAGGAATCTGCATTTTCCTCCCAAACAGGTGTTATTTATGTAACCAGAAGTTTGAGAAGCACTGGCATAGTGGCTCTTTCAGCCATGACCTTCAGTCTGTGAGACAGTGGGCCTCCAAAACGTGTGGCTGTTTCTCAGTCAGCAGCTCTTTATTAAGAACCAAAAGGATACATTACATCTTGTACTTCTCTTTGTCCCACTTGTAGGGCCCTGACAGTGTATTGCACTACCCAGGGAGCAAAGTACCCATGAGGAAAAACTAGTTGAATGTTATAAGTGTATTAATTAATTCTTACAACACTACTATCATGGAAAGAAAAATAAGACACTGAATGAAATAAAATCTCTCAGTGAGGTTACAAGTCAGAGAGGTGGGGAATGGCAACAGGTAGATTTGTATGAGTGAAAATTAGTATAATTGGTGTCAGGAAGCAAAAATCATCCAAAGCCCAGAGTTGGTCACTAATGACTCTGGGAACAAAATCCACATTTCCTCACTCTCTAACCTATTTATTTCACAGTTAACAGAGGGCAAATTCATCAACATTCTTAGAAGCTCCAGAATTTACATTCTATTGCGATCCACACTTTCTGTCATAGCTGATAGTCTGATCCTGAAGCCATTGTCCCATTCCTTTGCTGATGCCAATATTACTACAGAATCTTGTTCTATTAAGTAGGGGGAGTATAGAATGTTGAATCCCCAAACATGGATTTGATCTGACTCTACCACCATCTAAGGTTGTGAATGCGGGGAAAACTACTTCTTAGCTTTTTGGAGTCTTAGACTTCTGTACTAAAAACTGAGATAACAAACTGTTATGTGGATTGAATCTGATATACATGGAATTGTTGTGAGAGTTGAATCTAATGATATATATTTGAAATCTGGCTTACAACTGCAGAACACTTAGCTAATGTCAGTGGGAGATCATGACTTAACAGAGATCAAACAAAAGAGCAAGAATGAAAAGGCCAGGCCCACCCCATTCTTCAGGGACTGGGGAAATGCCTAGAGGGTATTTTCCACTCCTGTGAAGAGCGGCTCCTATGCTAATGTCTTTAAAATTAAAGTCCTATGTTAAAGTTAAAATTAAGCTCTATAAATACCTGTGATTAGGGTGCAAATGTACACAAAGGGAGCAAACTTACAAAGAGAAAGATTTTGGCAAACTTCAATCTTTCCACTAGTTCCAAACCATCCTCACCCCTTTCTCTTGCACATAAATTTCCATTATAATTCTATGTGGATTTTTGCAAGCAAAATCAATACTCCATGTTTAATGAATTCACAGGCCAACAAAACTCACGTCTACAGCAAAACTGAACAAATAAAAAAAGATTTGGACATCTTTCAAAATTTCCCTAACGAAACACATGCATAATGAAATGCTGCTATATAAGTAGGTTCTACTGCTTTTACAGGCACTGTAGGATTTACAATTTTCTCTTGAGCTCTGGGCAAAAGAATATCACCTTAACCCCTAGCATCTTGTCATAATATAGTTGCATATTTTTACTGTCTCTTCATATATGGAGATACATTATTTTATATGTTTATAAATAATAAACAGTATTTATGATGTACACTCCTGATTTTTTCCAAAAGGAATTTTTGGGAGCATGCAACTTTAATGAATGGAGGTAATGGGGTGGTCCACATAGAAACACAATTTTCTAAGTCATGGCATATGTCAGAGAAGCAAATATAATTTCTGTGAGTCACCAGTATGATTAGTTTGGAGTTACCGGGTCATGCAAAAAAAATTGGAAATAGTGATAAATTCCATAATTTTAATATATGAAAAGAAACATAGCAATTTTGAAGGAGGATCAAAGCTTTTTAGGTAAAAGCATGCAGAAGAAATTCATCATATAGATCTTTATACAACAAATCGTAAATAATATTTACTAGACAGTATTTTTGAACATGACATGGAAAAGGCCCTTTTCATGTGATCTATGCTAAAGTCAGGGATAAAACAAAAATACAGCTGAGTTAAGGACTTCTTCATGGCCACACTCAGCTAAAATAGAATTTTTGATAATCCAACTAATAAGAAAAAAAGCTATGGGTCATTTTCTCCTTCTCCTTCATGGTCTGAGAAGTCAGGTGTCATTCTCTGAGAAGCATTATCCCAGGAAACTCTGTTTTGGTATCAATTTTATACATCCTCTTCTATCCATAAAATTTCCAGGTTCAGTTTTGAAGAATCTGTCTTACTTTTAAGCTCGGTGCTCAGATTTTGGTTTCATAAAATATAATCACAGTATCTATAAGGTACAGAACAATTAAAGCAAAAGAAAACTATTTATCCTGGCATTTCTGTTGAGCTGCGAAGGTACCTGTAGGGTCTCATGAACCCTCCTGGAACCATCTATTCTTTGGCCATGGTAGCAACTTGAATAATTTAAATGATCAAGTTTTTGAAAAGTAATTCTTACTGTAAATGCTCTATTACACACACAAAATTATATTCAAGGTAGAATAATCAGAGGGTTTGGCAGAGCAATGTGAACTAAAGAAATAATACTACTTCCAATGATTATCAACACCCCTGAATGTATAGCATTAAATGTTCCTTTTGATGTATATATGCAAAACATGTTTTTCTTTATGAAGTAGAATCAAAAGATGTCCTTTCATTTCTACCACTTAACAAAATACATGTATTTCCTTCAAGTAATAGTGTTCTATAAAATCTGTAAATTTATACCAAGGTTTGTGACTGAGCCCTAAGATGCAAGACATTAAACTTTGATAAACCCAATGCTTTTAAAAATGTTTTCTCCCCCAAATTAGTCTCCTCTTCCAACTTTCCTATTTTGTTCCACAGACCTCATCTTTCCCCACATTCCCAGGCAAGAAATGACAGAGTCCTGCTTTGTTTCTGCCTTTCCTTTGCCTCTATGTTCCATTTGTCAAAACTCCTGTGACTTACATCTGTGACATACAGTTCATTAAAACTTGTTTTCTCATTCTCTGCTGCAGGGACATGAATCCGGGCCCTTCTGTCCCCACTTTGGATAGCGTCCTACCATTGTTGGTTCCTGCATTTGATTCATAGATTTTTCCTGCTCAAAATATTTTAGTAATTCTCTACACCTCTCAGGATTAATTTCCCTGAGTGCCACACTCTCTAATCTCTCCTTCCCAGTGGGCACCCTCTTTTCCCACCACCTCAGGGCTGTAGATCCAGGGGCAGCTGCCTGAGAGGGGTAGAGAAGGAAGGAGAAAAAGACAGTACTTTTTCTGTTGTAATCCTCATGACAGTAGGTGGTACTCCATGACATGAGAAATTTGTGTTTAACCATGTCTCTTTCTGCAGTTTCCTTTCTGTTATCCTCTGGGAGCCAGGGGCTAACCCAAAGCCCACCCATCAGCACTCCTTGGGACAATCTGGGAAAGGGGACCCTTCTCTCTCTGTGTGCTCCATTTCCCAGGGCAAGCTCTCGGCACTGCTGGTTTCAGCTCATGTGAGAAGGAAAAGTATCTGACTTAAATTCTCACTAAGGCACCACCAGAAGCCATGTAGAGTTTCCTTATTAACAATCATGCTTTTCTACCAGGTGTACTTCTGATAGTAAAAGGCAAGGTGTAAAACCTTTCAGGCAGTGGGTTTCAGTTGGGGAATGTATAGAGACAGGCCGGCAATCTTTGTCTTGAAGACTACACTGAGCAGGGCGGCTACTTCTAAGTATGAATGTCTGTAAGAGGAGGGCTGCCCTCCAACTCCACTCTTCAGGAACTCTGTGTGTTCCTTCAAGGGGAAGAAAACCCCTGTCTACAGAATCCTAAATTGCATCAAACCTAAAACTGATCACAGCAGGAATTAGATGGCTAAAGTCATGGCAACAGTTTCCTCATTGACTCTGGGTTTCCCCTCATTGTCCAAGGGCAGATGGTACTTTACAGATTTTAAGGTCACAAGAAAAGAAATTTAAGAACCTGTTAGAGGGTGATATGACAGCCAGAGCTTTGTCTCTCTGTGTGCCTGAGGAAACCTAGAAATGGCTTGAAACCACTGGCCTCCCCCGCATTGTCCCTCTGCTGGAGCTAAAGCAGGAGTGAGTGAGCTTCCCACCCAGGCAGGCCCCTCCCAGTACGGCTGTTTTGTTGTGCATCTTGCCCGATCAGGAGCACCTTGGTCATCAGGACCCGCACACATCCAAAAGCTGTCCATTTGAAACTGCCCCTGGTAAATAAGTATTTACATTTCCAGAAGAGACACAGAACCTTGCATTCTTTGCTGCATCCTGCCATTGCTCTTTCCTTGGTATGCACCATTTCTCCACCTTGCATGATTTTTGGGCCATGGCACACGATGGTAAGTGGCTTAGGGATGCAAAGCCTACTGCATATATCCTAGTGAAGATAATCTGGTCTTAGGGAAGGACTTCTCCCACCAAGTTGGCACAAGCCACCTTTGAAATTTCTTGTGTTTCCTGGGGCAGAAATAGCTAGGAAACTTTCTAAAGTCTGAGTTGGTCATTTGAATTATTTACCTACATTTCTTTGTAGTATTTGGCTGGAAACTCTCTATACTTTCACAAATAGGAGATTTAAAGAAAGTTTGTGGGGTAAGAGGGAATTGAACTTGGTGGAGAATATGTATACACACACATACCTCATATACATAAAATATGACATATCTGCCCCCATATATGTATTTATGTATGTCTCAATTGTGGGAGTCTTTAATATCTTTATTTGGATCTAATAAAATTTACATCCATGATCTTTAATGTAAAGTAGGGCATAATATTCTTGGTTTGCATCAAACACAGTGATTGACAGAAAGTGGGCTAATGAGGAAAGTCAGTCAAATGAACTGACATGCTATACAATGTAGGAAAAACACTTGTCCTATGACCCATTAACATGTGAAAAGTGAAGAGAAAGAAACTTAAAAAATCTAAATGAATAGAACTGATACCACTATAAGACTGAAAGTACAATCATATCACAACTGAGTACTTTTTTTTACACAGAAATAAACCAGATAGGAGGCTAATATTGAAAATTAGAACACCCCCCAAAAACAACTATTAATACTTCAGAAGTTACCAAATTTATAGAATGGCCACTATTCAAAAGACAAGAAATAACAAGTGCTGGTGAGGATGTGGAGAAGAGGGAACCCTCCTACACTGTTGGTGGGAATTTAAATTGGTGCAGCCACTGCAGAAAGCTGTATGGAGGAGGTTCATCAAAAAAGTAACAACAGAAATACCATATGGCCCAGTAATTCTACATCTAGGAATTTTCCAGAAGAAAGCAAAATCTCTGACTCAAAAGATATATGCACCCCTATGTTTACTGCCTCATTGTTTACAATAGCTAAGTTATGAAAGCGGCCAAAGTTTCCATCAACTGAGGAACAGATAAAGAAGAAGTGGTACATATACATAATGGAATATTATTCAGCTATAAAAATGAAAGAAATCCTGCCATTTGCAGCATCATGGATGGACCTAGAGGGTATTATACTCAGTGAAATAAGCCAAGTGAGAAAGACAAATACCATGTGATTTCTCTCATTTGTGAAATAGAAAATCAAAGCAAAACAAAATGAAGAAAACAGCAGTAGAGGCATAGACACTGAGAAGTGACTGGTGGTTACCACAGGGGAGGAGTTGGGATGCATAGGTGGGGAGGGTGAGGAGGATAAAGGGCACAAAAATTCTCAATCATAATATAAGTTGGTCACAGAGATGGTGTTACAGCATGAAGAATATAGTCAATGATTCTGTAACATCTTTCTATGTTGACAATAGCTGCACTAGTGGGGGTGAGCTTTCAATAAGGTGGGTAAATGTTGAACCACTGTGTTGTATGCTTGAAACCAATAGAAGATTGTAAATAAATGATACTTCAATAAGTGAAGTTACCAACTTCAATCCTACTTCAATGGGGCTATATACTAATAATTACATGGAAATGTGAAATGTGAACTTTACTTGAATACTATTTTTGCTTAATAAGAACAGATGTCTGAATGTCCATTTACACTGATGTAAGTTAAGCCCATGTCATTCCACTCTATTCCTTACCAAGATTTCAGCAGAAATTAGTAAATAGGAGTATTGTTTAAAATCAAGAAGCTATAGTATAAACACCACTAATCATAATGCAAAAATTAGAGGATGACTTCACTGCTACACTTTTTAGAAGACTGTACTAGAAAAACAAAACACAGGGGCTAAAAGCAAGACATGACTTTTAATATCTGAGAAAGACCACAATAAAGATACATGGCAACAGCCTTTCTGAATGATGCTAACATCTTGTATATCCGTGTCACCACTGTGCTTGTTAACTTACAAGAATTTCTTACCTCTGCTTTTTGTGATAAAATCAATGGCATAACCTCTTCTGGTTCATTGCCACTCACTTTTCCTTTCTGTCACCTGGAGGTGGTGGTCAGGAGTGTTGTGGTGGCTTGAGCACATTCCTAAGAAGTACAGGGTGGAAACAAGGATGGAGTCTTGGTCCTGTGTTCTATTGACAGATCTGAGCTTGGTCACTTTCTGGGGAATGGGGTGTTACTGATTCAGGGTGCTTGTCCTGTCTAACCTTTACTCCTATGAAAAACAAGAAACAAGACTGGTATTGCCTGCTCACCACCTTCCCAAGAGAAATTCAGAAAGGAGCAGAGCAACAGTGAAATGTTTGACTTCACTCAACATGACTCCGAATGCTAGTTCTCAAAGATTTTTAATAGCTTTCTTCTAGCTCCCCTCTGCAGATTGATACTGAACTGCCCAAAGATAGGTAATCAGTTTTCCTTAAAATAATCCCTGAGATAGTGCAATTTTTCAAGCGTTATACCCTAGAGTATTTGACCTTAATTGCAAGAATAATTGGTGTTATGGCTTTTGAAGTAAGATTAATGCATTCATAAAGTAAAAATGCTTAAAATGCAATTTGTTGTCCTAAATGTGTTGCTCTTGGACTATTGAGTGAATTAACCACTTTGGAATGGCTTGGAACATACTACAAGTCTCATGAGCATGAGGCAAACACTCTTACAGTTGGAATTCATGAAATGTATGTTTTTTGTCCTAACAGCTCAGTCCAAGAGTACCCTATCAGAAAAGGAGAAAGGACATAATGATACTGGACAGAAATCCCCACAACACTAATGGCAACATGATACAAATTCCAGAATATTTATCCAGAATCCTATTTTCTGAAACATTTTTTTAGAAAGTTGTGCCAGGTAACTCGGAGTTGCAGCACAGATATTTGTAGGATGCATTACATTTCTCTGCTGTGATATAAGGATGGAATAAATGGAACTCAGCACTCTAGTTACTGGTTATTGCTCTACATTTATGAACTCCCCTATGCAGTGTGAAGTCCAAACAACTCAGTGTTTTGACAGGTAAAATTTATTTCCCATAGAATGCAGCCAAATTCCAGAAAATTGCATGTAAAGTCATTTCCTCAGTTTTCATGTCTGCTGTTCTATGATACTTCTATCAGAAATTCTTTACAATCAAATGGCCCATCCCATGACAATAGGGATGAGCCCCACATGGAAAGCACTTTTTATCATTAACTCAAGAAAAGGCAAACTTCAACATGTTATCCTTAATACTTTTGTGTAATGAGTTGGGGCATTTTTTTTTTTATAAGTGACAGAACGTGTTCCAAACGTTACCCACCAGGTTAAATTCAAATGTTAGGAATATAGAAGTCCATTTAAGCAATACATTTCCTAATGAAATTTCATCTTGAAACATGTATTGAAATAAAGTACACAGACTAAGATGAATAGTACCCCCAGAAGTTTGCCAGCCAGAACACTCATACATAGCAGAATCTCCAGAATATGGCTAATGAATTGAGGGCATATTTTTATGCCAAATTTGAGTGATACATGTTCTAGGTTTAAAATACTAATGTGCTGCCTGAAGGGGAAAAACAAATTAGCTCTCACTTGTTTCTGATCCAGAGCCTGAAATACCGATAGGAAAAGTTGACCAAGTCAGGTCCAATGTTCAACAGGTCTTTATGGGAAAGGCTTGGGAAGTCAGATCGTCTGTGGTTAATTTCCCTTTAGTGAACTTTGCAGATTTCCATCTGAACCAGGAAGGAGATGAGAGCCCTGTTTCAGTCTTCAGTACAAGGCTCCTGGTCAGGCTCACATCAAAACTCCTTTTATTTATAAAGGGAAGTAAAATGTATAGAATCTGGAAGCTAAGGAGAAAGTCAAACTACAGAAGAAAAATAATCTCAAACCAGGAAAACAGGCAAGAAAGAAAAAAGGCGAGGAGACTGACAGGTGGGAAATATCTAAAAGGAAACGTACCAGTTATCAAACTTATCTGCAAACCCACAAAATCCTGAGAAAGCCACTTGAATAACACTATCAACCCTTTCCCCATCTTCAGTTTTTAGACACCATGTGGTTCTAGAATGAACTCATCGGGGGTTAAATTCAGCCTGTGGCACTTTCTAGCTTCTCTGTATTAGGGGAGATACCTTACTACCCATGTTTATCTTCATCTGTTTCATGGCCTATTTTAACAGATGCTGCTGCAAGCATTGGGGGAGCTAATTCATATGTGTGAAACACAGTGCTCAGGACCTGCCACCCCCATGAGCTCTGTGACACTTACATCTCCAGATTCCGCTTCTCATTAGTAACCACCTGGCCTTTCCCAAGGGTGTGGAGAGAAGCCTGAGACCAGGTGTCCTACCCGCCATGTGGTTGCCCCATGAAGAAGTTTTAGAATACCTGGGCAGAGCAGGGCTGCACAAGGAGACGCCAGGTAGATGGGACATGACATTGAGATGGAAGGACCAATTCCCTTACTTTCTGAGCCAGAGTTATTAGGATGGGAGACATCCAGCTGTGAGTAAGCTATAAAGAACTGAAGGCTACATAGTCCCTGCTTTCCCCACTTGCTAATGGAGAGCCCTCCCAGAGAGCTGACGGTTCTGTGCTCCCTGGAATAAACTGCCTGTTGGATGATGCCACCAGTCACAGGCTCTCATGGTGAAGCTCAATTTTTAATGCTGCTCTTTGGGGTAGGAAAGCTTATTTTCTTTCCATATTGCTTTAGCAATGTACAATATGGTGTATAGCACCTATAGCTTTGAGATACACCTGTTGGATCTTTACCATGACTCTTAGAAATACCAGGGTTTGTCCACCACACTGCAATCTGGGAATTGAACCCAGTACCCGGCACACTGTGAATATTCAATAAATATGAATAAAGTAATTCCCATTTCACAGAAGAGGACACTGAGGCTTAGATAAGTTTAGAATACTTCAGAAGATCAGATAATTAGCAAATGTCAATGTCAGTATTGAAAACCACCCCTCTGAGACCAACATAGTACTCCTTCCATTGAACCACATCATCCTGTCTTTTAGTACGATTATTTCAAATACTCGTCCATGAATGATCACGTGTCTAGAGAAGTCCCTGACAGCACTCCATTTATTTGCACCATCATTATTCGAATTACAGTTGTTGTGGACTTTGATTACTTTGCTATAATACTTATTGGTCTAGGGAAATCACCACCCAGGCCAACTGTATATGGGATGGTAACATCTATAATTTGGAGTGGGAAGTTGGAGTTAAAAATCATCCTGCAGTGAGGTCATCTAATTCTCAGAAAGTTCTAACAGGGACTAATTTCCAAAAGGTTAAGGAACACTTCGGTAATCAGTCAATTAGAAATTGGACAAGGTATTCCATCTCAGGGAGTGTGATGTCACATAGGCTCAGTTCTCAAGAAGGAGGTAGGTACACTGCAGGACACACTCTTGTCACTAAAGTCATACACATTTATTTGCACCCTTCAGCCTCTTGATTGTTACTAAGATCCTGAAATACTGAACTGAATTCATACACATCACAAAGACAACTCTGGAAAATTTTCAGGCAGATCTTTCATCGAGTCTCTTTCATGTCTCTTACTGTTCTCCTTTTCTCTCATCCTCTTATGTGGCGTCAAAGAACTTTAGCCTGGCTAAGCACTTTGGTGTACCTTTATTGAATGATCTCATTTTCCCAGGTACAGGACTGGTTAGGAGGCCAGAGTGGGTAAGGTCCTGTGCTGGTCAGTGAACAAGCTGGACCTAGAGTCCAGCTCTGCTGCTTCCATGGCCTCGGAGGCACAGTCACCTCTGTCTCATGTCTCTCTACATTCGATTTCTTTTCTTTTCTCCCACCTTGTGCTTTGGGTCTTCTTACTCAGTAAGCTGGTGCTTATTTTTCTGAGATTGTGTTTGTTTTATATCCCTAATTTTCTATCACCTTCATCCCTATCTTTGCCTTCCTTCCTTTAAATCCATTTAAAGCCATTCTCTTCTTTTTTTCCTTTCAAGTCTCCCTTGGGGCCTCTATGAACTGCAGGCACTAGAGGGCAACATGATCGCATAGAGCTGACAAGGACAAGGACAGCCTCTTAGGCTGGAGAGCCACATAGAGGTGCAAAATAAGGCCAACAGGGAATCATATTGGCGCTTCACTACGTGTGAAAGCACGTTCACCTGTATCAGCCCTTTTAACCTTACAAAAGTTTGGAGAGACACGGTCAAGTATCACTGTCTGTATTTTAAACAAAAGAAGGAAGGTGGGTTTCAGAGAATGTAAGTGTCTTGGCCAAGGTCATAGAAAGAGCCAAATGTATCTGTTCATTAAATGGTACACCCTGGAATAGTCTAGCATAAAACTTGAAAATGCATTTCTATTTTCCCAAGGTTTAAGAATAACTGTGGTAAAGTATTGTGTCTTTGTAACACAATCAAACAGAACCATGAAATTTTTCCATTATTAAAATACAAAGCATCATCTACACAGTCATTGCCAGTTAGAGGGAAGTTATCTATCATTTCAAGGCATGGATTTAGCTAAGTATTTTCTAGATGCCCTTTATTACTATTTTGTCCAGTAATTGGAAATTTCGTTACTTTTTATCTGGATTTGTCAGGTGTTTTCTAGTTATGCTTTTTTCTTTAATATGACTGTTTTTGGGCAAAACAGATGCATGCTATTTTGTACCATTTTTTCCTGTCTGGTATTTGAAGTAAGAAAAACAGATAACAATACAGTTTCCCCTTATAAAATATCTGCTCTTCAAGAGCATGCCATTGTTTCTCTTTTGTCTGTGATTCATTGAACACTTTGAAAGAAAGCTGTTCTCAGATTAACAACATTGCTTATTAGCTTGGTATTGTCAGCAGCAAAATAGAAATAGAATCTATTTATAACAAGTCTGCAAAGCCTTGTTTTGTCTGACTACTTCCTCCAGACATTTTGAGCTTTGTATCTTTGAATTTTTGAGAGGACAGGCCCTTCCAGGCAGTAGCACCTGGTGCCTGGTAATGGTAGATGAGGATCCTCTTCCCAGGGATCAGGGGATTCCAGAGCTAAAGGTGATGGATGGAGAGAGGGGGTAGAAGAAGAGAGAAGGAAATAAACCAGGTGGGCAGTGGAGGTGAGCAAAGGTTTCCATAGCTAAGAGGAAAAAGGCATAATTAAAAATGAGAAAGAAGACAATAGCCATGAGCTGCCTGAATGGCTCTAAAGAAGATGCCTTTGCCCTGATATGGGGACGTGTGCAGGGGAGACTGCAGAGAGAAGAGGATTTATCATGGGTCAACATTTATTTATCCTTTCTGCTTCAAGGAATTCATGTTTGAAAGAATAATTTCACAAATGAAACCTTGCAAAAAATGAAAATTTTAACTAGCACTTATGTAGAATCTTAAAAATTCCAATTGCTTTCCAGTAACTCTCACATCATTCCTAAGCAGGAAAGGAAGGAGTTAAGAAAACAAGGAATTATGTTCAAAACAGCTCGGTAAGAGCTCCTGTTTCCATCTTCATTTTTATCATATTTTAAAGATATGTTTTTATGTAGAGCTAGCATTTTACAGTAATGTGAAGTCAAGTATTATTAGCCAGATATTTTTAGAAAAATCTTATTTGGAAACTCTTGTGTATTAATGATGCCAGATTCTTGTTCATGAAGCTGAAGAAAGAGCTTATCAAACACCCAAGGTAGGAGAACAAGGTACAGGCTTTTACTTAGAAATAAAGAGAGAGGAAAGAGCTCCTGGCTCATGCCTGGAGTGGTCAAGAGAGCCCGGGGTGGTGTGTTGTCTAGGGGCTTTTATAGGCAAATGAGGATTTTATGAGAACATGAAAAAAAAGGCTTAGCTGTGTGGACTTGTGCCACCTTCCCTCCCATCAAGGTGGGCTGGGTTGTTCACTGCTTGCTAGGGCTGTTTACAGTGAAGTCAGGGGTTATACTGAGATACCCTTCTTTATTTGTGAAACACTCAAGAATTCTAGGCTAAGTTGCTCCTGGTGTTTTGACCTTTAACTGACCTCCCTGAAGATGTCTATATTCTTAGTCTAGTATCTTGATCTTAGAGAGTTAATGAGTGTGACCTTGACTTTGCATAATGTTTAACAGAGTTTCAATAGGGACTTCTTTGCTCATTGTTATTTTGCTCTGACTGTAAATATCCCACCCTGATTTTCCTGAGGCACTCACCCTACTCTGACTACACCCAGGGTCTCTGTCTCATAAATATGAACTTAAAAGACATGCACATGTATGCCTATCTTGTTATTTGTGGCCATAAAGAACAGTGTGTGTGTGTGTGTGTGTGTGTGTGTTTCTTGTAGACACATTAGCTTAACTGTGAAAATATGAAAAGAAAGCTCACTGAATGGGGAATAAAGGCCAATGTGTTCTGATAACAAATATTTGAATGACAGAAAGGTAAAGAACTGAATATGTGAGAGTTTGAGCCGTCTAAATGCAAATGACATATTAGTCACTGTAGAGAACAAAAAACAGAAATGTATATGGTCATTTTTCCACTGTTTGACCAATTTATTTGAAAAATATGACTCTTTTCTAGCAACGCCAACAAAATGGAGATTCGTGGATTCAACCTGTAGTGTACAACAAAACGTACCGACAAGTTTCAGGAAAATAGTACCCAGTAAATATATGCTGTCATCACACCTACATTTTTATTCAAAGAAAACCAACAAAAAGATTCAAATTTTCCCTAAGAACTTACAATTTTTACTGTGCTTTACTGCCTAGAAGCCATATGACAATAAAGCTGTAATTAGCTTCAATTCTAGAATAAGAGAGAAGACGTCCAAGGATATCTGTTTCTACTTGCATGCTTACCCCAACATTACTAACGGTTGTTTTATTTTATAATTTGTTAGGTTTTGTTTTTTTGCTATGATGCTGAACAGATGAGTTAAATACATTCAGAAGAGGTGACACAATCATTCAAAGGGAGCTTTGACTTTATGTTTAATCCTACTCCCAGGCAAACCCTCTGTCTAGCAGGCAAAAGGAAGTAGGTCCCATTTCTGCTCTGTGCTTCAAGCGGGAGAGCATTATTTCATCTACAATCCATTTAACGACAGAATGCATGCCACTTGGACATTGTAGGGCTCTAGGTCTCCATGGAACCACAGCTCACTGAGATTTGTTTCCTAATTTTCTGCAAAAGCAAGAGTACAATGAGCAATATGTAGATAAGAAATGTCCATTACCTTAATTTTTAAAGTGGTTAAAATCATCGTTTCTCTTTTTTCATGCATCCATCGAGGGTAGGCTAAACTACGTAGAAGGACTGGCCACTGCATTGCCACCGGCGGCTAACAGTCTTTCACAGATAAATCACACCTTTTTAAAAAATCTAAATTAGGAATAGAATCTATTAGGAACAGTGCTTTGTGGACTGTGATGCACTGCGTAATGCCTTTGGAATCCTTTCTGGTTAAAGCCCCAGGCTTCCAGCATCCAGAGCCAACTATAACTGGCTCCACCTGAGTGACGTGGAGCTGGGTTCCCTCCCAGCCAGTGGCGGTGGCGTCACAGGCTCCTCTGGGGTGCAGGGCGTTGCTGGACGGGGCTGAGCGGGGCTGGGAGTTCCCTGTGAAACTCGGCAGCAGTTGGCTTGCCCACCCCCCACCAACCACCCCACCGCCAGCGGCACCACAGTGGGTGGGGAGGCTATTTTTGGAAAATCGCTGCAACCTCGTGTCTTCCCGCCCCCCCATTAACACTTTTATTTCTCCACAACTTCTTTTATTACTGGAAATGAGCTTTCTGTTTTTATTGCAGGGACATTATCTAAAGGATCTCAAGTCATTAACAGTGTTAAATCCTACGTGTGCCCCGCTTTCTAATCACCGCCAGCACTCTTGTCCATCCCCCACCCTGCACCGACACATGCACGCTGCCTGTCACATTATTCAGGATGTCAAGGTGGCCTACGGAATACAAGGGCAAGTGTTGCTAAGGTAACAGGATTGTAACATGTCTGCAGGAGTAGATGCTTTATAACCACGGGTTTCCCTCATTTGCATTTAAAGGCTCCTGAGAAATAGCCTCAAAGCCAGCCAAGTCCTTGAAACTAAAATAAGAGAGAATTTTGTTTTAATGTCTCCTGTTAAGTCATTGAACAACTTATGCCACTGCAGGGTTGCAGAAAGGCAGAAAAAAT
The DNA here is from genome assembly GCA_032199065.1 of Smutsia gigantea. NCBI lineage: Eukaryota > Metazoa > Chordata > Mammalia > Pholidota > Manidae > Smutsia > Smutsia gigantea. The sequence goes on along the minus strand of JAVSCE010000769.1, from coordinate 33,974 downwards.
ATCAGGTGCTAATAATTTTCATTGTACTGGTTGCAGAGCTGATGGATTTAAGAGCACCCCACCTACCCTCACTTTCTCATCTTAAACACTGGGAAGAAACAGAAATTTGCCCTCTTCTTTTTGCTTCAAGGATTTTGCTTCCTGGATTGCCCTTCACAGCATTCACAAAGGTTGAACTTCTGACAACCTGGTGTGTGTCCGTCCTATTTCTTGGTGATCTAAGACCACCTAATTGCACATTCACAACAGAGGCATTCAAGAGTGGTCCATGGCAAAGCTCAGATGTGAGGTACAAAAAATCCCTTTGGTGAAGTGAAATTCAGGAATTTTCTTATGATTCAAGAGCTAGGAAACATATAGACTAACATAAATATCTTTCTAGGATCTGATCACAGCCTTCAAGACCAACCAGATGAAATTCCAAGAATGAGCTGTAGAGACCAAGCAGCAGGAACTAAACTTTGGTGACTTGTAAGGATGGTGAATTGTTTCAAAAGAAACATATTGGGGATTTGCCTGTGATTCGGCTCCATCTTAAAGTGCTGCTGAATATGAACGACCAGAGCAGAGACATAAATGCTTGTAACCTCTAGAAAAAGGCGGATTCATAAAGGGTTTCAAAAATCACTGAACCAATCAGGAAAACAATTCCATTCACAATTGCATCAAAAAGAATAAAATGACTAGGAATAAACCAAAAGAAGGAGGTTAAAGACCTATACCCTGAAAACTACAAGACACTCCTAGGAGAAATTAAAGAGGACACTAACAAATTCAAATTGATCCCTTGCTCTTGGCTAGGAAGAATAAATATTGTCAAAATGGCTATGCTAACTAAAGCAATCTACAGATTCAACGCAATCCCTATCAAAAGGCCAACAGCTTTCTTCAATGAACTGGAACAAATAATTCTAAACTTTATATCTAACCACAATAGACCCCGAATAGGAAAGCAATCCTGAGAAGGAGCAATCAAACAGGGGGAATTACGCTCCCTGATTTCAAGTTCTACTATAAAGCCACAGAAATCAAGACAATTTGGTATGGGCACCACAACAGACCCACAGACCAGCGGAAGCCAATAGGAAATCCAAACATGAACCCAAACATATACAGTCAATTAATATTGGATAAAGGAGCCTTGTATATACAATGGGGAAATGGCAGTCTGTTCAGCAGCTGGTCTTGGCAAAACTGGACAGCTACATGTAAGAGAATGAAACTGGACTACTGTCTAGCCCCATACACATAGGTAAAATCCAGGTGGATCAAAGACATGAACATAAGTCATGAAACCATAAAACTCTTAGAAAAAACATAGGCAAAAATATCTTGGACATAAACATTAACAACTTCTTCATGAACATATCTCCCCGGTCAAGGGTAATAAAGGAAAAATTAACAAGTGGGACTATATGAACTGTAAAGCTTCTGTACAGTAAAGGACACCATCGGTAGAACAAAAAGACATCCTCCAGTATGGGAGAATATATTCATAAATGACATATCCGATACAGGGTTGACATATAAAATATATAAAGAACTCACACAATATCTCTGCAGTGATCTAAGGATGGAATAAATGGAACTCAGCACTCTAGTTTCTGGGATATTGCTCTACATTTATGAACTCCCCTACGGAGTGTGAAATCCAAACAACTCAGTGTTTTTACAGGGAAAATTTATTTCCCATTGAATGCAGCCAAATTCCAGAAAATTGCATGTAAAGTCATTTCTTCCCTTTTCATGTGTGCTGTTCTATGATACTTTTAACAGAAATTCTTTTCAATCAAATGGCACATCCCATGACAATAGGGATGAGCCCCCGCATGGAACGCACATCCTATCATTCACCCAAGAGAAGGCAAACTTCAACAAGTTATCTTAACAGTTTTGTGTAACGAGTTGGAGTTTTTTTTTTCTTTGGAATAAGTAACGAACCTGTTCCAAACGTTACCCACCAGGTTAAATTTAAATGCTAGGATTACAGAAGTCAATTTAAGCAATACATTTGCTAATGAAATTTCATTTTGAAACATGTATTGAAATAAAGAACACAGACTGAGATGAATAGTTCCCCCAGAAGCTTGCAAGCCAGAACACAAACATAGTAGAATCTCCAGAATAGGGCTAATGAATTGAGGGCATATTTGTGTGCCAAATTTGAGTGATATATGTTCTAGGTTCAAAATAGTAATGTGCTGCCTGAAGGGGAAAAACAATTTAGCTCTCACTTGTTTCTGATCCAGAGCCTGAAACACTGATAGGAAAAGTTGACCAAGTCAAGTCCAATGTTCAGCAGGTCTTTATGGGAACGGCTTGTGAAGTCATATCCTCTGTGGTTAATTTACCTTTAGTGATATTTCAGATTTCCATCTGAACCAGGAAGGAGATGAGAGCCCTGTTTCAGTCTTCAGTACAAGGCTCCTGGTCAGGCTCACATCAAAACCCCTTTTATTTATAAAGGGAAGTAAAATGTATAGAATCTGAAAGCTAAGGAGAAAGTCAAACTACAGAAGAAAAATAATCACAAACCAGGAAAGCACACAAGAAAGGAAAAAGGCGAGGAGACTGACAGGTGGGAACTATCTAAAAGGAAACACACCAGTTATCAAACTTACCTGCAAACCCAGAAAATCCTTTGAGAAAGCGTTTTTAATAACACTATCAACCCTTTCCCTATCTTCAGTTTTTAGAGAGCGTGCGGTTCCAGAATAGAACTCATCTGGGGTTAAATTCACCCTGTGGCACTTTCTAACTTCTCTGTATTAGGGGAGATACCTTACTACCCATGTTTATCTTCATTTGTTCCATGGCTTATTTTAAGAGATGCTGCTGCAAGCATTGGGGAAGCTAACTAATATGTGTGAACCACAGGGCTCAGGACCTGCCACCCCCACGTGCTCTGTGACACTTACATCTCCAGGGCCCACTCCTCCATGAGTAACCACCTGGCCTTTCCCCGTGGTTTGATAGAAGCCTGAGAACAGGTGTCCTACCGGCCACGTGGTTGATCCATGAAGAATTTTAGATTTCCTCGGCAGAGCAGGGCTGCACACGGAGATGCCGCATAGATGGGACGTGACATTGAGATGGCAGGACCAATTCCCTTACATTCTGAGGCAGAGCTATTAGGATGGGAGACATCCAGCTGTGAGGAAGCTATAAGGAACTGAAGGCTACATAGTCCCTGCTCTCTCCACTTGCTAATGGAGAGCCCTCACAGAGAGCTGACGGTTCTGTGCTACCTGGAATAAACTGACTGTTGGATGAGGCCACTACTCACGGGCTCTCATGGTGAAGCTCAAATTTTAATGCTGCTCTTTGGGTTAGGAAAGCTTATTTTCTTTCCTTATTGCTTTAGGAATGTACAATATGGTACATTGTATCTAGAGCTTTGAGATATACCTGTTGGATCTTTACCGTGACTCTTAGAAATACCAGGGTGTGTTCAACACCCTGCATTCTGGGAGTTGAACACAGTACCCGGCACACTGTGAATATTCAATAAATAAGAATAAACTTATTCCCACTTCACAAAGGAGGAATCTGAGGCTTAGATAAGTTTAGAATACTTCAGAATAGCAGATAATTAACAAATGTCAGTGTCAGAATTAAAATCCACCCCTCTGAGACCAACACAGTACTCCTTCCATTGAACCACATCATCCTGTCTTTTAGTACGATTATTGCAAATACTTGTCCATGAATGATCACGTGTCTAGAGAAGTCCCGGACAGCACTCCATTTATTTGCACCATCATTATTCGTATTACAGTTGCTGTGGACTTTGATTACTTTGCTATAATACCTATTGGTTTAGGGAAATCACCACCCAGGCCGACTGTATACGGGATGTTACCATCTACAATGTGGAGTGGGAAGCTGGGCTGCAGTGTGGTCACGTAATTCTCAGAAAGTTCTTATAGGGACTAATTTCCAAAATGTGACGGGACTCTTCAGTAATCAATTAGAAATTGAACTAGGTATTCAATCTCAGGGGATGTGATGTCACATAGGCTTAGTTCTCGGGAAGGAGGTAGGTACCGTGCAGGACATACTGTGGTCATTAAAGTCATACACATTTATTTGCAAAATTCAGCCTCTTGATTATTACTAAAATCCTGAAATACTGACTTGACTTCAGACACATCACAAAGACAACTCTGGAAAATTTTCAGGCAGATCTTTCATCGAGTCTCTTTCATATCTGTAACTGTTCTCCTTTTCTCTCGTCCTCTTATGTGGCGTCAAAGAACTTTAACCTGGCAAAGCACTTTGGTGTACCTTTATTGAATGATCTCATTGCCCAGGTACAGGACTGGTTAGGAGGCCAGAGCGGGTAAGGTCCTGTGCTGGTCAGTGACCAAGCTGGACCTAGAGACCAGCTCTGCTGTCTCCCTGGCCTCAGAGGCACAGTCACCTCTGTCTCATGTCTCTCTACATTCCATATCTTTTCTTTTCTCCCACCTTGTGCTTTGGGCCTTCTTACTCAGTAAGCTGGTGCTTATTTTTCTGAGATTGTGATTGTTTTATATCCCTAATTTTCTACCACCCTCCTCCCCTTCTTTGCCTTCCTTCCTTTAAATCCATTTAAAACCATTCTCTTCTTTTTTTCCTTTCAAGTCTCCCTTGGGGCCTCTATGAACCTCAGGCACTAGAGGGCAACATGATCGCATAGAGCTGACAAGGACAAGGACAGCCTCTCAGGCTGGAGGGCCAGGTAGACGTGCAAAATTAGGCCAATAGAGAATCATATTGGCTCTTCACTACGTGTGAACGCACGTTTACCTGTACCAGCCCTTTAAACCTCACAAAAGTATGGAGAGACACGGTCAAGTATCACTGTCTGTATTTTAAACAAAAGAAGGAAGGTGGGTTTCCGAGGAGGTAAGTGTCTTGGCCAAGGTCATAGAAAGAGCAAAATGTATCTGTTCATTAAATGATACACCCTGGAATAGTCTAGCATAAAACTTGAAAATTCATTTCTATTTTCCCAACGTAGAAGAATAAATGTGGTAAAGTATAATATCTTTGTAACACAATCAAACAGAACCGTGAAAATTTTCCCATCGTTAAAATACAAAGCATCAGCTACCCAGTCATTGCCACTTAGAGGGAAGCTGTCTATCATTTCAAGGGAATGGATTGAGCTAAGTATTTTCTAGATGCCCATTATGACTACCTTGTCCAGTAATTGGAAATTTTGGTTACTTTTTATCTGGATATGTCAGGTGTTTTCTAGTTACGCTTTTTTCTTTAATATGACTTTTTTTGGGCAAAACAGATGCATGCTACTTTGTCCCACATTCCTGTCTGGTATTTGAAGTAAAGAAAAACAGATAACAATACAGTTTCCCCTTATAAAATATCTGCTCTTCAAGAGCATGCCATTGTTTCTCTTCTCTCTGTGATTCCTTGAACACCTTGAAAGAAAGCTGTTCTCAGACTACCAACATTGTTTATTTGCTTGGAACTGTCACCAGCAAAATAGAAAGAGAGTCCATTTATAGAAAGACTGCAAAGCCTTGTTTTGTCTGACTACATTTCCAGACATTTTGAGCTTTGCATCTTTGAATTTTTGAGAGGACTTGCACTTCCTGGCACTATAGCACCTTGTGCCTGGTAACGGTACATGAGGATCCTGTTCCCATTGATCAGGGGATTCCAGAGTTAAGGTGATGGATGGAGAGAGGGGGTAGAAGAAGAGAGGAGGAAATAAACCAGTTGGGTAGTGGAGGTGAGCAAAGTTTTCCATAGCTAAGAGGGAAAAGGCATAATTAAAAAGGAGAAAGAAGACAAAAGCCGTGAGCTGCCTGAATGGCTCTACATAAGGTGCCTTTGCCCTGATATGATGGGGACGTGTGCATTGGAGACTCCAGAGAGGAGAGGATTTATCATGGGTCAACATTTATTTATCCTTTCTTCTTCAAGTTCTTCATGTATGAAAGATTATTTCACAGAAGAAACCTTGCAATAAAAGAAAATTTTAACTAGCCCTTAGGTAGAATCGTACACATTCCAATTGCTTTCCAGTAACTCTCACATCATTCCTAGGCAGGAAAGGAAGGAGTTAAGAAACCAAGGAATTAAGTTCAAAACAGCTCTGTAAAAGCTCCTGTTTCCATCTTCCTTTTTATCATTTTTTAAAGCCCTGTTTTTACATAGAGCTAGCATTTTACAATAATGTGAAGTCAAGTATTATGAGCCAGATATTTTTGGAAAAATCTTAATTTGGAAACTCTTGTGCATAAATGATGCTGGATTCTTGTTCACGAAGCTGAAGAAAGAGCTTATCGAACACACATGGGAGGAGAGTGAGGTGCAGGCTTTTACTTAGAAATAGAGTGGAAATAGGCAAGGGAGCCGGTGTTGGTGCGTTGTCCAGGGGGTTTTATAAGCAAAGGAGGATTTTATGAGAATATTAAGAAAACTGCTTAGGGGTGTGGACATGTGCCACCTTCCCTCCCATCAAGGTGGGCTGGGATCTCTGCTTGCTAGGGCTGTTTACAGTGAAGTCAGGGCTTATACTGAGATACCCTTCTTTATTTGTGAAACACTCAAGCATTCTAGGCGATGTTGCTCCAGGCCTTTTGAACTTTACCTGACCTCACTGAACCCTGCTTTTTCCTGAGGCCCTCACCCTACTCTGACTACACCCAGGGTCCCTGTCTCATAAATACAAACTGAAAAGATCCACAGAAGTATGCCTACATTCTTATTTGTGGCCATAAACGACAGTGTGTGTGTGTGTGTGTGTGTGTGTGTGTGTGTGTCTGTGTGTATTTTCCTTGTAGACACATTAGCTGAACTGTGAAAATGTGAAAGGAAAGCGTACTGAATGGGGAATAAAAGCCAATGTATTCTGATAACAAATATGTAAATGACAGAAAGGTAAAGAACTGTAAATGTGAGAATATGAGCGTCTAGGCGCAAATGAAATATTAGACACTGTGGGGATCTAAAAATAGAAATTTTTATGTTCATTTTTCCACTGTTAGACCACTTTCTTTGAAAAATATGACTCTTTTATACCAATGCCAACAAAATAGAGATCCGTGGATTCAAACTGTTGTGTACAACACAACGTACCGACAAGTTTCAGGATAAATAGTACCCAGTAAATATATGCTGTCATCACACCTACATTTTTATTCAAAGAAACCAACAAAATGATTCAAACTTTCCCTAAGAACTTACTATTTTTACAGTGCTTTACTGCCTAGAAGCCTTTTGACAATAAAGCTGTAATTAACTTCAATTCTGGAATAAGAGAGGACCTCCAAGGATATCTCTTTCTACGTGCACGCTTACCATAGCATTACTAACGGTTGTTTTATTTTATAATTTGTTAGGTTATGTTTTTTAGCTATGATGCTGAACAGATGAGTTAAATACATTCAGAAGAGGTGACACCATCATTCAAAGGGAGCTTTGGCCTTATTTTTAATTCTAACGCCAGGCTAACCCTTTCTCTAGGGGGCAAAAGGAAAAAGGTCCCATTTCTGCCCTGTGTGCCAAGCGGGAGAGCATTATTTCATCTACCACCCATTTAGTGAGAGAATGCCAGTTGTACCTTATAGGGCTCTAGGTCTCCATGGAGCCACAGCTCACTGAGATTTGTATCTTAATTTTCTGCAGAAGCAAGAACATAATGAGCAATATGTAGATAAGAAATATCCATTACCTTTATTCTTAAAGTTGTTAAAATCATCCTTGTTTCCCTATTTTCATGCATCCATACATGGTAGGCTAAACTATGTAGAAGGACTGGTCACTGCATTGCCACCGGCAGCTTGAAGTCTTTCTCACAGATAAATCTCACCTTTTAAAAAAAATCTAAACCAGGAATAGAATCTACAAGAACAGGGCTCTGTGGACTGTGATGTACTGCGTATTGCCTTTGGAACTCTTTCTGGTTAAAGCCCCAGGCTTCCAACATCCAGAGCTGACCACGACGGGCTCCACCAGAGCGACGCGGAGCTGGGCTCCCTCTCAGCCAGCTGCGGTGGCCTGACCGGCTCCTCTGCGGTGCGGGGCGGGGCTGGGAGTTACCGGGGAAACAGGGCAGCATTTGTCCGCCCTGCCTGGCCCCAGGGCAACTGCAGCGCAATGGGTGGGGAGGCCATCTTTGGAAAATCACTGCTCCCTCAGTTCTTCACCACCCCCACCCATTAACACTTTTATTTCTCCACAATTCTTTTATTACTGGAAACGAGGTTTCCGTTTTTATTGCAGGGACATTATCTGAAGGATCTCAAGACTTTGCCAGTGTAAAATCCTACGTATGCCCTGCTTTCTAATCACCACCACCCCTCGTGTCCATACCCTGCCCAGCACCGACACACACACTCTGCCAGTCACACTATTCAGGATGTCAAGGTGGCCTGGTCAATACGGAATACAAGGGGAAGTGTTGCTATGGTAACGGGATTGAAACATGTCTGCCGGAGTAGTTGCTTTATAGCCACGGGTTTCCCTCATTTGCATTTAAAGGCGCCTGAGTAATAGCCTCAAAGCCAGCCAAGTCCTTGAAACTAAAATAAGAGAGAATTTTGTTTTAATGTCTCCTGTTAAGTCATTGAACAACTTATGCCACTGCAGGGTTGCAGAAACGCAGAAAAAATATCAGGTGCTAATAATTTTCATTGTACTGGTTGCAGAGCTGATGGTTTTAAGAGCACCCCACCTACCCTCACTTTCTCATCGTAAACACTGGGAAGAAACCGAAATTTCCCGCCTTCTTTTTGCTTCAAGGATTTTGCTTCCTGGATTGCCCTTCACAGCATTCACAAAGGTTGAACTTCTGACAACCTGGTGTGTGTCCGTCCTATTTCTTGGTGATCTAAGACCACCTAATTGCACATTCACAACAGAGGCATTCAAGAGTGGTCCATGGCAAAGCTCAGATGTGAGGTACAAAAAATCCCTTTGGTGAAGTGAAATTCAGGAATTTTCTTATGATTCAAGAGCTAGGAAACATATAGACTAACATAAATATCTTCCTAGTATCTGATCACAGCCTTCAAGACCAACCGGATGAAATTCCAAGAATGAGCTGTAGAGACCAAGCAGCAGGACCTAAACTTGGTGACTTGTAAGGATGGTGAATTGTTTCAAAAGAAACATATTGGGGATTTGCCTGTGATTCGGCTCCATCTTAAAGTGCTGCTGAATGTGTATGACCAGAGCAGAGACATAAATGCTTGTAACCTCTAGAAAAAGGCAGATTCATAAAGGGTTTCAAAAATCACTGAACCAATCAGGAAAACAATTCCATTCACAATTGCATCAAAAAGAATAAAATGACTAGGAATAAACCAAACGAAGGAGGTGAAAGACCTATACCCTGAAAACTACAAGACACTCCTAGGGGAAATTAAAGAGGAAACTAACAAATTGAAATTGATCCCTTGCTCTTGGCTAGGAAGAAAAAATATTGTCAAAATGGCTATAGTACCTAAAGCAATCTACAGATTCAACGCAATCCCTATCAAAATGCCAACAGCTTTCTTCAATGAACTGGAACAAATAATTCTAAACTTTATATCTAACCACAATAGACCCCGAATAACCAAAGCAATCCTGAGAAGGAGCAATCAAACAGGGGGAATTACGCTCCCTGATTTCAAGCTCTACTACAAAGCCACAGAAATCAAGACAATTTGGTATGGGCACCACAACAGACCCACAGACCAGCAGAAGCCAATAGAAAATCCAAACATGAACCCAAACATATACAGTCAATTAATATTGGATAAAGGAGCCTTGGATATACAATGGGGAAATGACAGTCTGTTCAGCAGCTGGTGTTGGCAAAACTGGACAGCTACATGGAAGAGAATGAAAGTGGACTACTGTCTAACACATACACCAAAGTAAACTGAAAACGGATGAAAGACATGAATGTAAGTCATGAAAACATAAAACCCTTAGAAATAAACATAGACAAAAATCTCTTGGACATAAACATGAGCGACTTCTTCATGAACATATCTCCCCCGTCAAGGGAAACAATGGAAAAATGAACAAGTGTGACTATATGAACTGAAAACATTCTGTACAGTAAAGAACACCACCAGTAGAACAAAAAGACATCCTCCTGTATGGGAGAATATATTAATAAATCACATATCCGATACAGGGTTGACATCTAAAATATATAAATAACTCACACAATTTCTCTGCAGTGATCTAAGGATGGAATAAATGGAACTCAGCACTCTAGTTTCTGGGTTATTGCTCTACATTTATGAACTCCCCTATGCAGTGTGAAGTCCAAACAACTCAGTGTTTTTACAGGGAAAATTTATTTCCCATTGAATGCAGCCAAATTCCAGAAAATTGCATGTAAAGTCATTTCCTCTGTTTTCATGTGTGCTGTTCCATGATACATCTAACAGAAATTCTTTCAATCAAATGGTACATGCCATGACAATAGGGATGAGCCCCCGCATGGAAAGCACATCCTATCATTCAACCAAGAGAAGGCAATCTTCAACATGTTATCTTAACAGTTTTGTGTAACGAGTTGGAGGGCTTTTTTTCCTTTGGAATAAGAGACAGAACCTGTTCCAAACGTTACCCACCAGGTTAAATTCAAATGCTAGGATTATAGAAGTCCATTTAAGCAATACATTTGCTAATGAAATTTCATCTTGAAACATGTATTGAAATAAAGAACACAGACTGAGATGAATAGTTCCCCCAGAAGTTTGCAAGCCAGAACACATACATAGCAGAATCTCCAGAATAGGGCTAATGAATTGAGGGCATATTTTTGTGCCAAATTTGAGTGATAGATGTTCTAGGTTCAAAATAGTAATGTGCTGCCTGAAGGGGAAAAACAATTTAGCTCTCACTTGTTTCTGATCCAGAGCCTGAAACACTGATAGGAAAAGTTGACCAAGTCAAGTCCAATGTTCAGCAGGTCTTTATGGGAAAGGCTTGTGAGACCATATCCTCTGTGGTTAATTTCCCTTTGTGAATTTTCAGATTTCCATCTGAACCAGGAAGGAGATGAGAGCTCTGTTTCAGTCTTCAGTGCAAGGCTCCTGGTAAGGCTCACATCAAAACCCCTTTTATTTATAAAGGGAAGTAAAATGTATAGAATCTGAAAGCTAAGGAGAAAGTCAAACTACAGAAGAAAAATAATCACAAACCAGGAAAGCACACAAGAAAGGAAAAAGGCGAGGAGACTGACAGGTGGGAACTATCTAAAAGGAAATATACCAGTTATCAAACTTATCTGCAAACCCAGAAAATCCTTTGAGAAAGCCTTTTAAATAACACTATCAACCCTTTCCCTATCTTCAGTTTTTAGACAGCGTGCGGTACCAGAATGAACTCATCTGGGGTTAAATTCACCCTGTGGCACTTTCTAACTTCTCTGTATTAGGGGAGATACCTTACTACCCATGTTTATCTTCATCTGTTCCATGGCTTATATTAAGGGATGCTGCAGCAAGCATTGGGGAAGCTAACTAATATGTGTGAACCACAGGGCTCAGGACCTGCCACCCCCACGAGCTCTGTGACACTTACATCTCCAGGGCCGGCTCCTCCATGATTAACCACCTGGCCTTTCCCCAGGGTTTGAATAGAAGCCTGAGAACAAGTGTCCTACCAGCCACGTGGTTTCCCCGTGAAGAATTTTAGATTTCGTTGGCAGAGCAGGGCTGCATACGGAGATGCTACGTAGATGGGACGTAACATTGAGATGGCAGGACCAATTCCCTTACATTCTGAGCCAGAGCTATTAGGATGGGAGACATCCGGCAGTGAGGAAGCTATAAGGAACTGAAGGCCACATAGTCCCTGCTCTCTCCACTTGCTTATGGAGAGTCCTCCTGGAGAGCTAACGGTTCTCTGCTCCCTGGAATAAACTGCCTGTTGGATGATGCCACTTGTCACGGGCTCTCATGGTGAAGCTCAAATTTTAATGCTGCTCTTTGGGTTAGGAAAGCTTATTTTCTTTCCTTATTGCTTTAGGAATGTACAATATGGTACATAGTATCTAGAGCTTTGAGATATACCTGTTGGATCTTTACCGTGACTCTTAGAAATACCAGTGTGTGTTCATCACCCTGCATTCTGGGAGTTGAACCCAGTACCCGGCACACTGTGAATATTCAATAAATAAGAATAAACTAATTCCCACTTCACAGAAGAGGAATCTGAGGTTTAGGTAAGTTTAGAATACTTCAGAAGAGCAGATAATTAGCAAATGTCAGTGTCAGAATTAAAATCCACCCCTCTGAGACCAACACAGTACTCCTTCCATTGAACCACATCATCCTGTCTTTTAGTACGATTATTGCAAATACTCGTCCATGAATGATCACGTGTCTAGAGAAGTCCCTGACAGCATTCCATTTATTTGCACCATCATTATTCGAATTACAGTTGTTGTGGACTTGATTACTTTGCTATAATACCTATTGGTTAAGGGAAATCACCACCCAGGCCGACTGTATACGGGATGGTACCATATAAAATGTGGAGTGGGAAGCTGGGCTGCAGTGTGGTCACGTAATTCTCAGAAAGTTCTAAGAGGGACTAATTTCCAAAATGTGAAGTGACTCTTCAGTAATCAATTAGAAATTGAACTAGGTATTCAATCTCAGGGGATGTGATGTCACATAGGCTTAGTTCTCGGGAAGGAGGTAGGTACCATGCAGGACATACTGTGGTCACTAAAGCCATACACATTTATTTGCAAAATTCAGCCTCTTGATTATTACTAAGATCCTGAAATACTGAATTGAATTCAGACACATCACAAAGACAACTCTGGAAAATTTTCAGGCAGATCTTTCATCGAGTCTCTTTCATGTCTGTTACTGTTCTCCTTTTCTCTCATCCTCTTATGTGGCGTCAAAGACCTTTAGCCTGGCTAAGCACTTTGGCGTACCTTTATTGAATGATCTCATTGCCCAGGTACAGGACTGGTTAGGAGGCCAGAGCGGGTAAGGTCCTGTGCTGGTCAGTGACCAAGCTGGACCTAGAGACCAGCTCTGCTGTCTCCATGGCCTCAGAGGCACAGTCACCTTTGTTTCATGTCTCTCTACATTCGATTTCTTTTCTTTTCTCCCACCTTGTTCTTTGGGTCTTCTTACTCAGTAAGCTAGTGCTTATTTTTCTGAGATAGTGGGTGTTTTATATCCCTAATTTTCTACCACCCTCCTCCCCTTCTTTGCCTTCCTTCCTTTAAATCCACTTAAAAGCATTCTCTTCTTTTTTTCCTTTCAAGTCTCCCTTGGGGCCTCTATGAACCTCAGGCACTAGAGGGCAACATGATCGCATAGAGCTGACAAGGACAAGGACAGCCTCTCAGGCTGGAGAGCCAGGTAGACGTGCAAAATTAGGCCAATAGAGAATCATATTGGCGCTTCACTACGTGTGAAAGCACGTTCACCTGCATCAGCACTTTAAACCTCACAAAAGTATGGAGAGACACAGTGAAGTATCACTGTCTGTATTTTAAACAAAAGAAGGAAGGTGGGTTTCAGAGATGGGACGTGTCTTGGACAAGGTCATAGAAGGAGCAAAATGTATCTGTTCATTAAATGGTACACCCTTGAATAGTTTAGCATAAAACTTGAAAATGCATTTCTATTTTCCCAAGGTTGAAGAATAACTGTGGTAAAGTATTATATCTTTGTAACACAATCAAACAGAACTGTGAAAATTTTCCCATCATTAAAATACAAAGCATCAGCAACACAGTCATTGCCAGTTAGAGGGAAGCTGTCTATCATTTCAAGGGAATGGATTGAGCTAAGTATTTTCTAGATGCCCATTATGACTACCTTGCCAGTAATTGGATATTTGGTAACTTTTTATCTGGATTTGTCAGGTGTTTTCTAGTTATGCTTTTTCCTTTAATATGACTTTTTTGGGGCAAAACGATGCATGCTATTTTGTCCCACTTTCCTGTCTGGTATTTGAAGTAAAGAAAAACAGATAACAATACAGTTTCCCCTTATAAAATATCTGCTCTTCAAGAGCATGCCATTGTTTCTTTTCTCTCTGTGATTCAGTGAACACCTTGAAAGAAATCTGTTCTCAGACTACCAACATTGCTTATTTGCTTGGAATTGTCAGCAGCAAAATAGAAACAGAATCTATTTATAAGAAGTCTGCAAAGCCTTATTTTGTCTGACTACATTCTCCAGACATTTGGAGCTTTGCATCTTTGAGTTTTTGAGAGTATAGGCCCTTCCTGGCAGTATAGCACCAGGTGCCTGGTAACGGTAGATGAGGATCCTGTTCCCAGGGATCAGGGGATTCCAGAGTTAAGGTGACGGATGGAGAGAGGGCGTAGAAGAAGAGAGGAGGAAATAAACCAGTTGGGTAGTGGAGGTGAGCAAAGGTTTCCATAGCTAAGAGGGAAAAGGCATAATTAAAAGGAGAAAGAAGACAAAAGCCGGGAGCTGCCTGAATGGCTCTAAATAAGGTGCCTTTGCACTGATATGATGCGGACGTGTGCAGGGGAGACTCCAGAAAGGAGAGGATTTGTCATGGGTCAACATTTATTTATCCTTCCTGCTTAACGGGATTCATGTTTGAAAGATTAATTTTACACATGAAACCTTGCAATAAAAGAAAATTTTAACTAGCCCTTAGGTAGAATCCTACACATTCCAATTGCTTTCCAGTAACTCTCACATCATTCCTAGGCAGGAAAGGAAGGAGTTAAGAAACCAAGGAATTATGTTCAGAACAGCTCTGTAAAAGCTCCTGTTTCCATCTTCATTTTTATCATTTTTTAAAGAACTCTTTTTACGTAGAGCTAGCATTTTACAATAATGTGATGTCAAGTAGTATGAACCAGATATTTTTAGAAAAATCTTAATTTGGAAACTCTTGTGTATAAATGATGCCGGATTCTTGTTCACCAAGCTGAAGAAAGACCTTATCGAACACCCATGGGATGCGAGCGAGGTGCAAGCTTTTACTTAGAAATAGGGTGATAATAGTCAAGGGAGCCGTGTTCGTGCGTTGTCTAGGGGGTTTTATAGGCAAAGGAGGATTTTATGAGAAAATTAAAAAAACTGCTTAGGGTTGTGGACATGTGCCACCTTCCCTCCCATCAAGGTGCGCTGGGATCTCTGCTTGCTAGGGCTATTTACAGTGAAGTCAGGGCTTATACTGAGATACCCTTCTTAATTTGTGAAACACTCAAGCATTCTAGGCGATGTTGCTCCAGGCCTTTTGACCTTTACCTGACCTCACTGAACCCTGCTTTTCACTGAGGCCCTCACCCTACTCTGACTACACCCAGGGTCCTAGTCTCATAAATACAAACTGAAAAGACCCACACAAGTAAGCCTACATTCTTATTTGTGGCCTTAAGGGACAGTATGAGTATGTTTGTTTGTGTGTGTGTGTGTCTGTGTGTGTCTGTGTGTGTTTTCCTTGTAGACACATTAGCTTAACTGTGAAAAGGTGAAAGAAAGCGTACTGAATGGGGAATAAAAGCCAATGTGCTCTGATAACAAATATGTGAATGACCGAAAAGTAAAAAACATTAAATGTGAGACTATGAGCCCTCTAGGTGCAAATGAAATATTAGACACTGTAGGGATCTAAAAATAGAAAAGTAAAAGTTTATTTTTCCACTTTTAGACCACTTTCCTTGAAAAATATGACTCTTTTCTAGCAATGGCAACAAAATAGAGATTCGTGGATTCAACCTGTTGTGTACAACACAACGTACCGACAAGTTTCAGGATAAATAGTACCCAGTAAATATATGCTGTCATCACACCTACATTTTTATTCAAAGAAACCAACAAAATGATTCAAATTTTCCCTAAGAACTTACTATTTTTACAGTGCATTACTGCCTAGAAGCCTTTTGACAATAAAGCTGTAATTGACTTCAATTCAGGAATAAGAGTGGCCCTCAAGGATATCTCTTTCTACCTGCACGCTTACCATAGCATTACTAACGGTTGTTTTATTTTATAATTTGATAGGTTATGTTTTTTAGCTATGATGCTGAACAGATGAGTTAAATACATTCAGAAGAGGTGACACAATCATTCAAAGGGAGCTTTGACCTTATTTTTAATGCTAATGCCACGCTAACCCTCTCTCAAGGTGCAAAAGGAAGAAGGTCCAATTTCTGCACTGTGCGCCAAGCGGGAGAGCATTATTTCATCTACCACCCATTTAGTGAGAGAATGCCAGTTGTACATTATAGGGTTCTAGGTCTCCATGGAGCCACAGCTCACTGAGATTTGTATCTTAATTTTCTACAGAAGCAAGAACACAATGAGCAATATGTAGATAAGAAATATCTATTGCCTTCATTTTTAAAGTTGTTAAAATCATCCTTGTTTCTCTACTTTCATGAATCCACAAAGGGTAGGCTAAACTATGCAGAAGGACTGGCCACTGCATTGCCACCGGCAGCTAGAAGTCTTTCTCACAGATAAATGTCACCTTTAAAAAAAAATCTAAACCGGGAGTAGAATCTACTAGAAACAGGGCTCTGTGGACTGTGATGCGCTGCGTATTGCCTTTGGAATTTTTTCTGGTTAAAACCCCAGGCTTCCTGCATCCAGAGCTGACCATGACGGGCTCCACCAGAGTGACGCGGAGCTGGGCTCCCTCTCAGCCAGCTGCGGGGTCCTCACGGGCTCCTCTGTGGTGCGGGGCCGGGCGTGGAGTTACCGGGGAAACAGGGCAGCATTTGTCCGCCCTGCCTGGCCCCAGGGCAACTGCAGCACAAAGGGTGGGGAGGCCATCTTTGGAAAATCGCTGCTCCCTCAGGTCTCCCCTGCCCCCCACCCATTAACACTTTTATTTCTCCCCATTTTCTTTTATTACTGGAAACGAGGTTTCCGTTTTAATTGCAGGGACATTATCTGAAGGACCTCAAGTATTTAACAGTGTTAATTACTACGTGTGCCCTGCTTTCTAATCACCACCACCCCTCGTGTCCATTCCGCGCCCTCCACCGACACACACACTCTGCCAGGCACATTTTTCAGGATGTCAAGGTGGCCTACGGAATACAAGGGCAAGTGTTGCTAAGGTAACGGGATTGAAACACGACTGCAGGTGTAGTTGCTTTATAGCCATGGGTTTCCCTCATTTGCATTTAAAGGCGCCTGAGAAATAGCCTCAAAGCCAGCCAAGTCCTTGAAACTAAAATAAGAGAGAATTTTGTTTTAATGTCTCCTGTTAAGTCATTGAACAACTTATGCCACTACAGGGTTGTGGAAACGGAGGAAAAATATCAGGTGCAAATAATTTTCATTGTACTGGTTGCAGAACTGATGGATTTAAGAGCACCTCACCTACCCTCACTTTCTCATCGTAAACACTGGGAAGAAACCGAAATTTGCCCTCTTCTTTTTGCTTCAAGGATTTTGCTTCCTGGATTGCCCTTCACAGCATTCACAAAGGTTGAACTTCTGACAACCTGGTGTGTGTCCGTCCTATTTCTTGGTGATCTAAGACCACATCATTGCACATTCACAACAGAGGCATTCAAGAGTGGTCCATGGCAAAGCTCAGATGTGAGGTACAAGAAATCCCTTTGGTGAAGTGAAATTCAGGAATTTTCTTATGATTCAAGAGCTAGGAAACATATAGACTAACATAAATATCTTTCTAGGATCTGATCACAGCCTTCAAGACCAACCAGATGAAATTCCAAGAATGAGCTGTAGAGACCAAGCAGCAGGACCTAAACTTGGTGACTTGTAAGGATGGTGAATTGTTTCAAAAGAAACATATTGGGGATTTGCCTGTGATTCGGCTCCATCTTAAAGTGCTGCTGAATGTGTATGACCAGAGCAGAGACATAAATGCTTGTAACCTCTAGAAAAAGGCAGATTCATAAAGGGTTTCAAAAATCACTGAACCAATCAGGAAAACAATTCCAGTCACAATTGCATCAAAAAGAATAAAATGACTAGGAATAAACCAAACAAAGGAGGTGAAAGACCTATACCCTAAAAACTACAAGACACTCCTAGGGGAAATTAAAGAGGACACTAACAAATTGAAATTGATCCCTTGCTCTTGGCTAGGAAGAATAAATATTGTCAAAGTGGCTATACTACCTAAAGCAATCTACAGATTCAACACAATCCCTATCAAAATGCCAACAGCTTTCTTCAATGAACTGGAACAAATAATTTAGGCTTTATATCTAACCACAATACACCCCGAATAGCCAAAGCAATCCTGAGAAGGAGCAATCAAACAGGGGGAATTATGCTCCCTGATTTCAAGCTCTACTACAAAGCCACAGAAATCAAGACAATTTGGTATGGGCACCACAAGAGACCCACAGACCAGCAGAAGCCAATAGAAAATCCAAACATGAACCCAAACATATACAGTCAATTAAAATTGGATAAAGGAGCCTTGGATATACAGTGGGGAAATGACAGTCTGTTCAGCAGCTGGTGTTGGCAAAACTGGACAGCTACATGGAAGAGAATGAAAGTGGACTACTGTCTAACCCATACACCAAAGTAAACTCAAAACGGATGAAAGGCATGGATGTAAGTCATGAAACCATAAAACCCTCAGAAATAAACATAGGTAAAAATCTCTTGGACATAAACATGAGCGACTTCTACATGAACATATCTCCCCCGTCAAGGGAAACAAGGGAAAAATGAACAAGTGGGACTATATGAACTGAAAAGCTTCTGGACAGTAAAGGACACCATCGGTAGAACAAAAAGACATCCTCCAGTATGGGAGAATATAATCATAAATGACATATCAGATACAGGGTTGACATCTAAAATATATAAAGAACTCACACAATTTCTCTGCAGTGATGTAAGGATGGAATAAATGGAACAAAGCACTCTTGTTTCTGGGTTATTGCTCTACATTTATGAACTCCCCTATGCAGTGTGAAGTCCAAACAACTCAGTGTTTTTACAGGGAAAATTTATTTCCTATTGAATGCAGCCAAATTCCAGAAAATTGCATTTAAAGTCATTTCTTCCGTTTTCATGTGTGCTGTTCTATGATACATCTAACAGAAATTCTTTTCAATCATATGGCACATCCCATGACAATAGGTATGAGCCCCCACATGGAAAACACATCATATCATTCACCCAAGAGAAGGCAAACTTCAACATGTTATCTTAACAGTTTTGTGTAACGAGTTGGAGGTTTTTTTTTCCTTTGAAGTAAGTGACAGAACCTGTCCCAACCGTTACCCACCAGGTTAAATTCAAATGCTAGGATTATAGAAGTCCATTTAAGCAATACATTTGCTAATGAAATTTCATCTTGAAACATGTATTGTAATAAAGAACACAGACTGAGGTGAATAGTTCCCCCAGAAGTTTGCAAGCCAGAACACATATATAGCAGAATCTCCAGAATAGAGCTAATGAATTGAGGGCATATTTTCGTGCCAAATTTGAGTGATAGATGTTCTAGGTTCAAAATAGTAATGTGCTGCCTGAAGGGGAAAAACAATTTAGCTCTCACTTGTTTCTGATCCAGAGCCTGAAACACTGATAGGAAAAGTTGACCAAGTCAAGTCCAATGTTCAGCAGGTCTTTATGGGAAAGGCTTGTGAGTTCATATCCTCTGTGGTTAATTTCCCTTTAGTGAATTTTCAGATTTCCATCTGAACCAGGAAGGAGATGAGAGCCCTGTTTCAGTCTTCAGTACAAGGCTCCTGGTCAGGCTCACCTCAAAACCCCTTTTATTTATAAAGGAATTAAAATGTATAGAATCTGAAAGCTAAGGAGAAAGTCAAACTACAGAAGAAAAATAATCACAAACGAGGAAAGCACACAAGAAAGGAAAAAGGTGATGAGGCTGACAGGTGGGAACTATCTAAAAGGAAACATACCAGTTATCAAACTTATCTGCAAACCCAGAAAATCCTTTGAGAAAGCGTTTTTAATAACACTATCAACCCTTTCCCTATCTTCAGTTTTTAGACAGCATGCGGTTCCAGAATGAACTCATCTGGGGTTAAATTCACCCTGTGGCACTTTCTAACTTCTCTGTATTAGGGGAGATACCTTACTACCCATGTTTATCTTCATCTGTTCCATGGCTTATTTTAAGAGATGCTGCTGCAAGCATTGGGGAAGCAAACAAATATGTGTAAACCACAGGGCTCAGGACGTGCCACACGCACAAGCTCTGTGACACTTACATCGCCAGGGCCCACTCGTCCATGAGTAACCACTAGGCCTTTCCCCATGGTTTGATAGAAGCCTGAGAACAGGTGTCCAACCGGCCACGTGGTTGCCCCTGAAGAATTTTAGATTTCCTCGGCAGAGCAGGGCTGCACACGGAGATGCCACATAGATGGGACGTGACATTGATATGGCAGGACCAATTCCCTTACATTCTGAGCCAGAGCTATTAGGATTTGAGACATCCGGCTGTGAGGAAGCTATGAGGAACTGAAGGCTACATAAACCCTGCTCTCTCCACTTGCTAATGGAGAGCCCTCACGGAGAGCTGATGGGTCTCTGCTCCCTGGAATAAACTGCCTGTTGGATGATGCCACCAGTCACGGGCTCTCATGGTGAAGCTCAAATTTTAATGCTGCTCTTTGGGTTAGGAAAGCTTATTTTCTTTCCTTATTGCTTTAGGAATGTACAATATGGTACATAGTATCTAGAGCTTTGAGATATACCTCTTGGATCTTTACCATGAATCTTAGAAATACCAGGGTGTGTTCA
The DNA here is from genome assembly GCA_032199065.1 of Smutsia gigantea. NCBI lineage: Eukaryota > Metazoa > Chordata > Mammalia > Pholidota > Manidae > Smutsia > Smutsia gigantea. The sequence continues at coordinate 13,272 of JAVSCE010000769.1, read as the reverse complement.
TCACCCTGCATTCTGGGAGTTGAACCCAGTACCCGGCACACTGTTAATATTCAATAAATAAGAATAAACTAATTCCCACTTCACAGAGGAGGAATCTGAGGCTTAGATAAGTTTAGAATACTTCAGAATTGCAGATAATTAGCAAATATCAGTGTCAGAATTAAAATCCACCCCTATGAGACCAACATAGTACTCCTTCCATTGAACCACATCATCCTGTCTTTTAGTACGATTATTGCAAATACTCGTCCATGAATGATCACTTGTCTAGAGAAGTCCCGGACAGCACTCCATTTATTTGCACCATCATTATTCGAATTACAGTTGTTGTGGACTTTGATTACTTTGTCATAATACCTATTGGTTTAGGGAAATCACCACCCAGGCCGACTGTATACGGGATGGTACATCTATAATGTAGAGTGGGAAGCTGGATTGCAGTGTGGTCACATAATTCTCAGAAAGTTCTAAGAGGTACTAATTTCCAAAATGTGAAGTGACTCTTCAGTAATCAATTAGAAATTGAACTAGGTATTCAATCTCAGGGGATGTGATGTCACATAGGCTTAGTTCTCGGTAAGGAGGTAGGTACCGTGCAGGACATACTGTGGTCACTAAAGTCATACACATTTTTTGCAAAATTCAGTCTCTTGATTATTACTAAGATCCTGAAATACTGAATTGACTTCAGAAACATCACAAAGACAACTCTGGAAAATTTTAAGGCAGATCTTTCATCAAGTCTCTTTCATGTCTGTTACTGTTCTCCTTTTCTCTCGTGCTCTTATGTGGCGTCAAAGAACTTTAACCTGGCTAAGCACTTTGGTGTACCTTTACTGAATAATCTCATTGCCCAGGTACAGGACTGGTTAGGAGGCCAGAGCGGGTAAGGTCCTCTGCTGGTCAGTGACCAAGCTGGACCTAGAGACCAGCCCTGTTGTCTCCCTGGCCTCAGAGGCACATTCATCTCGGTCTCATGTCTCTCTACGTTCGATTTCTTTTCTTTTCTCCCACCTTGTGCTTTGGGTCTTCTTACTCAGTAAGCTGGTGCTTATTTTTCTGAGATTGTGGATGTTTTATATACCTAATTTTCTACTACCCTCCTCCCCTTCTTTGCCTTCATTCCTTTAATTCCACTTAAAAGCATTCTCTTCTTTTTTTCCTTTCAAGTCTCCCTTGGGGCCTCTATGAACCTCAGGCACTAGAGGGCAACATGATCGCACAGAGCTGACAAGGACAAGGACAGCCTCTCATGCTGGAGAGCCAGGTAGACGTGCAAATTAGGCCAATAGAGAATCATACTGGCGCTTCACTACGTGTGAAATCGCGTTCACCTGTATCAGCCCTTTAAACCTCACAAAAGTATGGAGAGACACGGTCAAGTATCACTGTCTGTATTTTAAACAAAAGAAGGAAGGTAGATTTCAGAGAAGGTAAGTGTCTTGGACAAGGTCATAGAAAGAGCAAAATGCAACTTTTCATTAAACGGTACACCCTGGAATAGTCTAGCATAAAACATGAAAATGCATTTCTATTTTCCCAAGGTTGAAGAATAACTGTGGTAAAGTATTATATCTTTGTAACACAATCAAACAGAACCGTGAAAATTTTCCCATCATTAAAATATAAAGCATCAGCTACTCAGTCATTGCCAGTTAGATGGAAGCTGTCTATCATTTCAAAGGAATGGATTGAGCTAAGTATTTTCTAGATGCCCTTTATGACTACCTTGTCCAGTAATTGGAAATTTGGTTACTTTTTACCTGGATTTGTCAGGTGTTTTCTAGTTACGCTTTTTTCTTTAATATGACTTTTTTTTAGGGAAAACAGATGCATGCTACCTTGTCCCACTTTCCTGTCTGGTATTTGAAGTAAAGAAAAACAGATAACAATACAGTTTCCCCTTATAAAATATCTGCTCTTCAAGAGCATGCCATTGTTTCTCTCCTCTCTGTGATTCAGTGAACACCTTGAAAGAAAGCTGTTCTCAGACTACCAACATTGCTTATTTGCTTAGTATTGTCAGCAGAAAATAGAAACAGAATTTATTTATAAAAAGTCTGCAAAGCCTTGTTTTGTCTGACTACATTCTCCAGACGTTTTGAGCTTTGTATCTTTGAATTTTTGAGAGGACAGGCACTTCCTGGAAGTATAGCACCTGGTGCCAGGTAACGGTAGATGAGGATCCTGTTCCCAGGGATCAGGGGATTCCAGAGTTAAGGTGATGAATGGAGAGAGGGGGTAGAAGAAGAGAGGAGGAAATAAACCAGGTGGGTAGTGGAGGTGAGCAAAGGTTTCCATAGCTAAGAGGGAAAAGGCATAATTAAAAGGAGAAAGAAGACAAAAGCCGGGAGCTGCCTGAATGGCTCTAAATAAGGTGCCTTTGCACTGATATGATGGGGGCGTGTGCAGGGGAGACTCCAGATAGGAGAGGATTTATCATGGGTCAACATTTATTTATCCTTTCTGCTTCAAGGGATTCATGTTTGAAAGATTAATTTTACACATGAAACCTTGCAATAAAAGAAAATTTTAACTAGCCCTTAGGTAGAATCCTACACATTCCAATTGCTTTCCAGTAACTCTCACATCATTCCTAGGCAGGAAAGGAAGGAGTTAAGAAACCAAGGAATTATGTTCAAAACAGCTCTGTTAAAGCTCCTGTTTCCATCTTCATTTTTATCATTTTTTAAAGAACTCTTTTTACGTAGAGCTAGCATTTTACAATAATGTGATGTCAAGTATTATGAGCCAGATATTTTTAGAAAAATCTTAATTTGGAAACTCTTGTGTATAAATGATGCCAGATTCTTGTTCACGAAGCTGAAGAAAGAGCTTATTGAACACCCATGGGAGGAGAGCGAGGTGCAAGCTTTTACTTTGAAATAGGGTGGAAATAGACAAGGAAGGCTGGGTTGGGGCGTTGTCTAGGGGGTTTTTTAGGCAAAGGAGGATTTTATGAGAAAATGAAAAAAACTGCTTAGGGGTGTGGACATTTGCCACCTTCCCTCCCATCAAGGTGGGCTGGGATGTCTGCTTGCTAGGGCTATTTACAGTGAAGTCAGGGCTTATACTGAGATACCCTTCTTTATTTGTGAAAAACTCAAGCATTCTAGGTGATGTTGCTCCAGGCCATTTGACCTTTACCTGACCTCACTGAACCCTGCTTTTTCCTGAGGCCCTCACCCTACTCTAACTACACCCAGGGTCCCTGTCTCATAAATACAAACTGAAAAGACCCACACAAGTATGCCTACATTCTTATTTGTGGCCTCAAGGGACAGTATGTGTACCTGTGTTTGTGTGTGTGTGTCTGTGTGTGTCTGTGCGTGTTTTCCTTTTAGACACATTAGCTTAGCTGTGAAAATGTGAAAGGAAAGCATACTGAATGGGGAATAAAAGCCAATGTGCTCTGATAACAAATATGTGAATGACCGAAATGTAAAAAACTTTAAATGTGAGAATATGAGCCCTCTAGGTGCAAATGAAATATTAGACACTGTGGGGATCTAAAAATAGAAATGTGTATGTTCATTTTTCCACTTCTAGACCACTTTCCTTGAAAAGTATGACTCTTTTCTAGCAATGGCAACAAAATAGAGATTCGTGGATTCAACCTGTTGTGTACAACACAACGTACCGACAAGTTTCAGGATAAATAGTACCCAGTAAATATATGCTGTCATCACACCTACATTTTTATTCAAAGAAACCAACAAAATGATTCAAATTTTCCCTAAGAACTTACTATTTTTACAGTGCATTACTGCCTAGAAGCCTTATGACAATAAAGCTCTAATTAACTTCAATTCAGGAATAAGAGTGGATCTCAAGGATATCTCTTTCTACCTGCACACTTACCATAGCATTACTAACGGTTGTTTTATTTTATAATTTGTTAGGTTATGTTTTTTAGCTATGATGCTGAACAGATGAGTTAAATACATTCAGAAGAGGTGACACAATCATTCAAAGGGAGCTTTGACATTATTTTTAATCCTAATGCCAGGCTAACCCTCTCTCTAGGGCAAAAGAAAGAAGGTCAAATTTCTGCCCTGTGTGCCAAGCGGGAGAGCATTATTTCATCTACCACCCATTTAGTGAGAGAATGCATGCCAGTTGTACCTTATAGGGCTCTAGGTCTCCATGGAGCCACGGCTCCCTGAGATTTGTATCTTAATTTTCTGCAGAAGCAAGAACACAATGAGCAATATGTAGATAAGAAATATCCATTGCCTTCATTCTTAAAGTTGTTAAAATCATCCTTGTTTCTCTACTTTCATGCATCCATACAGGGTAGGCTAAACTATGTAGAAGGACAGGCCACTGCATTGCCACCGGCAGCTAGAAGTCTTTCTCACGTATAAATGTCACCTTTAAAAAAAAATCTAAACCGGGAGTAGAATCTACTAGAAACAGGGCTCTGTGGACTGTGATGCGCTGCGTATTGCCTTTGGAATTTTTTCTGGTTAAAACCCCAGGTTCCAGCATCCAGAGCTGACCATGACGGGCTCCACCAGAGCGACGCGGAGCTGGGCTCCCTCTCAGCCAGCTGCGGTGGCATGACGGGCTCCTCTGTGGTGCGGTGCCGGGCTTGGAGTTACTGGGGAAACAGGGCAGCATTTGTCCGCCCTGCCTGGCCCCAGGGCAACTGCAGCGCAATGGGTGGGGAGGCCATCTTCGGAAAATCGCTGCTCCCTCAGGTCTCCCCCGCCCCCCACCCATTAACACTTTTATTTCTCCCCAACGTCTTTTATTACTGGAAACGAGGTTTCTGTTTTTATTGCAGGGATATTACCTTAAGGACCTCAAGTATTTACCAGTTTTAATTACTACGTGTGCCCTGCTTTCTAATCACCACCACCCCTCGTGTCCATTCCGCGACCTCCACCGACACACACACTCTGCCAGTCACATTTTTCAGGATGTCAAGGTGGCCTACGGAATACAAGGGCAAGTGTTGCTAAGGTAATGGGATTGAAACACGACTGCAGGTGTAGTTGCTTTATAACCATGGGTTTCTCTCATTTGCATTTAAAGGCACCTGAGAAATAGCCTCAACCAGCCAAGTCCTTGAAACTAAAATAAGAGAGAATTTTGTTTTAATGTCTTCTGTTAAGTCATTGAACAACTTATGCCACTGCAGGGTTGCGGAAACGGAGGAAAAATATCAGGTGCAAATAATTTTCATTGTACTGGTTGCAGAACTGATGGATTTAAGAGCACCTCACCTACCCTCACTTTCTCATCGTAAATACTGGGAGGAAACAGAAATTTGCCCTCTTCTTTTTGCTTCAAGGATTTTGCTTCCTGGATTGCCCTTCACAGCATTCACAAAGGTTGAACTTCTGACAACCTGGTGTGTGTCCGTCCTATTTCTTGGTGATCTAAGACCACATCATTGCACATTCACAACAGAGGCATTCAAGAGTGGTCCATGGCAAAGCTCAGATGTGAGGTACAAAAAATCCCTTTGGTGAAGTGAAATTCAGGAATTTTCTTATGATTCAAGAGCTAGGAAACATATAGACTAACATAAATATCTTTCTAGGATCTGATCACAGCCTTCAAGACCAACCAGATGAAATTCCAAGAATGAGCTGTAGAGACCAAGCAGCAGGACCTAAACTTGGTGACTTGTAAGGATGGTGAATTGTTTCAAAAGAAACATATTGGGGATTTGCCTGTGATTTGGCTCCATCTTAAAGTGCTGCTGAATGTGTATGACCAGAGCAGAGACATAAATGCTTGTAACCTCTAGAAAAAGGCAGATTCATAAAGGGTTTCAAAAATCACTGAACCAATCAGGAAAACAATTCCATTCACAATTGCATCAAAAAGAATAAAATGACTAGGAATAAACCAAACGAAGGAGGTGAAAGACCTATACCCTGAAAACTACAAGACACTCCTAGGAGAAATTAAAGAGGACACTAAGAAATACAAATTGATCCCTTGCTCTTGGCTAGGAAGAATACATATTGTCAAAATGGCTATACTACCTAAAGCAATCTACAGATTCAACGCAATCCATATCAAAATGCCAACAGCTTTCTTCAATGAACTGGAACAAATAATTCTAAACTTTATATCTAACCACAATAGACCCCGAATAGCCAAAGCAATCCTGAGAAGGAGCAATCAAACAGGGGGAATTACGCTCCCTGATTTCAAGCTCTACTATAAAGCCACAGAAATCAAGACAATTTGGTATGGGCACCACAACAGACCCACAGACCAGCGGAAGCCAATAAGAAATCCAAACATGAACCCAAACATATACAGTCTATTAATATTGGATAAAGGAGCCTTGGATATACAATGAGGAAATGGCAGTCTGTTCAGCAGCTGGTCTTGGCAAAACTGGACAGCTACATGTAAGAGAATGAAACTGGACTATTGTCTAGCCCCATACACATAGGTAAAATCAAGGTGGATCAAAGACATAAATGTATGTCATGAAACCATAAAACTCTTAGAAAAAACGTAGGCAAAAATATCTTGGACATAAACATGAACAACTTCTTCATGGACATATCTCCCTGGGAAAGGGAAACTAAAGCAAAAATGAACAAGTGGGCCTATATCAAGCTGAAAATCTTCTGTACAGCAAAGGACACCATCAGTAGAAAACAAAAAGACGTCATACAGTATGGGAGAATATATTCATAAAAAACGTATCTGATAAAGGGTTGACATGTAAAACATATAAAGAACTCATGCAACTTAACAAACATAAAGGAAATAATCCAATTAAAAATTGTCAGAGGACATGAATAGACACTTCTCTAACGAAGAAATTCAGATGGCCAACAGGCACATGAAAAGATGCTCCACATTGCTACTCATCAGAGAAATGCACATTAAAAACACAATGAGATATCACCTCACACCAGTGAGGATGGCCAACATCCAAAACACCAACAGCAATAAATGTTGGTGAGGATGTGGAGAAAAGCGAACCCTCTTATACTGCTCGTGGGACTGCAGATTAGTTCAACCATTGTGGAAAGCAGTATGGAGGTTTCTCAGAAAACTCAAAATTGAAATACTGTTTGACACAAGAATTCCATTAATAGGAATTTACCCTAAGAATGCAGCAGCACAGTTTGAAAAGTACAGATGCACCCCTATGTTTATTGCAGCACTATTTCCAATAGCCAAGAAATGGAAGCAACCTAAGTGTCAATCAGTAGATGAATGGATAAAGAAGATGTGGTACATATACACAATGGAATATTATTCAGCCATAAGAAGAAAACAAATCCTACCATTTGCAACAACATATATGGAGCTAGAGGGTATTATGCTCAGGAAAATAAGCCAAGCCAAAAAAGACAACTATCAAATGATTTCACTCAAATGTGGAGTATAAGAACAAGGAAAAAATACTGAAGGAACAAAACAGCAGCAGACTCACAGAACCCAAGAACGGCTAATAATTACCAAAGGAAAAGGACTGTGGGAAATGGGCGGGAAGAGAGAGATAAGAGGAAAAAAGGGGCATTACGATTAGCAGATGTTATGTTGGAGGTGCACGGGGACGGCTGTTCAACTCAGAGAAGACAAGTAGTGATTCCATAGCATCTCACTACCCTGATGGACAGTGACTGTAATGGGGTTGGTGGGGGTCCTGATGAAGGGGTATTTAATAACCATAATATTGCACATGTAATTGTAGATTAATGATAATAAAATAAATTATATTAAAAAAAAGTGTTGATCCATCACTCCTCTGTCTCTAGGGGACCAATGTTCTTCAGATAAGAAGAAAATTAAAACTTCAATCCACTGTGAATAATTCTACATAATTAATATTCTGCTAAGAATAAAGCCAGTCTTACTTTTAGGGGTAGTTGGGTAGTATTCTTCATGGAAAATGTAAAGTGCTTGACTTCTGTGATATGTTCTGATTTTCAAGTAACTAAATGCCTGCATAGAGTCTGATGCAAACAATTGATCAACATTGATTTAGGAAGTTACAAAAAATAGAGGCAGTGACCCACATGCTATAGTTTTCCAACATATGATCTATATTAGGTGTAAGAACATGAATACATATTGAACCATAATTATGATTGAAAAAAGTAATTAGCTGAATGACATATACAGAGTGATGTCATTGATTTATTTAGAGGTGAACTTCACCTAATGTGTAATTAATGATTTCAAAGTGTAGATTAATTGTCATCTCATTCACAATGCAGTACATCTATCATGTCTGTTTAGTTCCGAAATATTTTTATCACACCCAAAGGAAGCTCAGTGCATGTTAAATAGTCACTTCCTAATATCCCCTCTCCACCCTTTTAAAAATCAGTAATCTTTTTGTCTCTGGATTTTCCTATTCTGGATATCCATATAAATGGAATTACACGTTATGTGATGTTTTGCTTCTTTCACTTAGCATAATATTTCAAGTTTTACCTACATCACAACCTGTATTACCAATTTATGCTCCTTTTTGTTGTTAAATAATATTCCACCACATGGACACACCAGATTGTTTTTACCCATTTGTCAAATACTGACAAATATTTGGTTGGAAAATTGGTTGGGCATTCATGAGTCGATGGTTATTTCCACCATTTGGTTATTGTAAATAGTGATGCTATGAACATTTTTTCACATATATTTGTTAGAATACCTGATTTCAGTTCTTTGGGATATATTCTCAAGAGTGGAATTGATGGATCATCACATGGGGATTTTGTGTTTCAATTTCGAGGAACTGTCAAACTGTTTTCCATAGTCGCCATGCCATTTTACCTTCCCATCAGCAATATATGAGGGTTGTAGTTATTAAATTTAAAAAGATGCCAAACAAGCAAACAAAATCCAAAAAATTAAAGGAATACAGTATGCAAAACATGTGACTTTACTGGTATTAGGTATCAGCATTAATTATTTGCCAGTATTACATACCAGCATTAATTCCTTAAGCCATATTTATCTCAGGCTCTGCTGCAGCTATCAGGCACATGTGTTTCTCAGTCTATATCCCATTCATGTAGATATGGCATATATGAGTGATGCTTTGCCATAGAAGAAAGTAAATTCTTACATATACATTAAAGATTCCAGAAATCTCCCTAAAGCCAGATAATAGTCAAGGTAGAGCTGTCTGTGAGAAACACCTTCCTCACACCATATATGTTCTTTCTAATAAAGGACAGAGATTTGACTCTGTAGGTGCTCCATGGAAAACAAATCACCTAATAACTTAGCAATTGAATACTCTATCGAGGGACCTTTAATGTTTCATTTAACATTTATGGATAACCAAAATTTTTGGGCACTGTCTCAGATACTAATGAATAAAAATATTGTGTGCATTTCTTTGTTGGCAATGTGAAGCCCCATAGAGAGCATGTGAATGTTGTAACTCACTTTTTATTGATTTTCCAACTGATTTCTCAGGGACAGTCTTTTGCCTCCATTAAACTACTTGGGCATCAGTTCCCTCTGGACCCAGTGTATTAACAATATGCCATAATCATCATTTAAATGAAAAACCGGGTGCCTTGTCTAGGTGCTCAGCATTAGGGAATGGTTTCGGATTCTAGAGACCCATCACAGCTGGTATCTGTGCCTCTGACCCAAAAACTTGAATTTCTTATTTGTTTTAAAGAATTTTGTAACTTGGCACCATAGTTTAGCAAGTTTCAACATTACCATTTTTGGTGAAGGGACTAGAAGTAGACTTATGAATGAAGATTCTGCCTAATTTGCACTCTGTCCACACTTTCATCTGGATAACATCACCTCATCCTTTTATTTGGGGCTTCAAAGGCTGATACTCACAAAGATTTTTCCCTCTTCTCTCCTAATGTCCCCAAATAGACTGGATCTTTCTGCAGTATGCATACACAACTTCTCATTCATAGTGTAGAAATCTACCAACACATGTATTGCACTTGCTGTAAATGATTGACATGTATGTATCTACTCTCACTGCTCTGAACTGTAAAAAGTCCTCTTATGTCTAATGATATAATTCCTTGAATATATTGACATATTGTTATGTGGCAAGCAGTATTGTGAAATATACTTTGAGCACCATGTGGAAGCCAGTCTTGCAACAGGTCCTGTTCCCTTTAAAAAGATGATTTAAAAGCAGTTTCTGCATCTTCGGATCCCAACACATGGAGATACTCCAAAAACCCTTGTCTGTGAGACCAATTTGTAAGTGTCTCTCCCTATATGATTTTGATAGGAAGGGATTTCCCTTAATCTTGGTTGTATTGCCAACTAATCCACATGGAAATCATTACCAAAAATACAGTGGTCAGCCTGTTTATATGGTTGGATGTGGTCAGAAATATTTTCACAACACTGGGATGTTTGACTCTGTTCTTTAGGTCTTTGGAGAAGGAAATGTATCCCAGAGATGGATGGGAAAACCATTAGGGAGTACCCTGCATTATAGATATCACATCTAGAGGGAGATGATTTCCTACTGGAAAATAATCCAATAGAATAACAGATGAACTTGGGGCTCCAAAGATATCTCCCAAGGGTTAAAATTGGCACAACTTGGTATTATGTTTTTCTCTCTTACCTCCGGAGAACTAAATCTGTCAGAAAGTAGGGAGAGAAAAAGGATTCCTCATTAATGAGGCTCATGGGAATCCATCCCCTAAAGCCACAGAGAATATAAGTGCTACTGCTGCACCCCTTAAGACTACTGTACTAAATCAGTGATGTGGAAACCAAAATAATGTCTTCCATAGGCTCATGAGTGGTTCCATCTCACTGCCTGTGCAGGGGCAGAGCCCCCAACTTCATCCATCACCCAAGGAGGAAACTGGATCACTGGCCTCACACTGCTACCTGATAACATCGAGGTGAGCCACGGCATCCTCACGGATGATGGGGAATGTGGGATAGCGCAGAGGACTCCTTTATTGGCGGTGACTCTGAGGACATCAAGAAGAATAACAGGTAAAGGAAAATTTAATGATACAGCATCCTGCCAAGTTACCGTATCTGATTATAGATAAATATTCCGTATACACTAAAACACTCTTCTCCAATTTACCTTCCTTGGTGCTCGCTTTCAATCATAAGGCCTCCCTTTCAGTATACCATTTTGTGGTAAATGTTTGGATTAAGTTCAAGGATGGTTAATCATCTTTGGCATCAAGGAGAAGGTGGAGCATTTGGGATTCCCTGAAAGTTTCAAATAATGGACACCAGATTTATGGATAATATACAGGAAGTAACTAATGAAATGTGTGTAAAATAAAATTATAACATTTCTGGGATTTTTTAAGCTTTTAAAAATTAAGGCTTTTATTTTAAAGGAAATTTATGGTAATTTAGCAATTTCACTTTACTCCCTGCCCTCACACAGGCATATCCATCCCCATTACCAACCTCCTCCACCAGAGCAGTTCAATTGTTACAAATGATTAAACTACATTGACACATCATTATCTTACTGACACCTCCACCTCAAAGAGGAATCCACTTAAAATATGGTTATATTCAGAGCAAAAAACTCATTGCCAGCCACACAACTAGACAAAGAGCCAGGAAAGTCCCCTCTATTTCTTTGTTTTGGGAATATGGTTAATTTAGATAACAGACCATTCACTCCTTTCCCTCTTCTCATGCTTTGGTTCCTGCACTTATGTTTTAAATTCACTGATAGAGAGTGAACACACAAATGCTAGTCCCTCACCCCTGACCCCAGTAAAGGCAGAAACCCAAGTCCACATGTGCTCTCTCTCCCTTTCTATCAGTGACCTTGCCATGTGGACCTAGGTGTGTCATATGTTTTCCAGGACTTGTGAGTAATACATTTTTTCTTTCAAAGTCTCCTGGAGGGTATTGCTGAGGATGTCTTGCAATCATAGGAACACAAGGGCCTGCCACAACACTGGTTATCAACAAGCTGACACAAGCACAAAACACGCACATATCTGTAATTATAGCATCATGAAATTTTTGCACTGATCTAAAATTCCTTTGTGTTCCACTTCATATCATTCCACTCACAGCACAATCCCTGGCAACAACTACTCATTTTTTTCTCTTTCCATAGTTCTGCACTTTCTTCTTGCGGAATGTCATGTAGTTGGAAACATACAGCATGTAACATTTTCAGATTGACTTCTTTTTCTTAATAATATGCATTTAAGATACTCCTATGTCTTTTTGTGGCTTTAAAGCTCATTTTTGAAAGCACAGAGTAATATTCCATTGTCTGGATGCACCACAGTTGATTTTTCCATTCAGTTACTGTCAGATAATTTGATTCCTTCTCAGGTAATTTCTTGATCACTTCTTATGGCTAAATTTGAATTGCTATTGTTCCTATTTCTGCTATTTCATCAGCTTCATGGCACCAGGAAACCAAACACATCTTTCAGAATTTATCCTCCTGGGGCTTTCAAAAGATGTAGAATTACTTCCTGTCATTGTTGGGCCCTTCCAATCATGCACCTGGTCGCCTTCATTGGGAACATTCTCATCATCCTGGCCATTATCACTGACTTCCACCTCTACGTCCCCATGGTCTTCTTCCTCTAAAACTATGCTTTTCAGATACTTGTTTCACCATCACCATCCCCAAGATGCTGCTGAATATCCAGACTCAGAACACAGTCATAACATATGAAAGCTGCCTCATCAAGATGGTTTTTTATGCTCTTTGGAATATCAGACAACATCCTCTTAACAGTGATGGCTTATGACCTGTGTGTGGCTCTCTGTAACCCATTGCACCACATGGCCATCAGGAACCCCAATTTCTGTGGCCTCATGCTTCTGGCTTTGGTTATTGAATTGTGGAGAAAATGAGGGTTCCTATGGCTACGATTCTCGCTGGCCCCTGGTTGGCTTGCTCAATACACATGTGTTGGTAATACATAGTTATTCACTCTATATAAAGAACTCTGCCCAGTGCCCTGGGCTGCTGAAGGGCTGCTGGGCAGCAAAGTTTCAGGAGACCAGAAACTGGAGTGGTGGCAGCATCGGGGGAAATGCAGCAGGGAGATGAGACTTTCAGTGCTGGTTTATATAGGCCCCTTTCCTGTTGGCCTCAGGGAGGGCTGGGGAAGTCAGGAAAGTGTCATTTCCCCTCCAGTTGCCATTCAATAAAGTTGGACTGACGCTGGGCTAAGTGGGCAGAGGAGGATAGGTATCCAAGGTAATGCCTCCACAGAACTGAGACACTAATGAGGAAGATGGAGCTATTTGAAGCTGACTGCAACAAGCTGTAACTCCATTGGGTTAGGGAGCACTGGGAAGGCCTTATCTGCCTGC
>JAVSCE010000768.1:0-150896 GCA_032199065.1 Smutsia gigantea | reverse complement strand
AGGCACTTAACAATTGTGACAGGTTCCTAATAAGCTCTGTAACAGGAGTAACTGGTAGGGCATACTTCCTATATTTTCAGAAATTGGTGGAAGAAAGCAGTTTCCTCCCTTTCTCAGAATCCATCACTACAAAATACCTAATGTTTATTAAGCATCTCAAAGGGCTCAAGCCCTCTACTAAGCATTTCATGTGAATTATCTCATGAGAGGTAGGGGTTAATTATTCCTATCTAGTAAGCAGGAAAATCAAGGATCAGAGAAATTAAGTGGTTACACCACCAGCTAGATGGAGAGCTGGGTTTGCAACCCAGGAGGTCTGACTATCATGCCTGTACTCTTAACCACTGTACTTGTTGCCTCCCACAAACTAGTGCCCTTGCTTGTGAAACAGTGGGAAGCTGCCTGCTGTATTTCTCTCCCAGGCTTGTTTTAAGAGCTGAGTAACAGTAGAAGAGGCAGTGTTTGAGGTATTTGTAGAGTGCTGGTCCCCCAACAGGGAAATCTGAACTGTGTCATGGCTTTTCACACCTCCATCCCTTTGCACACGCCCTCCCCCCTCTTCTCTGCTGGTTGAACTAATTTCTTCAAGACTCTGCTCAGATATCAGCATGTGGATTATATTCTAACAATGGAAAGATTTAAGTAGGGGGTTGGCAGTTCAGACTGGCCTTTAGCAATGAGGACTGACTGCTGCGTGGGAATGGAGTGTAAGGGAACCAGAGTGAGCACTGGAAAACCAGAGAGAAGGCTGCTGCAGGAGCCAAGGAGAGATGGCGGTGGAAACGGAGAGGAATGGTGGATGGGAAAGGTACTTAGGAAAGAGAATAGACAGGAAGTGGAGGTGTATTTTAAAGCGGACAGGGAGGTGCCAAAGATGACTCAAAGATGACTTCCTGGCTTGCTCGAGGATGTTTGTTGAATGATCTAGTGACCCCACAGCACAAGCATCTCCGACACCCCTACCCCCGACTCCCGCGGCTTCTGAAGCTACGAGCACTCGGGGATGGGTGGAAAGAAGGAGGAAGAGGATGGGCACAGTGTTTCCGTCCAGAAGCCACTAGACTGGACACTTACGCTTTTCCCCTTTGCGCCCGCAGTTTGTGCCTCGCCTCAACACCCAGCCCGGACGTGCAGCACCCCTCTTAGCACCCTGGAGTTGCCTCCTCGCCGGCGTCTCGGGGCGCGGCGCAGCGGCCCACCCCTCCAGCCCTGACCCGCCCTGTCCCGGAGCCCACCCCGCCCCGTACTCTGGAAGTCTGGGCGGCGGCTCTATCCAGTCCCGGAGCCGGGAATCGGGGGCTGAGGGGTGAGTCCCAGGGTCGAGGGTCCTTCGTCGCAGTGCACCTGCCCTGATGGGCGGCACCGGGTCAGTCCCTCCCCGCCCCAGGGGGTCCTCAGGCTCTCTGCCCCTGCGCTTGTGTCCTGGAGATGTGCGCGCAGCAGCTTGGCAGGCCGGGTGGACGGTGCCGGCGGGTGAGCGGGCGGGTGCGTGTCCGCAGCGTCGGGGCTGCGCGGGAGTCGGGGAGCAGCAAGAGTGCGTGGGCCGGGCTCGCGAGCTGGTCCCCGCGGCGGGGCTGCGCCGGCGGGCGGGGCGCGGCAAGTGTATCCGAGCGCGCGGGCCCGAGAGCGCGGCTGCGACTGCCGGAGTCCGGCTCGTCGCGGGGAGGAAGGATGCGGGCCGGGAACTTTCCGCCAGCCCTGGAAGTCCGAGCGGCCGCGCCCGCAGGGGCTCCCCCCGGCCGCCGGGACAGGGGCGAGCGCGTGTGCCCGCCACCCCTCCCCCACTTCCGCCTCCTGCCTCTTCCTCGTTCCCGGCTCCCAGGGCCTGTGCGTCCCGGGGGACACCCGGCGGCGCGGCCCCACCCCGGCCGGCGCGCCTCGCTCCCACGCCCCCGCCGCCGTCTCGCCGGAGAGGACGGGCTGAGTCAGCGGGGGCGCGGGGCGTTGCAGGTAGGGGCTCCGCGGCGGCGGGCGCAGATGCGGCGGGAGGGCCGGGCGGGGACGCGAGCACGCGTGGAGCTGCCGGGCGCTGCGCCGCCTTCCCTTCCCGCGGGTGCGGCGTGTCCCTTTTTTTAGGGAATTCTTTCTCCCCGGCTGACTCCAGGGAGGGTGGGGCGGAGACCCACAGGGCTCTCCATTTCACTGGCCCCGCGGGGTCCCTGGCAGCCTCCTGCCCCCATATCTCTTCGGATCTCTTCACCCCTCTCGCAGCACCCCTAGTCGCGTAAACAACTCCCTTCCTCTCTCCAGCACGCAGCTCGGTGGCCCCTTGGGACAGCCCCTTCCATGCCGGGGATTGATGGGGTTAGGGGGAGGAGGAAAGAGGGGGGCGTCCCGGAGTCCCTAGTCCACGTCGGGCTCTCTCCCCTCCCCCCACCCTGCTTCTGGAGCAGACGGCCCCAAAGGCCCCGGGTATTTTTAGCGTGGTGACCTGGGCTGCAGCTCCAAGAGCCTTTCCCAGGAATCGGCGTCAGCGCCTCCCTCCTCCGCTGTCAGCGCGCAGCCACCAGGTGTCCCTACACTTCTTTGGCCCGGCCTGGCACGCTTGGGTTTGGGTCCCTCACGGCCTGCCCCGGCGCCTGTGGAGCTGGTCAGGGTCTCGCATATGCGGAGTCCCGTTGAGGCGGGTACGGCAGTGTGCCGAGATGACCATCTGGTGCGCAAGCTAGATACTCCCTTGCCTCTGGTGGGCTCAGAGCCAACTGCTCGACGGAGCCTGAGCGAATGCGAGTGAACCCAAAGGGCTTGGACTGGCCTAGAGCTGGTGTTCTGGAAAGCTCTCAGCACTGGGGGCCAGGAGGCTTGATCTGAGTAGAACCCAGGACCCGCCCTTCTAATTGCTTCTTACTGACTGACTTATATGGGAGATAGATACGGAAATGTGTGGGGGAGGAGCTCAGATACAGAGCCGAGGGAGTGCAGAGAGGGGATGGGCGTCCTCTACATAGCATGTGTCAGAGCTTTACATTTCACAGAGCACCTTCACAAGCAGGGTCTTCTATTTGCGCAGGTAGGATGATTGTGCTATTTTCAGATGGGGGAGACTGAGGCTAGAATGATATTTCCTTCGGGACAGAGCCGAGTCTGGAAGTCAGGTCTGTGACTTAAGAGCAGGGTTGGGAAAGGGGAGGGTGATGGTGTGTGTGTGTGTGCGCCTGGGTTTTGAAGGATAGGCAGGAGTTGCAGCACTAGGGAAAGAGACCTTCCACCCTAAGAGCTCTATCCTAGCCTCTACCCTGGCCTTCTGAGGGAAGGCTAGATCCATTACGTGGAAAATGTGCCTCCCCCATTTGGGCTGGACCAATCCCTCCAATTCTTCTCAGAAGGTCATGCATGATACCGAGACTCCGCCACTGGCTGCATTCCCTGAATACAGAGGAGCCTCTTTTGCTGTGCCTGGAACTGGCATCCCCTTTGTGAAGCTAGGGTCAGCCCTGGCTCTGCATGAGCCTTGAAGTTTGTGGTAATGGGCTTTGTTGCAAGGAAGGGCAGGAGGTAGCCAAGTACAAAAGTGTCCAGGTTGCAACCAGGGGCCCCACTGCTGGGATGCTGGTTGCACTGGGGCTCCTCAAGCCCCAGACCCCATTGTATTCCCCCGTAACTTCATAGCTGTACTTGTTTTTCCATCCTCCAGGAGCTGACATGGACCCAAATCCTCGGGCAGCCCTGGAGCGCCAGCAGCTCCGCCTTCGGGAGCGGCAGAAATTCTTTGAGGACATTTTGCAGCCAGAGACAGAGTTTGTCTTCCCGCTCTCCCATCTGCATCTTGAGTCGCAGAGACGTAAGCTTTAAGTCCTGGGGAGAGGGACTGGGGCGGGGTAGGGAGGAAGGCTTTTAGGTCCTGAATCTTGGGAGTCCCCTCTCCTCTTGTTTTCTTGGCCCTCTGAACTTCTGTCTCTGGACATGACACATCTCTGACCATCCTGTTGGCTGCAGTGTGGGTCCTCCTGACATGCCCCCTTTTTGATATGCAGCCCCCATAGGTAGTATCTCATCCATGGAAGTGAACGTGGACACACTGGAGCAAGTGGAATTTATTGACCTTGGGGATCAGGATGGAGCAGATGTGTTCTTGCCTTGTGAAGATCCTCCACCAACCCCCCAGACGTCTGGTATGCCCCTCGGCTGTGGGAACTTTGGCATCAGTTAGCCAGAACTGGATGTCAGGGCTCTGAAGTGAAGCTAACAAAGCTGGGCAGGGGAAGTATACACAGAGTGGCTGGAAGTGGGTGGGCATTTGTACCAAGGAATCTAGCTGTTTTGATTTTAGGGAAGTTGACCCTGCAGGCAACTGGGTTACAGATCTCCAATTAAAAATTCTAGGAATGCCCAACCCCCTTAGCTTTTGTTCATTTTACATGTGTGAAATTAATGTAATTAATATAATTAAAACAACATAAAAAGGTAATTTTTATATTAGTTTAAGCAGTTTTAGTCCTTTTAATATTAATTTTTATTGAGCACTTTATTAGGCTTATAATATTGTGCTAAAGTGCTTTACATTATCTCAGTCCTTACAGTATCCTATTTGGGCAGCTGGTATTATACTCATTTTATAAAGAAGGGGATTAGACTCAAAAGTTGTCACACAGCCAGAAAATGGAAAAGCTGGGTTCAAACCATGGCTGTCTGACCCCAAAGCCCATATGCTTAACTTATGGTAGATATTCTTTTATTTAAAACTGCTATATATATTGATGGTCTCTACCATTTGCCAGACATTTTGTAAGAATTCTTAGACTTCATCCTCACAAACCTCTGGAATGTAGGAATGTATCCCTTTTTCACAGAGGAGGAACGGCGTCCTTGAGCAGGAAAGTGACTTGGCCAAAGCTGTAGCTATGTAAGTGACATAGGCAGAACTTGAACTTTTGAATTGATTGACCTGACTCTAGGGTGCAGACACAGTGTGGGAAGTGCAAGGAACTGGGCATCAGGAGATCTGACTCTTTAGTGGGCCAGCTAAGTGATTTTGGTCATGTCCCTGCTCCTCTCCGGGCTTCAGTCTGTCCTGGCCAGATGGTCTCTAAGAGTCTGCTAAAGGCCTGTTTGTGCCCTGACCAGCTCTTCTCTCTGGGCAGGAGTGGACAACCATCCAGAGGAGCTGGGCTTGCCACTGCCCACGCCAGACAGGACTGCATCCCGCACCTCCTCCTCATCTTCTGACTCCTCCACCAACCCACACAGTCCAAATCCCAGCGACGGCGGAGCAGACACGCCCTTGGCACAGTCTGATGAGGAGGGGGATGGGGCTGATGGAGAGGCAGAGCCAGGAGCCTGTAGCTAGCAGTGGGCCCCTACCCAAGACTGACTGAGCTATCTGTTCCCCACCTGAGACCTTAGGCCCAACCAGACCTTTCGGAGAAGAGCAGACTCTTTCCTCACAGTAGGCACCAGAGGCAGGACAGGATGATGGGATGGTGTACTTCTCTGGGAATTAACCCCCTTCTGCTTAACTGCTAACCTTTCCCTGCTGCCACACCCCCACCAGTTTTTGGCTTACTCCCAAGGTAGGGCTTACAAGTGAGGAGATGGAAGATGAGGTAGGACAAGATGCCACTGCTGTTCTTAGCACTCCTCCCTCCCCAGACCATTCTGCAGTCTTCTGATAGAGTCTCCTAAACCAGTGTCTGTGAGTGGATGTGAACTCCTTAGCACTCCCAGTGCAATGGTACTCCAGCCATCTTGCTTCCTTACATCCTTTTTTTGGAAAAGGGCGTGGTAGAAATAATAAACAAATAATAATATACCAACCATTCCACTTCATTTTTCACATTGTAAAGATATCAAACCCACTTTATTTCTTTCTCTAACCAACACCATATTCCCATCACGCGTGTACTCCATTTACTGAAGAAATATTTATTGAATACTTGTGGGCATTTGGGAAAACAGTTTTGAACAAGAGAGGCTGCATCCCTGCCTTCGTGAAGTTCACTGTCTCTGGAGTAGAAAACCAAGTAAATACCATGATTCACAGGGTGGTAAGTAGCATGATGCAGAACTACTTTGGCGTCTGAAAATAGGGGTATGTCACCTAGCTTCTGTGGTCACTGAAGCTCCAAAGGATGAATAGGAATTATCCAGGTGAGGGCTGTAATCCTGGCAGAAGGAACAGCCTCAGAAGATTTTAAATGGAGAGAAATACCCCTGAGAAACATTCAGCTTGCCTGAATTGTTGAATTTGAGGAGGACATGAAAGGAGAGGTTAAGATTGGCAAAGGTCAAGTCATGAAATGCTTTGAAGCATGCATCAAGTTTCAATTTGACTACTAGTAAAACATCAGTGACTTCAGATACAAATTTATTTTGTCATATGAAAGAACTCTAAAGTACAGGGCTATCTGGCCATTCCACGGTTCTTGGGCACAGTGTCCTTTCTGGCTCTTTTGGCTGAGCCGTCCCAGGCACATGGCTCAAATCCTCATGGATAATCTCATGTCTAAGATGGCTGCTGAAGCCCCAGTCATCACGTCCTTGGAGACAGCAGGAGGAGAAAGGGGGTGGGCGAAGTACAGCCAGCTGTCTCTTCCCACCTCAAGAAGCATATTTGGAAGTTCTCACAAAGAGCATCCACTTTCATCTCATTGGCCAGAACCTGCTAACATGAGAAATTTTTCCTTTACAGGTGTTTTATACATGCAGGGACCCAGCATTATCTAGAAGAAAGGAAATTCTGGCCTTTGGAATGACAATAACCTTTTCAAGTCACTGAATTACCAATGCATCTGATTTCTGTGCTATCAAACTGAGGGCAGCATCCTGGCTGCTGGGGGTCTGGGACAGTCCTTCTGTAGGGCACACTGCTGCCTTGGTACAATCAGGGTTCTGTTTCAAAGGAATAAGAGAACAGTAGTCACTGAATAAGTAGCAATTTACATGTTAGAGGTCACATTACTGAATTTGAACTTTATTAGTAGTAATGAAGGTTTACAAACAGTTGAATTTGCCTGTTAAAATAATTCTGGCAGCAGTATAGAGACTATACTGGAGGAGGATAGACTCAAGATAGACATGACGTAACAATAATCCATGTAAGAGATAACAGCGGCCCAGATAGTGGTGGTGGTGAGCTTGACTGGGTTGAAGGAGGGTATGAACAAAGAAATGACATTCATTCGATAAATATTAAATGTCAGTGCTGAGCAAGGTTGAGACCCTGAGCATGGCCTTGGAAATGTAGTAGTGGCAAAAAAAATAAAAGAGACACATCCTGCTCTCAGAGTTTTAGAGTCTAGTGGTGGCCCAAATGTAAAATTGCAACTATGACTAGTGCTAGGAATGAGTTAAGAGCCTGTGCACAGATTTCACGAGGCGTTTCTCTTGAGGGAGTGGCATCTGCCTTGAGATGGGAAGGATGAGAAGGAGTAAACCAGGGGAAGAATGGCTGGAAGGGCTCCTTGTGGACTGATTAGTGGGGAGCAGAGCAGGAGCATAGAAAGCAGACAAGTTCAGCATCCAGAGGAGCGGTAGTAGGCAAGGGTGGAGGTGGGAATGTAGAAAAGTGGGAGTAATGAAGAGATGTTCAGGAGGCAAATTCCAAGGTTTGATAGGTGGATGTGAGAGGCAGGGGCTAAGGGTGCTACCACTGTTTCTGCCTTGTGCAACAGGGCGACTTGGAGGGTTCTTCAACCAGACTGCAGGGTTTCAGAGAGAATGAGGTTTGGAAAGAAGGCCATAAATTTGGGTTTGGATGTGTGAGTTTGAGGTGCTTTGGAGACATCAAGGGAACATGTTAGGTAGGCATGTCCCGACATTTGGATCCATGAGTGTGGGCTTTAAATGAGAGGACTGGGCTGGAAAAATAGACAAGTTATCATTGTTTAGGTGGTCAATGAAGCCATGGCTGTGAATGAGCTTGCCCGGGGAGAGTGTGGAGTGAAAGGAGGGTTATAGGACCAGCTTTGAGGTGTCAAGTCGTTTCTCACATTAGAAAAACCAAATCATCGCACCTTTTCATGCATCAAATACCACCCATGGGATCAATGACCTTCAGTCTAAATCCCAAAGCTCTTTGTGCCCCCCGGGCTGAGTGACAGGCCTGCAGCATTCCCACAGTCCCATCCTGCTTTCACCCTGCAGGAGGCCATCATAAACTGACAGTTCTTAAGTGCTTTCCCAAGTGCTAGTGAGAAACTTGTGGCAGCTTTGTGCTCCTTTTGTCTAAAAGCCTGTGTCCAAGTTGAGATCATCCACCAAGCTGGGCCAGGGCCATGTCCACGTAATACTTGCAGTTTTTCTGGGTTGTTTATGACTTCGCTGCACACAAAAGACATGGTCTCTGTCCTCTTGTGCTTTCTCCCTTCCCTTGGCGCAGCAAGGCTCACCTTCTGAGCTCTCTGGGCTGCAGCCTATGAACTCCACAGCTCTGCTATGTAGGGCTTCTCAGCTCCCAGTATCACCCCACTTCCCTCCAAGGTGAATGATGAGGAGCTAGACTAGCTTGGCTGCTGTCAACGTGTTAACAAATCTCTCAGTACCCCAGGCACGCGATGCTGAGATCTGTGGGGATTGGAGCAAGGAGCTTGCCTGAGGAGAGGGAACTATAACCCTCTGGAGAGGCAGAATTGTTTGTGAGCCTATGGGGAGCCTTCATTTCAGCTGCTGTGAGTCCCAGCCCTGCCCGGAACAATGTAGAGTCTGCCGAGCCCCAAGCACCACTTCCTGGTTAGACAATGACCTCTTCTGCCAAACCACAGAGGCTTGGCTGGCCTTCCAGAGCCAACATCTCCAGCTGACCATTGTTTGAGGCCACACAGTGCCCTTGGAGATGGGAGCAGTGCCCTATGATGATTTGGAGCCAACTCCAAGGCAAGCAGCCCAGCTTTCAGTCTCAAAGCCACAGGGTAGCTGCTTCTGTCTGTTGCACAGACTTGTCATAAACTCTGCAGAGGAGGGAAGAAGACAGTCTCATCCTGCAGAATCCTTTGCTGTGGAGGAAACAGGAGGGAACCACAATTCTAGAGGAAGATTCCCTAGATGGCTCACTCTGCAGCCTTCCCAGGAGGGCACAGTGTTTGATACTGTGAACAGCATGGCCGTGTGGGGGTAGCAGGGAATGGTGCTATGATGATGTCTTGTTTGTTCATTCAAACATTACAGAGTACCTACTATGTGCTAGCCCCCTTGCTTAGGCAACAAAGATACTAAGGTGACTAAGAGCTCTTCCAGGAACAGACATGGCTATGGATAATGGAAATACGTAAGCTGTAGCTAAGTATACAGAGGACTGTCACAGACTAGAGGGGGAGAAGGTAAGTCTTCTCTGGAGGTGGCTAGGTCTTGAATGGTGGAAAAAGGCAACTTCAAAAGGAAACAGCATAAAAGTACACAGTATCATAATGATAATGATGGGAGCTACTTTCTTTTTAAATATTTGAGGTTGATAGTGTAGACTCTAGTCCTGGTTCCATCACTTAATGTGATCTTGGGCAATTAGCTCAGTTTCTGTATGTCAGTTTTCTCATCTGTAATATGGAGATAATAGTACCCACTTTGAAGAGTTGTTTGAATAAGTGATAGTAAACGTTATTAACCACTTACTACTATTCCAGATCCAATTTCTAATCTTCACAACAACCCTGAAAGTAATTTTATCCATTTAACAGAGGAGGAAAAGTAACGCTCAGGTTATTATGTTCATCTGGATTAAATGCTGGTATGGGGATTTGAACCCATTCTGTCTGACATCTAAACTCTCGTCCAGTGGGACAAGAACACTGGATGTAAGTAGAATGAGAACATGATGAGATAAAGACATCTTTTTGACACTTACTTCGTGGTTCATTGGGATTTATCTTGGCAGACTTTCTTGATACCAGATTTGGCTCTTTGTAGATGTATGGTGTGAGTTTTACCAAGAGACTGTACAAAATTCTTCATGAATGTGTTCACCATAGGGCAGCTTGAAAACCATAGCAGGAATTTAAATTGGAACTCCTACAACTCAAAATAAAAAAGGCAAACAAGCCAGTAAAAAAAAGGGGGGTAGGGGCGGTGCAAAAAGATTTTAACAGGCTCTTTATAAAAGAAAACGAATGACCAATAAGCATATGAAAAGATACTCAACAACATTAGGTACCAGGGAAACGCAAATTAAAACCACAATGTACCACTACATACACACCCACATGGCTAAAGCTAAAAAGGCCAAAATATTAAAAACAAATGTTGACCAGGATGTGGAGGAACTCTCATACGTTGTTGATGCAAGTATAAAATGGTACATTTTGGATAAAAGTCTGGCAGTTTCTTATAAAATTTCATACACCTACTCTTTGACCACTCCTAAATATTTACCCAAGAGAAATGATAAACATATGTCTAGAAAGTAACTTGTATTACAGCCTAGTTCATAACTAAAAACTTGAAAGAGCTCAGGTGTTCACCAATCAAAGAAGGGGTAAGTTATGGTATAGTCATACAAAACTGCTAATACAAGAACATGGATGATCCTCAGACATTCTTTGGTGAAAGAAACCTTACACACAAAACTATATGATGATCTCATTTATATAAAACTCTAGAACAGATCAAACTAACATTTTGTGGAGAAAAATCAGAACAGTGGTTGTCTCTAGAAGGTAGGAGTGAGCAAGGATTGACTGGCAAGGGGCATTAACCAACTTCCTGGGATTTTAGGAATCTTGATAGAGTTTGGGTTACATGGGTGTATGCTTTTGTCAGACTACTGAGGTGCACTCCATTTTATGTACATTTTACACCAAAAGAAAAATGTAAACAAACATTGAACTCTAGTTGGTGATATGACAGCTGAAATATTTAGGGGGAACTGTAGTTACGACTGCAATTTATTTTGAAATGTGTTCAGAATATAAGATGAACTGAGGGATTTATAGACCCATATGAGCTATAGCAAGTAGAGTAACATGTAAATGGTGGAATCTGCGTGATGGGGAATAGGTGGTGTTCATCATAACAGGTATTCATTCTTTCAACTTAATTATATGTTTTAAATCTTTCATAGTAAAAGGGCCAGTTATCTTGGGGGCTTTGCAGCAAAGCTCTGCACCACGGCCCCTGGCTAAGCTTAGGACCGAGCAAATGAAGAAAAGTAGAAGCTGAGGAAGGTACAAGGCCCGCGTTGCGAACTGGTATAAGTAATTAACCTTTTTCAGTCTGTTTCCTCAACATCTCATTGGCACGATGGCAGTGGCGGCTCGGTATTACTAAGGCCTTTCTCGTGGATGGGAATACCCCAACGTGGTGGGCGGGGTAGGTCCTCCATCCAGTCCCCAGTCACCGCATGTACCTACCGCCCTCGGTGCCCCCGTTGTCCTTTCGTGCTCCCTGAGACCCGCCAGCCCTAAGAGACCGAGCCCTGCCGCCTGCCACCCGCACCCCGGTTTCCGAGATGGCACCGGAAGTCATTTCTCACACGCTCTTCCCATTGGAGGCCGGCTTTTCGCGGGGGCGGGCGCGCTGCGGAGCCGGAGCGGCCGCAGGCATGGCGGCGGCCGTGCGTCTCGGTGTGCGCGTCCTGCTCGTCCTGCTGCTCTCGGGGCTGGGCGACGGGGGCCGGGCAGAGTCCCCAAGCGACAGCCTGCGGGAGGAGCTTGTCATCACCCCGCTGCCTTCTGGGGACGTAGCCGCCACATTCCAGTTCCGCACGCGCTGGGACTCGGAGCTGCAGCGGGAAGGAGGTGAGAGGACGAGACCGACTGCAGGAAGATGGCTGTGCACAGGCGGGGAGTGGGGTGGGGCTCTGGCTCCTGAGCGTGGGGCCGGACGCAGTGGGCCCTTGAGGAAGGACGGGATAGTTACCGAAGAACCTCATTGTACCGGCGGAGAAACTGAGGCCCGGACGGGGCAGTGACTTCAGCTGACTCCTAGTCCAGCGTTCTCTCCGCAGCTCCAGGCTGCCACTCCGAACCTTTAGTTACAGCCCCAAAGGTCTAACACCTAATGAGTCGACAACACTGAGAATGATAATGCTTTTTTTGGGGTGGTTACCATTTATCCTGGCTACTAGGTACAGAGGTTAGTTCTGTGAAAGTTACAAGGAAGAAATGGGAGATGTAAGCGGTAAAGGCACTTCTTCAAGATCACATCTCTAGTAAATGACAGTCTGGTCTGGAATTCAGATCTGGCCCCACAGCCTAGGGTCTGTTGCCTCTCTGGTGTTGGCTGAGAACCGTCCATCCACGACCGTCACTCACTTGCACCTCTTTCTCCAGTGTCTCATTATAGGCTGTTCCCCAAAGCCCTGGGCCAGTTGATCTCTAAGTATTCTCTACGGGAGCTGCACCTGTCGTTCACACAAGGTTTCTGGAGGACTCGATATTGGGGGTCACCCTTCCTGCAGGCCCCATCAGGTGCAGAGCTCTGGGTCTGGTTCCAAGACACCGTCACCGAGTGAGTGCTCACCTTGAGGGCTGTTGCAGGCCATGGAAGACTGTGACAGGCAGGTGTTGGCGACCTGCCACTGCCCTTGGGAGGAGCAGTTCCAGTAGGCAGCAATTCCATGGGGGTAAAGTTGAGAATAAGAAATGATATTACTACTGAATGGCATTCTTTACTTTGGCATTTTTTACTTCCGTTAATGCTTCCAGACCTGAGGTAGCACATGCATTTTTCTACAGAGGCGGCTAACACATAATTGAAGCTTACTTGGATGTAAGACAGTAGAAAGCTGTGGCAAACTGGATAAACTTTTAAAAGACAATCATTCACTAATAATAATAATTATTATAAATACTATGAAGGCCAAACAAAACATCTGTGGGCCAGAATTGGTCTACAAAATGCCAGCTTTCTGTGTTAGAGGGATTGCTGTTGTTTGGGAGAGGGGCAGGTCTAGGTACTGCTATTGTACCACAGTTTCAAATCAGTAGCACAAGTTCGATTTTTTTTTTCATGTAGGGGTAATAGGGAGTGGTGGGGACTGTGGCAGGCTAGACAGCTGCCACACAGCCCCTGTGGATTCTGGTCACATGGAATAGAGGCCTGCTGTTGTCAGATACTTTCAGTCTTAAGGAGATACCAGAAATCTGGGGAGGTGGGGTGGTGGTGGTGAAAACTGGTCAATTTAAATATCAGCAAGTAATGTAAAAATTTAAGAAATGCTGTGAGCCAGTGTTCAGTGTTGTGCACACCAAATAAAACATGGTTATGGTTTGAGTAGAGCTTTCAGACTTCAAGTTTGTGTTCTTTATTTGAGGCTGTGGGATTGATGCAGTTGTAAAGCTCTGAATAGAGGATTATCCCCCCCCCAAAAAAACCCAGGACAGCATAGAATATCAAATGAAGAGCAAACAGTGACTTCCAAATTCGCCAAGGCTTTCTCTCTCTCTCGCCTGAATCTGGCTCCCTTGCCTTTTTTTCATCTTCTGTGCCTCCACTGTCTCCCCTCAGCTCGTAATTGCCTGTAATTGTTGGAGCTGATGTTCAGAATTCCAGGTTTATGCTTTCTGTTACTAATGTAGAGAGCAAATCTGTTTTGGTATTTCTCCAAAAAACAACACCTTGTGTTACTTGCTGTTTTTGTACTAGAATGGTTGCTTGCCCTTGTTCAGTGAGCCGTTATCGGTGTGAGACTTCCCACCCTCATAGTAGAACCAGGACTTTTTTTCATGCCGAAGGTACTCGCAGGGAAGTGTGCAGTTCTGCCTAGCTGAGCACACCTCGGGGTACATCAGTGAGCTGATCTCAGCATCTCAGGTGTGGGGCACTTTATGTGGTGGTGTGGGACATCCTAGGTGACCCCGCTTGCTCTCTGACCTCAGGTTGTGCACAGCCTAGTTTAGGAGAAAAGATGCTTAGGACAAGATGCTGCTGCCTCTTAGCCATGTCCCAGGAGGGACCTAGTAAGAGGTGCAGAAGGTCAGAACCATGGCCGCCCAGGAGAAGGCTGTGGTTGATGGCAGGAAAGGCTTCCGGAATAAGGGAGCCTCCTTGAAGGTGGGCAGAGATGGGTGAGTAGGGCGTACCCAGGAGTCACCTGAGCACAGCCCTGGGGGGATGCAGGGATGTCCGAGGAGGGGGAGAACCAGGAAGTAGGCTTAGAGGGGACAGTGGTGTCCACCTCCATCAGCTAGCTAGTCTAATGGTTTGGCAGCCAGCTGCGGGCTTTGAGGGAGGCAGCAGAGGCAGCCCAGGGACAGTGAGTGGGTTTGTGTCTCCATCCAGTGTGGATAAGTCTTGGAAGGAGCTCAGTAACGTCCTGTCAGGGATCTTCTGCGCCTCTCTCAACTTCATCGACTCCACCAACACGGTCACTCCCACGGCCTCCTTCAAACCCCTGGGGCTGGCCAATGGTGAGATAGCCCCTGCAGCCCCTTCCCTCTGCCTCTTACTTCTTGCCCAGACCTTTTCCTTCTGTCCCCTCAGCTTCCTCCTTCCTCGCTGGGCCAGATCATAAACCCCCTGGGTGTGCAGGCCCCTGCAGAAGGCTTCCCAAGGCTGTGCTGTCTCTGCATTGCCTTCTTCCGGGGCGAGGCAGGGTGCGGTCCCAGCTGGGACTCTTAGGGTGGTGGTGCTAGAGAGAGAAATAGCAAGCAGTAGGAGCCCGCCTCCATCTTTACAGTGTGGCTCCTGAAGAGGGAGGCCCATGGTCCACCCCAGACAAACTTGTGCCTCCTGGTTCCTCAGGCACGGATCACTATTTCCTGCGCTACGCCATGCTGCCACGAGAGGTAGTCTGCACTGAGAACCTTACCCCATGGAAGAAACTCCTGTCCTGTAGTTCCAAGGTGAGCCCAGAATGGTCTGAATGTGCGTGGGAGCTCATAGAGCGCGTGGAGTTGGCAGGTGCCCCTTCACTGCTGACAGGCAGGGGGCGCTTACAGATAACCTCTGGCCCATGCCCAGGTGCCCCACAGTGCAGGGCGCTGACCTTAAATTTCTTCGCGCCTCCTCCAGGCAGGCCTGTCTGTGCTGCTGAAGGCTGACCGCTTGTTCCACACTAGCTACCACTCTCAGGCAGTGCATATCCGGCCTGTTTGCAGGGTAAGTCATGGCGAGTGGGGCTGGGTGCCATCCAGGGCTCAGAGAGGGTGTAGGTAAGGCACGTAGCCCAGTGTCTGTTGTGGGCTGAGCCAATGTAAGTGGTAAATGTGATAATGATTATTTGGGGCATTGGCCACACCCCAAGGAAACTTAAGTGGTTGCCCGGCAAGTGTTCAGTAAATCTCCATCACGGAGATGGCAGTTAAGAGCAAGAGCCGTGCGGGTCCAGCTTCTAGCCCAGTCCCTCAGCACCTGGCATGACGTTGAGTGAACCATTTCATTTCCCTGAGCCTGGTTTCCTCATCTGTCACATGAGCATAATAGTAGCATCAGTTACCACGGTTGCTGGCCGTGGCTCATCCAACTGATGAGCATAAAGCCGCTGGCACAAGGTTGAGAGCTCGGCAGTGAATGGGAGCAAATTGATGGATGAGAAGGTACCTAACAGACGAGGGATTAGTTCAGGTAGGAGTCCCTGAGGCTCTGCGGGTGGGGAACGCTCCTCACTGCTGCCGTGTGCCCCCTGTGGCAGAATGCACGCTGTACCAGCATCTCCTGGGAGCTGAGGCAGACCCTTTCTGTTGTGTTTGACGCCTTCGTCACAGGACAAGGGAAGAAAGGTAAGCTGCTTGGCCACTCATCTCTTCCCACCCGTCTCCAGCCTTGCCCTACCTGTGCGGACTGGGCCTAGCCACCCCCCTGCTCAGCCGTGCCCTCTGCTCCCCAGACTGGTCCCTCTTCCGGATGTTCTCCCGAACCCTCACAGAGCCCTGCCCCCTGGCTTCAGAGAGCCGCATCTATGTGGACACCACCAACTACAACCAGGTACCAGGGTCTCCAGCCACACACACTGAACCCCGAGCCAGCCTGCCCCTCTACTCACTTCTCTGCCCTACCCGGCTGTCCCCAGGACAATGAGACATTGGAGGTGAACCCGCCCCCCACAGCCACATACCAGGATGCCATTCTGGGCACCCAGAGGACCTATGCTGTCTACAACCTGCTTGACCCAGCTGTGACCAACAACTCCCGTAACCTCAACCTCCAGTTCAAGTGGAAGAGGCCCTCAGAGAATGGTGGGTGGGAGACAGGCCACCACGGCCGCATAGGTGACAGAGATTTCATCTCTTGGGGAAGATACATAGTCTGCCTCTTCCCCACGAGATAATAGGCTTGTGTGTGGACCCAGGTCTTTGGAGTCACATGTCCTGGGTTTAGCACTGTCTCCTCTATGCTCTGTGACCTTGGGCAGGTTCTTAATTGTACTGCCTCATTTGAGAAACATAATGTCTCCTAGTTGAGGCAGTCAGTCATCAAACGGTTAATTGGGATCATGTTCAGTGCTACCAAGGAAAAGTGCAGAGTATCGTGAAAGCACCTGGTATGGGTTGGAAGGGGCACAGATTTTGCCACATAGAAGTACTTTGTTCTTAGTAAATAATAGTAATTCTCTTACTGTGCTGTGGGCTGAGGAAGACAGGGATGATTCCAGGATGCGGGTTTCCCAGTTCTGATGACAAAGCTCTTCCCTGTCCCCTCCCTGGCTTTGAGACTCTGAATGTGGCCCAGGGAGAGACCCTTTCCTGTAGGACCTATTAACTGTGGACTCTTCTGTATGCAGTGGCTCCTCCAGTGCCCTTCCTGCATGCCCAGCGATACGTGAGTGGCTATGGGCTGCAGAACGGGGAGCTGAGCATGCTGCTGTACAACACCCATCCACTCCGGGCCTTCCCTGTGCTGCTACTGGACACCGTGCCCTGGTACCTGCGGCTGTATGTGCACACCCTCTCCATCACCTCCAAGGGCAAGGAGAACAAACCAAGTGAGAGCCAAGTCCTGAACCAGGCCCCCCACCCCTCTCCATCCTGGCTCGCATTCTCTGCAGGTGCCCCAAACCCACATTTCTCAGGGTGATTCCTGAAGTACCTCAGAAAAAATACACAGGCATAAAGAGTTAAGATTAGTTTGAAAAATGGAAAGGGTAGCCTCACCGTGCCAAATCTGGAGGCAATTATAAAGCAAAAGTATTTAAAACACATAGTACTGGAGATTCTTCATAGGACTGTGTGAGGGCAGTAATTTCCTTTTCTTCACTCACTCTGTCCTTGCTGGCGCCCTGGGCACATGCTTTTGTTCTGTGGTGATTCATGGGTAGAGAAAGGGGTAGCAAGAAAAACAGTATTGGAAACAAAGATGACAAAGCTGGAGTAGGTGGTTTTTGCTACCTTGAGATGGGTGGAGAGGGGTGGTTTTTTAATTTTCTTTTTCTTTTCTATTATTTTCCTAAAGAGGAGCTAGTATCTACTGGGGGCTTTCTGTAGGTGCCAGACAGCACAACTGAAGCCCTTGTTTTTCTCTGAAGTAGTGGAAGACTAATCCAGAAGAAGACTTCTTAGGGAGAAGCTAGAGCTCATCCCAAACAGCCAGACTTTAAACACCTCTGTTGTTTCCCGTATTTTCAGGCCTGTGGTGGTCTTACTTAGTACCAGTACCACTATTTGGACCACCTTCAGAATTTCTACTTGGAACATCCTACTGATGTATTTTGTAGGTTTTCCTGTTCTGTTTTTTTTCCCTTTCGGTCTGGAAAATTTCACTCATGTCCAAGGGAGTAGTGTCTTAAACTCCCATGCACCCATCACCCAGCTCCCATGGCCTCCAGCTTCCTATCATTTTTGTTTCATCTCTTCCCATTATTATTATTTTTTTTTGCTTTGTTAGTTTTCTGCTCGAGTATCTTAAATCCTAGACATATCAATTCACTTTCCAATACTTGAGTATATATCTCTAACAGATGAAGGGCTAAATGGATACATAACCTATCATTACCACTCTTGTTTTTTTCCAACTAAGTTTGAAAATAATTCTTTATAATTGGTTTGTCTGAATTGGGATTTGAACAAGGTCCTCACATTGCATTTGCTTGATAACGTTTTCAAGTTTCTCCTTTTAATTAATAGGCTTTATATTTTTTAGAGCAGTTTTAGGTATTTAGGAAAACTGAGCAGAAAGTACTAGTTCCCTTATACTCCCCCTCCCCCACCCACTATTTCCCTGTTATTACGTCTCACTTTGGTGTGGTGCTCTTAAGTCTCTTTTATAACAGTTCCCCCTTTTTTGTTGTTGGAGAAACTGGTTTGTTTATTGTGTAGAATGTTCTACCTTCTGGATTTGTCCTTGTGCCATGTTTAACATGTTCCTCCACCCTGGTATTTCTTGTGTATTAGAAACTTGATTCGATTCAGGTCTGCTCTTTTTGGCCAGAAAACACATGTGGGTCTGTGAACTTTCTGTTGTAGCATGTGAGACACCTCACGCCCAGTGTCCCAGTTCCAGTGATGTGAAGATTGATTAGATTGAATGTGTGCTGGGATGACTGCCCTGGGCACATCTCTTCCCTTTCTGAGGCCCTGCTCCCTTCCCTGAGCCTGCCTGGCTTCTGTGGTCAGGGCCCACCTGAGCACCCAGATCCAGGCCCAAGGGCTCCATAGGTCAGGATAAGAAGTACAGGTAGACTGATCCTAGGAAGGCAGTATGGGTGACCCTTGCCTGTCCTCAGGTTACATACACTACCAGCCTGCCCAGGACCGGCTGCAGCCCCACCTCCTGGAGATGCTGATTCAGCTGCCCGCCAGCTCGGTCACCAAGGTCTCCATCCAGTTTGAGCGGGCGCTGCTCAAGTGGACAGAGTACACCCCAGACCCCAACCACGGCTTCTACGTCAGGTGGGCTCCGCCCTCACATGCTCTCCGCCCCGCCCTCTCAGCACTTACCTCGGTGGGGGAGCCGGCGAAGAGCACTGCTCACGGAAAACACCTCTCTGCTTCCCTGCAGCCCGTCTGTCCTCAGTGCCCTCGTGCCCAGCACGGTGGCGGCCAGACCTGCGGACTGGGAAGAGAGCCCCCTCTTCAACACGCTGTGAGTGAGCTCAGCTGCTGCTTCAGGGTGGGCACGAGCGCAGAGGATGGGGTTCCTGCAGGGTAGGCTGGGGTGGGGACGGCCTCTTCCAGTGTAACACGTGACCTAGCTCAATCCTAATACAAATCCTAGTGGGCTATGCTGGTTGTTACAGACCTTATGAAATGATTCTAAAGTACTTCTAGAAGGTGGGAAGAGCCGGACTCAGCATCTGCCTTTACGCACCGATTCTCTGAAGTATTAACCGAGCACGTAACAAATGCAGCTACTTCAGAGAGCACCCGGAGCACAACAGAAAAGGAGACTGACTTGCCTCTGCCCTGCTAGTGCTTAGAGTCTGGAGGGGAGAGTCTGTTCTAGAGAGCAGTGGGGTCAGGCGTGGGGCTGGCGAGTAATCTAGCAGGTTATCCAGGAAGGCTTCTTTGAGGAGATGGCCTTTAGCCTGAGACCAGAAGGCTAAGGAAGAGGCAGCCAAGTGAAGGCAGGGACAGCACAAGGCAGCTGTCCTTTGGTCAGGCTTGTGTTTTGAGCTCTCATATGAGATGGCTGCTGAAAAGGTTTTGAGGCTAAGAAAACTTTGAAAACCCTAACTGCTGAGCCCTGGCCTAGTGCAGCCCAAGAGTGGGGAGCTGGGTGTGCTAGGGAGGGGCAGCCGGGTCCTGCCTCACCGCTGCTTCCTGACCCCCAGGTTCCCCGTGTCTGATAGTTCCAGCCACTTCGTGCGGCTCTACACGGAGCCGCTGCTGGTGAGCCTGCCGACGCCGGACTTCAGCATGCCCTACAACGTCATCTGCCTCACCTGCACGGTGGTGGCCGTGTGCTATGGCTCCTTCTACACTCTCCTCACCCGAACCTTCCACATCGAGGAGCCTAGGACCGGTGGCCTGGCCAAGCGGCTGGCTAACCTTATCCGGCGTGCCCGTGGCGTCCCCCAGCTCTGAGACTTGCCCTCTTTGTCTCTGGAGCTGCTGTTTCTCTCTGGAGAGGGGTGGTGGTGACCCTCAAGGGCTCTTTCTGCCACTTGCTCTCTGCAGAGTTGACTTTTGAATCAAACCGCCCCCGGATTACCAGGGCCTAGAGCTGCACCATGGTACAGTAGCCACGAGCCAAAGGTGGCACTTGAATTTAAGTTAATTTAAATTAAAAATTCATTTCCTCAGCTGTACTAGCCTCATTTCAAGTGCTCAGTAACCAAATGTGGTTAGTGACTACTGTTGGACAGTGTGGACAAACGTTTCCATCACAGCAGAAAGTTCTGTCAGTGCTGACCTAAATAACAGTGTGCTGAAGAATTTTCATCACTGTGTGGTGGATGGAATGTACTGATTATGGAATAAAAGTGGCTG
The DNA here is from genome assembly GCA_032199065.1 of Smutsia gigantea. Classification (NCBI taxonomy): domain Eukaryota; kingdom Metazoa; phylum Chordata; class Mammalia; order Pholidota; family Manidae; genus Smutsia; species Smutsia gigantea. Next base: position 130,665 of record JAVSCE010000768.1, on the reverse strand, counting down.
CTTTTTTGGCTCTTTGAGATGTGGGATGGGTTGGGGCCTTGGGCTCTTGCTGTGTTCCTGAATGGAACCCCCTACACCCCCACCCGTAAAACCCCAAACAAACAAAACTCCCCTCCCTCCTCCAACCCCTGCCAAAAATTCCTTCTCATCTCCTGCTTCCCCCTCCCCCACCACCCTCATCTGACATTCCCGGAACTCCCTGGGCTTGGCTGGGAGTGATGATATAAGCATCTATATGACCATGAGAATGAATCATCCCCTGCCTTTCAGGAGGCCTGAGAACCTGCCCCCCGTCTCCAAGGATGGAGCCGGACAGGTGGGAGGGCTCTGTGTGGTGGTTTTCTAACCACGTTGTGCCTCGGCATCACTTGAGGTTCTTGTGAAAATAATGCAGATTCCTGAGGTCTAGACCCTGTGGATTCAGTTGGTGTGGGTGAAGCCCAGCCTTCAAATTTCTGTCAGGCTCTTCAAGACCTTGGGTTAGTGGTCCTTAGATCACCCACAGGCTTTGAAGCAGGCCTATCAGATTGAAGCCCGCCATCTGGTTCTATAACCCTGGGTTCCTGTAACAGGCCCATAGGTGGATGCCTACCCCTGCCACCTCTCCCATCTCCTCTCTCTTCCTCTGTCACACTTGACATCAACTGTGTGTTTACCTGTGGTCTGTTCCTCCCTTTCCTAGTTCTCCCATCATAGTGGTTTGGCTTAGAATGCCCTGTTCACCCAACTGTATACTCCCTCAACTGCTGGGTTCACTCTTGTAAAACCTGGCGAGATGTTGCGTCCTCCAGGAAGTCTTCCCCAACACACCACGCTGCTGTAGGAGCCCTCCCCTCTGCTTCCACAGCTCCCTGGACTGACCTTTCCATGTTCCTTATCACCCGGGCTGTCACTGTCCTTGAACTTCTATCAGGTGATGAGCTTCCTGGAGGCACACGGGCTGGCTTCCATCTAGACCTCATCCAGCTAGACATGTAAGTGCTCAAGCAGCAAATGGGAAATGTATGAATGGGTATGAGCCATTCTGCTTAGGATCTGGGGTCCAGGGATGTAGATGGGAAGGATGAGGGTCCCCTAGAAACCCCTCAAGAATGAGTACAGCAATCTGACACATTGATGTCCGTACAGCCAGTATAGGAGGGGCTGCAGGTTGCCTCTGAGTGTTTTCCAAACTTGTTTGTTTCCAGAACATACAAGTGATTGTGTGTGTGAAGGAAGGGAGTCCGCTAGTCCAGACCATGGGCAAAAGCAACTTGGTCAAGATGCTTTTACTTGAGTTCACTTCCAAAGCAGTAAGTAAGAGGGCTGTAAGAGAGAGAAGGGCATGGGTGGGTGGGTACCAGAAGCTAAGTTGTCGTAGCAACCTGCATGTAGCGAGATGTCTGCCAAGTTGGAGGAGCAAGGAGTTGTGGTCTGGCTGTCTTTTACACCCTCAGCCAAGTAACTGGAAATGACTCCACCACCACGTCCTAAGTAATCTGCGCCGACAACACCCACACAGGGTCTGGACACCCTCCCTGAATTCCAGGTTCATTTACCCAGCGGCCTACCTGCCACCTCCATGTCTAAAGGAAACTTAAGTGTAGAATCTCTAAAGCCAAGGTCCTGTTAGTCCCCTCCTGCTCCCCAAACACGGTCATCCACGGTTGGTGCCTCTCTGATAATGGCGACTCTCATCTTCCCAGTTTACCAGGTGGAAGACCTTGGAGACATCCTTGATTCTTCTCACACCCCATGTGTACCCGTCTACCCATCTGTTTGCTTTACCTTCAAAATAAATCCAGAATCCAACTCCTTTTCACCACCTCCACTATCAAGTATTGATGAGGTCTTTCCAGCCGCTCCTGTTGAAAATCGCTTCCCCAGCTACAAGCTGGGTCCTTTCCTGTCATGTTTTCCTCTGTAGCTCTTACTGCCGTCTAATATATTGTGTGTCTTCTCTGGTTTATTATCTATTAAGCCCCACCGGGACCAGGATTTTTGTCTTTGTAGCTGCAGTGTCTAGGACAGTGCCCGATACACAGTTTGCATTCCAACAGCCGAGCAAATGAGTGAACAAAATACATGAACATCATGCAGTAATTGTGGTGCTATGTAAGCCAGTAACCCCACAGTCTGAGTTCTGGGCCCTAAAATCATTCCTGCCCAGCACTGAGCAGGCTTCCCTTGTTCCTTGTCCCTGCACTCTGGGCCTGGGCATGTCTAGTTATGCTCATCTGGGGTTTCTCCAAGTGTAAGCCTGGCTGTGGCCTTCTCTAAGAGGGTTGGCCCCAGGCAGCCGTGTCTGCGAAAAAGGGTCGGGCTGCTGGAGCCCACGTCAGTCAGGCCCCAGGGATTTGTGAGGTGGGCTTTCTCCTCCCAGGCTTGGGCTATCTGGTGGAGCTGCTGTGGGGCCAGCACTGGGGGAAAGGGGGAGCTTCTGTCATCTGAGGGCTCCCCAGGGGTAAGAACAGTACATGAGCAGAAGGGGACTTGCCTCAGCACCTGGGACAGGTCCTTGTAACTAGCTGCTAGTCTGTTCACTGGGCAGAACCCACCACTATGCAGTCCCTGCGTGCCTACCAGGGATGACCAGGACATGGCAGCGGCCCATCCTCTGAGGAAGGCTGGGAGAGATTACTGGCTTGAGGTCAGGCAGGCTTGGTAATGGCTACCCTCTGGGCACTCCAAGGCCTGCCTGCCAGGTGCTCTGAGAGGGCTCAGCAGGGAGCAGCAGGGTCCCCAGAGCCCAGCCCCTCCACCCCCAGCAACCAGGATCTGCAGAGGTGGCCAGGCCTCAGCCTTCTCTCCCTGCAGTGGGGACAGGGTGGTTGCTACTTCACTGAGAGCTGGGAGAGAGCTGGGAATGGGGAGAAAGCTAGATCTTCCTGAAGCCTTTCCTGCCCATTCCCACTCCTACCCTTCATATCTTCACTGGAGCTTGTAAGGTCATTCATTCACTCATTCACCCACCCGCTGACTCACTTTTCTATAATTTCCATTATCTGTCTGCCCACTCATTCAACAAATATTTATGAAATACCTGTCATGTGCCAAGCACTGTTCTAGGCAGTAGGAACTCAGCAGTAAACCAGAAAGGAAGTCCCTCCCCTTGGGGTGCTTACAGCTCAGCAGGGAAAAGGCTGAGATATTTAATAAATGCATAGTGTAATTTCAAGTAGTGCTATGTTCCTTGAAGAAAAGGAAAGCAAGGTAAACATGAGAGGGATGATAAGACCTCTGAGGAGATGATGAATGATCAGGGACCTGAAGAAAGTAAAGGAGAAAATCCCTTGAGACGCAAGGGAAGACCATTCAAGTCAGAGGGAACAGGATGTGCAAAGACTCTGGCCCAGGAGCATATTCAGAGTTTGCAAAACAAAGAAGTCTGGAGCTGGAGCTGAAGGCCTTGGGGGTGACGGGTGAGTTCAGAGAAGCTGGCAGGGGCCAGATGCAAGAGGGCCCTGTAGGCAGTGGCTCTAGGTTTTATTCCACATGTGATGGGAAGCTAAGGAATGATGAGGTCTGATTTACATTTATTTATGTACTTTCTTTGCCCTGATGCGCAGAATTGGGTTAATAGTTTGTGCTTGAGGATACTCTCTTCCTTGGTCCACGCATGGCCCTTTTTATGTATTACATGCCTATGCTTGCTCTTCAATGCAGTAGGCACCACGAACCTAGCACCCAGCAAGAAAACTAGCACCTTGATAGTAATTAGTAATGGATTTTGATCTGACATATAAAAGATCACTCAGCTGCTGTGTGGAGGGCAGGCTGTAGGGAGTAAGAAAGGACACTGGGAGGTCAGTGAGGAGGTGACAGACTCATCAAGAAGAGGACACTGGGGAGCTAGCAGTAGAGGTGGTGAGAAGTTGACTGGGTTTGGGATAAATTTGGGGGGTAGAGCCCCCAGGACTGACCAGTCGTCAGTGTGGCTGTGGGGTAGAGCCCATTAATCCACACATCCAAGGGTCACTTCACTGATTATTCATTCAGTGTTTGCTGGTGAGCGCCCACCATGTGGCAAGGCCTTTACAAAAGGTGCGTTCCACATGGTCCCTGCCCAGCTCACAGCCTAGAGGCAAAGGTAAGTAAACACACACATAAAACACATGGGAGTAAGTGCTGTGCTCTAGGGAACCCACAAAAGCACTCATTCATTTTTCTGGGAGAGAAGAAAAAGATGGTTAGTTATGATTTTGCTCTGGGTAGGTGCTTAGTTCTTGTCTCATCTCTTAAAGTGACTTGAGCTCCTGGCGAAACTCTTATTGTGTGTGTGTGTGCGTATGTGTATTTATTTATTTTTTACTTTAAATATTTTTAATAGTCATATTTTAATAATGGTACAAGTTTCAGAGCATAGAAACCATTTCAAAGTCAAAAGTCAAGGCTATCCTCAGTCTTCCAGAGCTCAGTCTGGGTAGAAGTTAACATGAAAGGGTGTGGGGAGGGAAATAAAGGGAAAACACGCCCTTTCTTTCAAATATGAATCTATGTATTCATGTCTCTTTAGTTTAAGCCGTCCAAGGCTTGCAAAAAGCCCAGTTTACATTCCATTCAACTTTGGATCCTCACCTTAAGCCTTGGCAGGGCTGGCTATGCAGCATGTTCTTCCTCAGATGATTTCACATGGTCTAGATGGGCTCCTGGCCAGCTAGAGGGGACATCAGAACACCTGAAAGGTATGGGGTGGGAAGGGCACACCAAGGATACCACCGAGGACAGGGGTCTGGCTGGGAGCCCCGGGTTCTGGCTTCTAGTGTTGCTGTTGATTTGGGGCAGCAGTTTCCTCCTCAGCAAGGGGAAGTGATTGGACTAAACGAAGGACAAGGGGAGAGGTTCATGGGGGGAGGTGGCCACGGTGGTCACCCCATCTGGCATTCAAAAAGTTACATAACAACAGAATTTTATTCGGTCTTAAAAAGGAAGAAAATTCTGACACAGGCTACAGCATTGATGAACCCTGAGGACATTACGTTGAGTGAAAAAGCCAGTCACAAGAGGACAAATACTGCAGGATCCCAGTTACAGGAAGCGCCTAGAGGAGTCAGACTCACAGAGACAGACATTCAGGCGGTGGTCGCTCAGGCCCGAGGAAGGAATGGGGAGTTAGTGTCAACGGAGGTGGTCATGGCAGCAGAACAGCGTGAGTATTCCTAATGCCACTAAGTTGTACACTTAGTAATGGAGGGAAGCATTATGTTGTTGCATATATTTTATCACAGTCAAAAAAATATGTAAAATCCTCATTTTTCCAGGATCCTTCTGGGTGGGGAGGAAGGGAGCCCACCCGGGCTGACCCAAGATTCCCTGCATTCCGACCCCACTCCACACTCCCGTAGAACATGGCTACCCCTGGGAGGAAGCAGCTACCAGCTCATGATGGGGCCCCAGGCAGGACAGAGCAAGCCAGGAACTGGGGACAGGTATGCAAGGTTTCCAAGTCTCCGTTTAGTCTGCCTTCCATGCGCACCCCCTGGTGAGAGGGGAACTTGCGTCCCGGGGGCATAGGACACTGAGGGCACAGGAGAAGGTAGGGCTGGGTCATGCAGGGTTTGATCTCCCTTGATGGCTGAGATGGCTGTGAGCAATTTCTGAGGACAGGCCCTGGACCCTTGTAGGACAGCTTCAGGCCACAACAACTTTACATGCTTTATTGACGCAGGCTTGGGGGTTACAGGAAGGGCTCAGAACAGGGCCTCGGTGCGGGCACGGAGGCAGCTTTCAGCCAAGGCCTAGGGTGTGCAGGCAGCGTCTTCAGCTGCTGTTGACCTTGGTCTCTTCAATGCAGATGATGGTCAGCTTCCTTCTTGGCTGGCATATTAGTGACCTAGAGGCAGAACCATCGAGCTGGACTCCTTACACAACCCCTTCAGCAACCACCAGGGGCCTGTCGTCTCCTCCTCCTACCACAACCACTTCTGCGATCACAGGCATCTTCTCTATCAGTGCACTCGCCCGCTGTGAAGGTCGCGTGGCTACCCCTACCCCCATCAGCACCACTACACATTTAAGGCCCTATTACAACAACCAGTATCACCTTGATTTCACCATCCACCCTCCACCACAGCTGTGCCTCTACACCCCCGCCACCATCACGGCCGCTCCTTGGTGACACATCCCTTGTCATTCCCATCCCCCCACACCATCTGAGTCACCACCACCGCCCTCACCAACGCTCTTCCTTCACAACCTTCATCCCATGAGCTTCATTACTCGTCCCGTTTCTTTTAAGAGAATTTACCAGGGACCTGCAGACCCTCAAACAGATCTCTGTGGTCTCAAAATTGTTGTCATTGCCCTGACAACCACCGTAGATGAACTGCTCGCACTCATCCGAGGTAGCGTTGTAGAAGAAGCGGTGGAATCTGGCTTTGCAGATGCCTTTCTCTGGGGGAAGCCGGCATAGGGCAGGGGGGGTTCCAGAGGGGCTCTGAGAAGCCTCGGGCTTGAGATTGGCTGCAGGGGTTAGAGACGACAACAATCAGCACCTGGCAAGTACTTTTCCCTGAGCATCTCTTCTATACCAAACACCCTGCTAGGTGTCTGTCATACTTTGCCTTATTTTATAAAACCATACGGAGAGGGTAATACTGTCCCCACTTCACAAATGAAGAAACTGAGGCCCAGGGAGCTTTGGTAATTTTCCCCAAATCATAAAACCTGTAAGTTGAAGCCTGGGGTTTAAACCCAGATCCAACTTCAAATTCCCAAGTCTGACTCACTGTAAAACACATGAGTCTCAGGGACCCTCCTTCCCAGCCCCTCAGCTCACCTGAGGTCTTTTCTGAGCTGGCCGTGCCCACCAGGCAGAGGGCAAAGCAGATGGCAGGGAGGCAGCTGAACTTCATGATGCCCGTAGTCGCACGTTCCAAACTGGGGCTGGGTGGCAGGACCTCCTACCTGCAGCTGAAAGAGAAGGGGCTATATTCCCCTGGCCTGAGGGAAGTCTCTTGCTTTTTACCTGAAAGAGGAAGCACCCTGGGCAAGGGGTGTGATCCCAGAGGAACTGGACTCCTTACCTGGAGGCAGTGTCACCTGCCTTGGAGGGGATCTTGAGAGCTATTGAGCAAGTCCCCTAAGTCAGTGCTCCTGCAGTAACTGGAATGCCCATCCCCAGCCTCATCTACTTTTGTCCCTGTGACCTTGCACTGGTAAGTGTTCCACTGGGCCTCAATTTCCCTACTGTAAAACAAGCGAGCTGATCGACATGGTCCCTAAAAGCCCAGCACGGCCATTGTCCATTCTGTTATTATTGGGTGCCATCCAGAGCCTCCCAGCAAGTTGTCTCAACATCCCAGGAGAGAAAACAGCTCTTTGTTCATTGGTTTATTTATTTAATTCCGCAATAATGAGTTTATTGTTTTATATAAATTATTATACTTATTTTTAAAAGATCAGGCTATACTGAACAGTGCAAACAAGAACCTAAATCTCTCCCCAAATTCTACCATAATGCCGTGCAACAGAAATATAAGACAAGCCACAAATAGAATTTTTAATTTTCTAGTAATCACATTTAGAAAGTAAAGAGGTAAAAGTAGCTTCAGTAATAGTTTATTTAACTCAATATATCCAAAGTATTATACAACATATGATTAACATGTATAAAAACATTAATGTAGTATTTTACTTTTCTTTGTAATAAGTCTTTGAAATCTGGTGTGTCTGTCTTTCACACAGCACATCACGATTCAGACTAGTTCACGTGCCCAGCAGCCACATGTGGCTCCTAGTTACCATGTCAGACAGTGAACTTCTACCACATGAAGTAGCTATCAGTAACTTCTGGTTAAGTTCCTAAACATTGTGTTAAGTAAACAAACAAAAACAATTCTACAAAAACAAAGAGCTTACAGGTATTCTTTTCTCTGAATTTTTACAGATTGCCTTTATACTCAAAGGACAATTTCATGGTGTAAAAGGTAGATAAAGCTTGGCATATCTGCCTCCATATTGTATTTGTCTCCTTTGCTGCTTTACCTTTGGGCCAAAAGAAAAGGCCTCCTCTCAGCCTTGTAAACTTGCACATAGAGTTGTTAACCATCAAAAGGAATTTTTCCTGCAGTTTGAGATTTCTGCAAATAACCCCTTACCCAAAGCTTGCCTCCCACTAGGAGATAGGAAAATATGTATGAAAATAATGATTGTCCTGTCCAAGACTTACAGGTGCATCATGACCAGATCTATGTCCATGCGAGTCAACTAACCGAGGACACAGAGCTTCTCAGCTCTCCGAGGACCCTCGGTGGCCCCCAGATGTCCACAGCCTTCAGCCACTCCCTAAATAGCTCCCCCTTCCCTGAACACAAAAGAAGCTTGAAATCAACCCTGAGTTAAGATGGTTCTTTAGGACATTAGTCCACCATCTTCTCTGTCCACTGGCTTTCCGAATAAAGTCATTTTCCTTGCTCCAGCCCCTTGTCTCTCAACTTACTGTCATGTTGTGTGATGGGTGGTATGAGCTTGGACTTGGTAACAATGGGGAAAAATCCTGGGTCATACCATCTTTTTCCAGAACAATTGTGGACCTAGATCCACTAAATTCTGCCATGAAGTGTTGCCATGGAGTGGCCTGCATGTTGTTCTCCCTTAAAGGTTACTTTTTTCCTACTCGAATGAATACATCCTTGAGACTCAGTGACTTAACCAAAATATTTTGGAATCATTCTGGGTTTCTTTTTCTTTTTTTTTTTACTGTAACATGGAGTACTTTTTTTTCATTATACAGATTTTTTGGAAGGGGAAATTTTTTTGTATTGTGTGTTTGAATACATTTTCTATTCCAGTTGTTGAAGTTTTCTGTTTGAGAGACATGTTATGTTATTTTCACTTGTCCTCTACTAGTTGTTAAAAGCATGGCCACTAGAGATAGACAATTAAAATTCCAGCGTTGCCATTTGCTACCTGTATGACCTCAGACAAGTTATTTAACTTCAAGGGACTATAGTTTCTGTTAATGATGGAAATAGTGATGGAAACTACTTGTGTTTGGAGTCCCCAAGATGATGCCCAGGTTCAGTTCAGGACTCAGAAGCTGTGAACTTAAGTGTACGAATGGACACAGAGTAAGATCAACAGAGGGGGAAAAAGCATATGGGGTGAAGTCCAGAGGAAACGAGGCAGGTTCCCAAATATCTCCTCCTTTTCAGGTCTCAGAGACGTGCTTAATTCCCTAGACTGACACAGGAAAGCTCACTTGAGCCTGGGTGTCTGGAGTTTTTACTGTGCTCAGTCCCACAGGCACATGACTGACTTGTCCTCGCAGGGGAATCTTGGATGTAGGTGGTGGATGTTCTAACAACTTCATAGTGCTTGACCCCTGCCCCCCAATCTTGTGGCTTTGGCTTCTGGGATTCCCATTCACAACTGATCTATTTCCTTCATGAAGAGATTTCTTATAGTGGCAGACGCCCTTATGACTTGTGCCTACTTAGAATTTGATGTGTCAAAGCAGTTGGAATTTCTGTCTTAATTTATTTCCTCAAGTTCCCCAGTGGACTGTGCTGTGGCCTCACTTCAAGGCTTTGTGAGCCCCCCAGCGGCTGCCACCCACTGTGGACTCCCCATATAACTGTCCTGTAACTTTTCTGGGATCCTAGAAACTTTCTGGGATCAATATGTGTATATACATATATATGTATATAAATATATTAAGAATATACATATTTTAATAAAGTTTATTTGGATCAGAGAGCTGCATGCAAGGGAGCAGAGCTCAAATACGAGACTGACTTATCTGTGGCCCTCGGAACCGTGGACTCAGTGTTCAGTGGGCGCTTCACCTGTTTCTCGTGGCCCAACAGGCTCTTAGCAGTCAGCTTTGGATCCTATTCTCGTTGCCAAAAACTGTTTTAAAAATGATTAAAGAAGGCAATTTAGGTGAGACACAGGAACTTTAACTCTTCACAAAGTGGGCAGTCTCTGTTCCCAAGGGTCCAGAGAGCTGCAAAGTGGGACAGAAAGCAGGGAGCTTTTATAGGATAAAGAATAAAGAACAAGGAAGAGAAAATGAGTCTGGAGCAGGAAATGAGTGTAGAGCCCAGAGCCAGCTTGGTGTTTGGGGGTCCTGGCTGGGTATGCTGTGTTTCTGCACACAGAGCATTTAGAAGGACAGACAAGTTAAGTTTCAGCTTGTTGACCTGGCCCCCAGGCAGGAGCAAGGGGCCAACGGCAGGCTGCCCCAGAATGTGCCACTTTGGCATATGGACTATTTTGAACTAAAGGCAATCAAGACCCTGTGACTTTAGAGAAACTTTTGCCCTCCTCTTAACTACTTAGGAGCATCTAAGGTGGGATCTTTCCCAGAGTAAGAGTTACTACCAGAGATAAATTTTATCTGAGTGACCATCTGTAGGGCCAGGCAAACATCTAATTACCAAACACCTGCTCTCCTTGTTATCCTGTGAACCGCCCTCCTCCCCTTTGAAGCCCCAGGCCCCAACGCAGCTCTTAGCTCAGGATGGCAGAGATACCCTGTTGTACATTTCTGTCTTTGAACATCTCGTGTATGTGGGGTTCTCACACCTACGAGATTAAATTTGATTTTCTCCTAATAATCTGTCTCATGTTGATTTAATTTTTAGACCAGCCAGAAGAAACTTTGAAGAGTAGAGGAATATTTTCCTTCTCTTCAGCTCCATTTGGGGCCTGGAAATTTATTTCAACACAATCAGATGCAAATTTTCCTACTGGGAGTCTGGTGTGACAATGACAATCATAATAGAAACCCTGATGGAACATTCACTCCCCGGGGGCACAGAGCTGAGCATTCTACACTCATCAGTCTCAGATAACCTCACAAGGACCCTAAGACCTGGGGGCTGATTTCATAAACAACCCCATTCTACCGATAAGAGCACTGAGGCTCAGAAACACCAAGTCATTTGCCAAACCCAGGTCCTCTTGACTGTGAAACAGGCTGCCTTAAGCACCGTGGTATTCTGCACTCCCACTTGAGTCTGTCTCCAGTAAGAAATAGGAATTCATGTGCTTCCTCTCCCAAGGGTATCTGCAATTGTTAACGGCCCTGGCCGTTCAACACCAACAGAGCAAAGGGATCTTTCCGTAGTCGCTGCATGTGGGCAACACTGTAACACCAGGCATCACCAGCTTTGCACACAGCTCAGGGTGTTGCAAGCACGCTGAAATCTAAATTGCTTCATCTTCTGAGGGCCGGGGGGGTGGAGAGATCCACTCATTTTTGTAAAAGTCAAGTGACTTGTACTGGTGCCTCCTAGATATTGTGACCATTCCAAAGAAGTGAGGTAAAGGTAGAGGCTCCAGGGAGAGCAGATAAGCGGGAGAGAACTCCCGGGGTCTCTGAGACTCCCCTCTTCCTGATCTCGTCTCCTCTGCCACTTCCCCAAGGTGGGTGGTGTTGGAGAGGAAAAATTTTCCTCTACCCTTTAAGGTTCTTCTAGCTAATCTAAGAATAGAATAGACATCAGACGGATTCATGGGAGAAAAAAACTAAAGTTTAATTATGTGCGCACAGAGTCCCAAGAATGAAATCGAGACCCAAAGAAACCGCCAAGGTGGGCAGTTTTGACACACTTCAGCCAGAGAGACAACAACTCTGTGAGAAACTGACAGGACAAAGAAAACTTGTTTGGGACCTTCCACTAGGAAGGAATTCTAAACAGCATTCGGACTAGGGTAGTAAGTTAGTAAAAAGTAACAAGATTTGTTCACGCATCCTTCTCTGCTCTGAATTCCCTCTTTGGTGGTAAGGGTGTCTCTGTACCTCCTAGAAGAGGGAAGGTACTTTCGCATGGGAGACTTATTTCCTGATTTCAGGGGGTCCAGAGGAGGGTCAGAGTGTTCATCCTGCACTGGCCGCTTCCAGTCCCGTTAATTCAAAGTCATTAATATGCCATGTGGCACATCTTGGGGTGGCCTGCCATGGACCCCTACAGTGGGAAGGGCAGCTTTTCTCTTTGTCCACTCCCCTTCTCTGTCCTGGTGGGGTCTCCTCCAGGCTTGCTACTCAGAATGTGATAGGACCACACCGAGGACCATTTTCTTCAAGAGGAAACTGGGGCTGGGGTGCAGCTGCACCAGTAAGCCTGTAGAAAGGCAGTTTCTCAGGCCTCGCCCCAGACCTGCTAAGTCTGAATCTGCATTTCAACAAGATCTTCAGGAAATTCATAGGCATAGTGATATTTGAAGAGCATTATTACTGAGGAATTTTGCACCTGAGGCAGAAGCAGAAAGCCAGGGGAGGTAGGGAGGTTCTGGAGTGACCCAGACTGACCCCAGCCCCTCCTCACCCCTCCCCAACACCTGTTCCCACCCCTCAGCTGGGCTATGAAAAGCCCTGTCAGTGCCCAGGTCTCCTCAGAGCCTGTCCTCAGGACCAGGAAGATGAGCCACCTCTGCCTCTCAGCAGGCCTGCTGGTTCTCCTGAGTATCCTGGCGGCCAGCACCCAGGGGCAGACGACCAGCAGCCTTTCCCAGGGTAAGTCCCGGCTCACCAAGTCTCTGCAGGTAGGGCCTGGAAGAGCCAAGCCTCTCTCTCTGGATTTCTCCTGGGCCATTAGGAAAGTTTAACTCCAGGAACCTTCCATGACTCTAGAAAGTAAACACTTATGTTTTCACTTTGAAGACACTATCCCACCTAATGCTCACCAGGCAGGTCTACCGGAACCTGGACCCTGTCTCTAGGACTCCTGATTCCTGGTCTCTGTCTCTTCCCTAAACCTCTCCACAGTATAAAAAGGTAAACATTGGCTCTTGGCCCAGGCCTTCTAGAACTCTTTGAATATACTGTCTTCTGTATGCTAATGATATGACTCCAGGCAGGACCCCTCCACAGCTTCTGGAAGGGCTCTACCCTCAACCCCTCCAGCACCACCCCTGGGGAGGAGGGAGGGTACTGAGATAGAGGTCAAGTATCAATGGCCAATGATGGCCCTTCCTGCCTGCCTCATGACAACTCAGTAAAAACTCCTAAACCTCGGGGTTCAGAGAATTTCTGCATTGGTGGACACATAGAGGTGCTATGAGGGTGACATGCCTGGGGAGAGAATAGATCCTCTGAGTCCCCTATCCCCCGCCTGGCCCTCCCCTGCCCTCCCCTTGTCTGTGCCTGCCTGGAGTCCTTCAACATCAACCAGTAACTCTAAGTGCTCTCCTGAATTCTGAGTTGTTCTAGTCAATTCTTGAACCTGGGGGTAGGGAGTCAAGGATTCCTCGAGTTTCTAGCCTGTTGGTCAGAAGAATGGTGATCCCAGGGACTGTAACTGACATCTCAAGTGGGGCTGTCTTGTGGGACTGAGCCCTTAACCTGTGGGGTCTGCACTGACGCCAGGATTTAGTGTCACAGGTGAACCGATTTGGAGGACACCCAGTTGGCATTGAGACTAGGTGGGTGCTGGGAGAGACTCCACATATTTGGGGTAAGCCTCAGGCACAGGGGAGGAATGAGTGTGGAGTGTTGCCCCTAGAAGCCCTCGCCAGTTACCTGCATTCTAAGCATGTCCTGCAGAAGTCAGGCCCTTCACCAAATGGGTTGTGATGTAAAAACAGTGTCTTGCTCTGATCTTACCACTTACTGTGTGCCCTTGGGCAGGTAGGTCACTTACATACAGTTTCCTCACCTGTCAGGGGACACCTGCCACACAGCTTCTTTGAGAGGATCACTAACTGTGAACAGAAAGAATTTAATCAATCATGGTCCATGATGTCCATTTGCCACTGGGGTGTCTGAATCTGGAAGAAAAAATATGCAGGTGTCAAACAATGATTTATTTCTCCATTATTAAAGTAAATCAGGAAGGCCTGGAACAGCTAAGCAGAACATCATTCTGCCTGAAACAACTTCAGGCAGAGAGTAAGACCCGAACACCTCTGTGAGCTCGCTCACGGTCACCGCTGTGCTTCTCCAGGCTGTTAGACTATTAGCAATAACTCAGTAATTAGTAATAACCCTTCTGCCTGCCCCCATGCCTGACAATTATTATCCTCTCAGGACATAGAATGTTGGAGCTAGATTCCTAATTATACAGAGGTGTCCCATCATCAAATAGACATTTCACTAACAGGAATTTAATTATACTCATTGTATTCAATGACTGTGCACCTGTGTGAGCATGAGATGGGAGATTAATTCATTTGACAAATATTAAATATTTAACAAGTATCTTCAAGGCATTGTTCTGGGTGTGGGGACACAGCTGTAAACAAGCCACAGCAAAAGACCCCACCCTCAAGGAGGAGGCCAACAATAGAGAAAGAGGGAAATAATATGCTATGTCGTGACAAGGGTTTTGAAAATAGGGAGTGATGGGCATAAAGAAGGCTGAGTCTTTTCTACAGACTGTGCAGGGAAACCTTCTTTGACAAGGAGATGTTTGAGCAGAGCCTGTAGAAAATGAGAGTGCCAGGTGGGACTGGCTGGGGCAGGAAGCTGACTGAGCAGGAAGAACTGGGCCTGGTGTGTTTGAGCTGCAGAAGCAGACGGGGTGGCTGGAGCTGAGTGGGTGGTGGAGGAGTGGAAGGTGATGAGGCCAGAGAGGCCGTGGAGGAAGGTTGTGAAGAGCCTTGCAGGACTTTATAAGAACTCAAACTTTGGCTCTGAGAGAGAGATGCAGTCACTGAGTTTTGGGACACAGGACCACTGTGATACGACCCTGGTTGGAACAGGATCCCTGTGGCTGCAGTGTGGAGAGTGGCCTGTAGGGGGCTAAGGGCAGAGACAGCAGGACCAGTGAGCAGGCTACTGCAATCTTGCAGGTGAACCAATGGACTGTGTGCCCATGAGGTTCCCTCCTGTCTGTCTGTCTGTCTATCTATCTATCTATCTATCTATCAGTCATCTATCATCATCTATCACCTATCACTTCTCTTAAATAAAATGAATGCCTTGCTCTGTAAAGGATGATTCCATTCCTTAGATATATAATTAAACATTTTTGCTGTTTTCTGAAACATAAATGCAGTAATGCATGTTCACTATAGAAAACTTGGAAAATAAAGTAATGCATAAAAAGAACATAAAGATTCTCAAATCCTACAACCGAAAGATTACACATACATCATCCTGCTTTGGAGCCATAGCCTTCCTTTTCCCAACCACTTCTTCTCTGTGATGCCTACCCTTCGCTCCTCAGGGCCCTGGGGTCACCTCCATCTAGGTCCCTGTCAAGTCTGCTCTCAGGAAAATACCCAACACATCCAGCCAGGTACCTGCCAGATACTCCGAGAGGGCCTGTGCTTCCCTCAGCAGCCGGGCTGGGACTAGGGTGAGGTGCGTAAGGCGCTCACCTCTGACACAGAGCATAAGGCAGAGGAAACAGCTTAATGATGCAGGTAAATCATATTTGAATGCAATGGTTTTTAAAAATCAAAATTAATGCAAAAAGACTTGTGAACAAAATATTAACATTTTTAATCAAGACAGGATGCTACTCTGTATTGGCTTGACCCTTCCTCACCCTAATCCTGACCCTGCTCAGCTGAAACCCAACAGCTTGACATTCAGATCTGAATGTGATGTATTCCAGATTTCAAGCTCAAATGTTATCATCTCTCAGAATATGATTTCCAGTTTCAAAAAAGAACGTCTTTTAAATAGAGAATGGTGATTCCTTATATGCAAGAAGGCAACTCCCAAATCAATGCAGTTTTTCCCCTAAGTGAGAGCTTTCTCTCTGCTTTCTGGACTGTTATATGCTTTTGGCCTATATGTCACAGGATTTTTGTCCCCCCGGTATACTTGATAGGATATTGAAGGGGTTAAGAAGCCTGTGGCTGAATAAACACATTGCAGGAGTCAGAGACTTTGAAGTTACTATCTTAATTATTCATCAAGATATTTTACATTTTTGACAACTTAAGCCTAGAATATATAATGATCATTCTTCTGGTTCTTGGATAAATACACATTTTAAAACTTTGCATGGAATAAAATCTGTGTTTTTGATATACTATAGTCCTTAAAACGATATCATTTACTGAATCTGGTGCTCTGAAAATAAGCATTAATTTGTCCTAATGTTGGAAACTGGCAGTACTGGTTTTCAAGGTGGCTGGTCACAGGGGACACGTCTACTGTACTTTGATGGTGGGGGAGGCTCGGGGACTCTCCATGGGCAATTTTGCCCACAGGTTCCTTACAACTTGAATACCAACCTGGAACATTAAATTAGGTTTCAAGGGTGCATCTAACAATGACTCTAATAACTAACATTTATTGCATTTTGATCATTGCCACTTACTTATCGGATGTCACCTCTAATCCTTTCAACAAGTCGCTGAGGTTGGGATTGTTGTGCTCTTTGCCTTGATAAGTCTGCTGTGGCTCAGCATGGTTAAGTGTCTCACCTCAGGTCACACAGCCAATGAGTGGCACTGCTTAAGACCTTAAAGAACATGACATCCAGGGATTTGCACAAGATGCTTCTTGAGCCTTGGGGTGGGAAGGAGTGGGAGAATTGGTGGCACTGGGAGAAGACTGAGGGTGGGGCTCTGGGCCTCACACCCTAGTTTCTGTTAAGATTTCATTTGAAAAAGGGATCTGCTGTTAAAAGGATTGATATCCACATCGCCATAGCACATATTTTATTCTTTAAAAAATCAGGATTTCACCAGATATAGTGCTTTTCTCTCTCCACAGTATATTACAACCATTTTCCAATGTCAATATTCTTCTACAGTAGTATTTATTTGTTGTAAAAATTGTGGCATATTTTATTTTAAATATTTATTTTTTGAATTATAAAAGGCATATAGTAATTCCATATGGAATAGTGGAAGGATATAAAGATGTGTAAAGAAAGTTTTAAGACTGCCTCTCCCATGTTGGGGAGGAAAACTTTTCCTCTACATTTTGAAGGTTCCTCTGTCTAGTCTAAGAATTAAATCAACAGGAGACAGATTAACAGGAGAAAATCAAAGTTAATTTTGACAGATGGGAACCTGTATTTTCCACAGTGCAGTAACTCCTTTCCCA
This sequence comes from Smutsia gigantea, assembly GCA_032199065.1. Classification (NCBI taxonomy): domain Eukaryota; kingdom Metazoa; phylum Chordata; class Mammalia; order Pholidota; family Manidae; genus Smutsia; species Smutsia gigantea. The sequence goes on along the minus strand of JAVSCE010000768.1, from coordinate 113,729 downwards.
GACTGATTCCAGTGTGTGTGGGGCGGGGGTCAGGGTGTCCCAGAACTCAACTCAGTTCTGACGCTATTTACCCGGAGACAGCACCAGATACCCCAGGTTAAGGCTCCATCCTACAAGACTGCCCTCCACGCCCCACTCCCAATGCCAGTCACAAGCCCCAGGCAGTTACCTGTGCTTCTGACCAACTGGCTACAGATTGGAGGCTCCCACAACCTTGCCCTTAGTTTTGATTAATTTGTTAGAGTGGCTCACAGAACTCAGCAAACCACTTGCATTTACCAGTTTAATAAAGGATGTAAGTTAACAGCCAGATGAAGAGATGAGATACATCGGCAAGGTCTCAAATAAAGAAGCTTCTATCCTCACAGAGCGTGGGGTCTGGCTTGGTGGCACATGGAGGTGCCTGGCTCCCCAACAGAGAAGCAGGGTGCAAGAGAGAGGCAGGCCCTTCTCAGCGGGTTTTGTGAGGGCTTCATTGCATAGTCATGATTGATTAAATCATTGGCCATTGGCTGATTCAACCTCCGGCCCCCGCCCTTGGGTGAGATCCAAAAGTCTCATTAACACCACATGACACCCAATTCACCTTGAAGGCTCTGAAGTGTTTTCAGGAACTGTAGATGAAGACCAAATACACCTGGGAAATATATGACTCATTATATCACAGAACCCCATACACCTGAGAGGTTCGAAGACAGAAACGTACAACGGGGTATCTCTGCCATCCTGAGCTAAGGGCTGCGTTGGGGCCTGGGGCTTCAAAGGGGAGGAGGGCAGTTCACAGGGCAACAAGGAGAGCAGGTGTTTGGTAATTAGGTGTTTGCCTGGCCATACAGATGGTCACTCAGATAAAAGGTGTTTCTAGTAGTAACTCCTATTCTGGGAAAGATCCCAACTTAGATACTCCTGGGTAGTTAAGGGGAGGGCAAAAGTTTCTCTAGAGCCATAGGGTCTTGATTGCCTTTAGTTCAAAATAGTCCATATGCCAAAGTGGCACATTCTGGGGAGATTGGTTCTGAATTCCCTCACTGGTATGTGTTTGGCTTTTCCAACCCCCTCACACAGTCCTCCAGTTCTCAGTGGATACTGACCAGATTGTCCAGCGTGCTTCTGACCCACTGGCTATAGATCAGAGGTTCCCATAACCCCCTCCTCAGGTTTGATTAATTTGCTGGAGAGTCTCAGAGAAATGTTTCACTTACTAGATTACAGCTTGATTATGAAAGGATATCACTCAGGAGCCGCCAGGTGGAGGAGCTTCCATGCCCTTTCCAAGACTGCCCTTCTCCCCAACCTCCACGTGTTCACCAAATCCAAATCCTGTCCTTTGGGCTTTTATGGAAAGTTCATCACGCTGCCCTGATGATGAAACCTTTGGCCATTGGCAACTGAGCCCTTCTCAGCCCTTCTGGCCTCCCCAGAGCCGGGGATCTGGCTGGAGCAGCAGGTTCCAATCCTCTACAGTGTTGGTTCCCCTGGCAACCAGTCCCCCATCTACGGTTTCTAGGTGCTTTCCAAATGTCACCTCATTAACGTAACAAAAGACACCTTCATTGCTGTCATCACTTAGGGAATTCCAAGGTTTTCGGGAGCTCAGTGCCAGGACTGAGAGGAAGACTAAATATATATTTCTTATTATAAACCACAATATCACACCCCCTCAATAGTACATTATTCCTCTCCCCCTGGGGTCACCAAAGTTAACACACTTATGTTTTCTTTAATGCCTTTCTCCACTACAGCATGATTCTTTAAAACTTTTCTTTTTTAATGGTGGAAACTTTCACAAATACACTAAAGTATAGAGAATAGTACAGTAAGCCCCCAGGTACCCATCGTCCCACTTCAACAATTATTAGCATCTGGAGAACGCTGTTGATGTATGTCCTTTTCTTTTCTGGAGTTTTTTGAAGCTAATTTCATGCATCATGCCAATTAATCCATACATACTTCATTTAAGGGTATATACTTTTTAACCTCATCACCATGTCATTGTCACACCTAACAAAATTAGTAACAGCGCCCCAGAAAGTAGGTCATCAGGTGGAGATTTCACATCTCGGCCCCAGCCTCTATTTGGTGACACAGTCTGGTTGTGCACGTTATACGTGCCGCCTGTGCTAACCAGCCTCGCACTGACTGAGCCCCCTTGGATCTCTGCAGCCTCACCGCCTACCTTCTGCCTGGAGCCACCCTACACCGGACCCTGCAGGGCCATAAAGTACAGGTGGTTCTTCAATGCCACCTCCAGGCTCTGTGAGATCTTCACCTATGGCGGCTGCAGTCAGAAGGAGAACAACTTCCTAGAGAAGGAAGAGTGCCTCAGAACCTGCCTCAGGACGGGCCACAGGTAAGGCTGCGCAGGGCCCACCCCTCACACCCAAGGCACCTTCCCTCCTCGCTGCCTTCCGAGGAGGAAGTGGTGGCCGTGTCCTGTGAAACCACACACGGACAGAGCACGTCCTCCAGGACCAGCCTGGCAGGTCACTGCTAGAAGTGCCCTTTGACCCTGTGTGAGCTGTCTCCGCCCTGTCCCTTTTCTCGGAGAGGGTCTCTAGTACTCCTGAGCGGCCTGGGGAAGACCCTTCCCTTCTAGCCTGGGAGAACCATGGCTGTTCATTTCTGGGGTGGTCAGGGATCTATCAGGGAGTAGAGATCAGGGCAGGGGCTTCAGTGACGACAACCCACAAGTTCCTTTCTCTTTGCAGAGAACCTGTGCTCTCCTGAGATGCTGAAGTCCAAGGAAGCTCTGCACAGGATGCAGAGCTGGGCTGCACTGCCTTCTGAAAGAGTTCAGCCTCCTCCTCTGCTCCCCGCTCAGCCCTCCCCTCCCCAGCAGAGCCCTGCCTCTTTCCTCCTCCTCAGGGTCCACTCCCCTGTCTGGGCTCTGCCTTGTGCAGTAGATTCCAAGCACCATGACAGCAAGAACCGCACACCTTTGTTGTTTCCATTGCTTTGTCCTTGGCACTCAGTATAGCTCCCGGCACAAAGGAGACAGTCCATAAGGATCTGTGAAATCAATGAATCAATTCACGAGCACATCTTTCTACCGGAGTGACTCTAGAGTAGGAGGTTTGAAGCCAGGACTCAGCCTGACTCACCCTCACTGCATCCCCTTCACCCCTGACCCACCATCGCCAGCCTCTTTGGGGGTGACAGCAGATTTTGGCATCCAGTTCTGTGCGTCACTGGTGGCAGGTGCATTTTCACAGAAGAAGCCCCTTTCCGCCACAGTGAGGTTGCATTTCCCCATGTATGCTTTCAAACTCTCTAGTCTTACATTTTCAATAAATTCATTTGCTCATTGAACTAACCAGAGTGGATTCTGTTGCTGGCACAGTCCATCAAGATGGTGCTACTTCACATTCCTTTTCCTGCCTCCATTCTGGGCTCTAGCCCATACAGGAAGCAAACCCATGCACCTTTTAGTGGCCAACCCAAGTCATACAAAAACTGGGGTGACCTTTGGACATGAAAGCTTCTGTTTTTTACTTTCTCCTGGGCTCTGGGGGAGAGAGGCAAGAGCATGAGGCTCACCTGACCACTTGTCCAAGGAACCGCCTTCCCTGAGGCCTTGTGTGGGGGGAAGTGGCCTTGCCGTTTCAGTTACAACAGCAACTACTCAGTGAATGCTTTCCGTGAGCCAGGCTCTGTGCTTAGCATTTTACATGCTATTTCATTTAATCATCTGAAGAATCCTACTGGGGAGGAAAGTGGGGCTTGGAGATGTCACATAGCTGTTATGTTAGATTCCTGGGGCTGCAGCAACCAAGTACTACAAACAGGCTTAGGCATCAGATAGTTCTTCTCCCAGAGTCTGGAGGCCCGAAGTCTGAGCTGACGGTGTCAGCCCACCATGCTGCCTCTGAGACGGATCTGCTCCCGGCCTCTCTCTCCTAGCTCCTGGAAGTCCTTGGCCTGCAGCAGCATAGCTTCCAATCATCGCATGGAGTTCTCCTAGTTTCCCATTTTTATAAGGACACCAGTCACACTGGAGTAGGGCCGTCTTAAAGACCTCATCTTAATTTGCTTACCTCTGTAAAAACCGCATTCCTTAAATAAGTCAGGTCCCATTCTGGGGTGTTAGGAATCCAACATACCTTTTTTTTAGGGGGGAAGGCATGGAGAAAATTCAGATCATAATAGCAGGTAAATGGCAGGCCCCGGACCTACCTGACGCACGCAAAGCCTCTGTCCTTTGGAGGAAGGAAAATTGTGAAAGTTAAGGGCCCAGACTCTCCAGCTAGGCTGCAAGGGCCCACCTGGGTATGCCTTGATTTGACGGTCCTAAGGAGCAGAGAGTGAGTAACTTATCAGGTAAGGTGGGGGCAGGCGAGAAAAGGGAGGAACGGCAGCTGGTAAACATGGAGTCATCAAGCCCACTACTGCTTGGAGCTTAATCCCATGGGGCTTTGGGGAGGCGGGGTAGAACACATTCCTTGCAGTTCTCCCCCGAAAGGTAAGGGTACTTACACACCAATTCCCTGTAATTCATTGGCTGGGGACTTTCCTTGTGTGACTTCCAAGAAAGCCCTTGGGCACTGAGAGGCAGGCACCGGCCGTGGAAAGTCAGCCCGCAGCACTGAGGGTGGAAGCTCCAGGGACACAGAGCTTCCGCCACATACGTTACGTGGCCTTGAACAAGGTATTTAACTTCTCTGGGCTCTCTCTGCATGGGGCGGTTGTGAGGATAAATGAATTAATCCATGCTGAGCCCTTAGACCCGAGAATCTGGCATGTAATTGGTGCAAGTGAAACATTTGCTAGGATCAGTGCTGACTAAATTACACTGTCCCTTACTGGAGAATGAGCAACTCAGACATCACTTAGCGACACTAATGCTGGAAGAGATTGGGGAGACAATCTGATCCACCCTTCTTTTGTTAGGGCCTAAGAAAGGGAACCCTTGCCCTGTGTCATCCAGCTCACAGACATCATCATTATAATAGACTAAATCCAGGCAACATCCCTCAGTCTTTCACTGATCAGTTACATCCATGTCATTCAAAGTTCTCGAGTGGGTAGCTCTCATATTTAGAATTGTTTATAATTATAGAAACACGGCTGCATTATGTACGAGTATCTAACAATATAAATTTTAACAAAGGGTAAGCTAGAAACAAATAAACAGAAATTTCTAGATATTTTCTTCCTGTACCGCAGTGTACCCCACCAAGGAGACTCCTGGACCAGGACAGCCTTTACCCTCAAGAAGTTCCCCACCTGCTCAGGGAGGCACACAGCTTCATAAAGGCTGGGAGTGGGCGCCAGGGCGGGGCGCTAACTCTCACCTGGAGAGGTCAAGGCCAGCTTCCCAGAAGAGGCGATATTTGAGCTGAGTTTTAAAGGGTGAGTTGGATTCTATCGGGTAGGAAGAAAGGGGGAAACGTGAGCTTTTGAGCATGACAAAGACGTGGAGATGAGAAAAAAAGGTTCTAGTTCCATCCATTTCCCATGTTGGAGTCTGTGCTGGTTTCCAAGGAGCTGCTGAGCATCAAGAGGGGGCCCCAGACTGCTCCTCAAAGCCTGGCCGACCTTGAATCACCCCCCCCCAGACTCCCAGCCCCGTGGAGAGCGGAGGAAGAGGCTTACCTAGGAGAAAGGGGAGCCCCCTCATTTGCATGAGAACCCTTGCCCTTCCCCACCCCCTCCCTTCTGTCAGCTCATCACCTCTAAGAAACAGACCCAGCAGAGGGAGTGACACAGGTGTATGGATGTTGGGATAGGGGATGGATTTGGTGTTGGGAAAAAAATTAGGGAAGGCTCTTAATAGTTAAATCCTACAATTTCACAGAAGGCAGCTAGGCAAGCAGCCTCAGCTTTTATACCTCCTCCTGAGGGAGTTCACTCTCCTGGGCAGCAGGTGCCAGCTGGCCAAACTCCATGACAGCAGTCTTTCCCCATTGAACCAGTGACCAGTCTCTCCACCGCTGACCTGCCTTTCCACACTGGGCCTGCTCTACTCCCAAGAAACCCAGCTGCCCAAGTCTGCAGTCTGTGTCCTCAGATGGTTCTACAGAAATTGGGAGGTGGCACTCAAGGAAGGTCTCCCATCTCCCTCCTAAAAGGGTCTTTCAGGTTCTTGTGCAACACGTTGCTACATCCTTCCACCAACTTGCAGGTTCTCAGGACTCAAAAGTTGGAGGAATCCTTCTTTTTCAGCTCCCTACCATTTGTTCAGAGGCTGCTAAGATGCCCCCTCACTGCGCTGGAGGAGAGGTTAATGTAAGAACAGGAGGCTGGTCAGCAGGGTGCGAGCTCCCAATAGTCACTGCGCCTTGCCTCCCCTAGTGGGGAAAGGGAGTGGCATTCAGGTATTGTGCAAATTCAAGCAACTGAAAAAGGATGGCGGAGAGGAGAGGTAGGAGGTAGGTGGGCGGGGTCCAAGGCTCCTGGAGGTATTTCCCAGGATGCACCACTCTTCAAGTTCATTATTAGACCTTCCTAGCCTCAAGGCATTGTGGGAATGACTTGTTCAGATTCCAGCGGGTTCCCAAGCCACAGCTGGGGAGTCCCTTTGACAATGTTTTCATGCCCTTGCCTCTGGGAAGATGTAAGCTGGAGGGACCTTTGGAGAGCAGAGTCTAACTGCCTTACTACAGAGGAGGAAATTGGGACACAGAGTGCTCAAATAGCAGAGATCATTAAGCAAATGAGAACATAGAGTGGTCTGTCACTCACTACTTTGTAGTCTTGGGCAAATTTATGAGTTTCCCTTCCATGATTTATTCCAAAGACCGCTAAAAACACTGCTGCTCCTAGTTGAAGGAGCTGGGTTTACTACTCACTGCAGTAGGGAGGACGCACACTTTGGGGCACCACAAGGCGTCTCATTAAGATGTTAGGGCTTACAGGATTTGGGCTTGTTAGGTGTTAGGTGATGTGGGGGCTTTTAAGAAAGTTGGATATTGTAGTGTCACTTCCCAGAAGTCCAGCCCTGGGAAGTGGCTCCATTGTCCAAGGGGTGCCGACATCTCTCTTTCAAATGGGCCCCAGGTTTTCCCTAGTTTAAAGCTCTCTTACTTCAATGATAGGCCTCACCCAGGTCCAGTCCCATGCCCACCTCTACCTTGCCCTTTATTTGACCTTCTGGGCTTTCAAAAGTGTGTGTAGGAGATGGGGATACTGCTGGTTTTTCTTTGGGATGAAAGACAGATCTTCAGCCATTAGGAACCGCTCTTTAAGGAAGGCACTGCCTGTCCCCTGGTGGCAGCAGGAGGAAATGTCACCTCCACCTGAACCTGCACATGCCCTCTCCCGTGAGACTGGGAAATATTTAACTCTTTTGGTACCTGCCTTTTTTGAACTTTTTTTTTTTTGGTTAGAGAAAGTGAGTTTATAAATCATAATTTAATGGGAATAATTAAAATAAAATATTTATTGAGTAACTGTAGTACACAAGACAATCTCTTGTGTCAGAGTTCACTTTCTAGCAGGAAATTCCGTGAGATATTGACCAAGAGATTAGTAACGAAGATGTGGCAACTGTTGGCGGAGGGCAAGTGCAGGGTGTGACGGGAGAGCTAGCGGGACGACCCGGCTGAGGGTGGAGCTGGCCGTAGTGGTGGGTGGCACGGATGCCCTGAGGAAGTGACATTTGAGCTGAGACATGAGGGATGAGCAGGCTGCTGACAGGAAGGCGGGGAGGACTGTTCTAAATCAACAGAAAAGCAAGACACAGTTTAAGGACAAGAGGAAGGTCTGTGAGAATGAGTGGGAAAAAGGGACCAGACCTAAGAAGACTTGCAAGACAAGCTAAGAGTTTTGGGTTATATCTGAGGCCATAGGAAGGACCTGGGTATCTTGGGAGAATCTGGTGGAGAAATAATGGTGGGGCCAGCACAGCGGGGCATGACAATCGTTCATATGGGAAAGCAGAGCAGCCTGGACTCTGCAGAGAGCAGTGGCATGGAGTAGAGACACTGAGGACATACAATCAGCAGGCTTTACTAATAGGTTGCTCATGGGGTGGGAGAGAGGAAAAGGGAGAATCAAGGTCATTCATCAGATTCCTGGGCAAATGGAGGAGAAGTAAATCTTTGGGGGAAGGACAATAAGTTCAGTTTTTTAAATGTTGAGCACGTGGTGCCTCTAGAGCATTTAAGTAAAGGTGTTGGGTAGACACTGATTCACCACTCGCTGGCTCGGCACAGGCTTCTTAGGGATAGTGTAGGTGGTTGGACCAGACTCCATGGCTTCAAACTCTTGGCCCTGTGGGCAAGCCACTTCACTCCTCTGTCATCATTGGACTCAGTTGCAAAATGCAAAGAACAACACCTACCTCTTAGTGAGGTTTGAGGGGGTTTATTCATATAAAGACTTTAGAATAACACCTGCAACCAGGAAGGATTCAATAACCATGTCATAACTGAATGCCTACTGTGTATGCCAGGCACTGTTCTAAGCTCTGGGCCATACAAGCTCCCTGCTCTTTGGGGGCTGACATTCTAGCTGGGGGAGGAGAGGGTGACACAAGTAAATGATAATGAGTAAGTTCCAGGTAGTGGTAACTGCTATGAAGAAAATCACATAGGGTACAGGGCAAGGATGGGTTAGTTTAGGCAGGAGTGCAGAAGGAGCCATGTGAATAGCCAGGGGATGCAGAAGGACTAAGGGATGGAAAGGCCTGTGTAGTAGGAGATAGTCTGTGAGAAGAAGGCGGGGGCTTGCTCGCAGGCATTAGACTGTGATTCCAGGTACAGTGGGGAACCACTGAAGGGCTGGAACCTGGGACTATCATGGCCCAATCTAATTTTTTAAAGGTCACCAGCCACCGTGAAGAGAATGTAACACATCAAGAATGGAGGGAGGTCTGGGTTGGAGGTGGAGATCTGAGATTTTTCAGCAGAGGGAAAACGGTATAACAGGAATGGCTGACATGGCCCACGGAGTGTGTGGAATAACGCTAACAGGGAGCCGGCAGCTCTGCTCCTCCCTTCCCTGTGACCTGGAGATGGGTCCATTTCCAGCGGATGGTGGTGCTAGGTGCCGTGTAATGTTGGAGATAAGTAGCAACTGCCATAAAAGCCTGCTTTACATGTGTGCTCCTTCCTTCGATGATCCCATGAAGCATTCGATCCCAGCTCTGGGAGTACTGGCCATGTATGTAGTCTGCCCCTGCATGACCTGTGTTAGGTGGCTGAATTTCAGATGCCAATTCAGCCTTAGTTTCCTCTTCTATAAAGTGGGCATCATAAAAACCATCCCATCCACCTCTCAAGAATGCAGGGATGATGAGATTAGATCAACACTGGGGAAGGGTTGTTGAGGGGCTGGAAAACGGGATGGCTTTCTTTGTTTCTTTTTTATTTTTTAACTACTTTACATCTTGGGTTTATTTTTATTTGTTTATTTTTTCTACCTGTGTAACTCTGTTTTTTGGTATTTGCTCTTCGTTGATCTCATTATCAGATTCCATCTGGAATCACTTGTCAATTTCCCCAGAATTTCATGTTCGATTCTTAATTATTTAATTTACTATTAAAGTGTAAAATATTTGCCTTTGGTCCCCATCCTGAGAACACGTAGATAGCCTCCTGCTAAAACATTTCTTATGTATATATATTTAATAGATCTTTTCAGGAGCGTATTTGTTGCCACACACAAAATTGAGCTTTCTTTTTTGGTAAGGAAGAAAGGAATGGCTATTGGGTGGACATCTGGAAGTGTCTCCCTGTGGAGATGAGGAAGAGAAACTATAACCTCGACTTTACAAGGCAAGGACCATATATTTTTAGGCATCATGAATTGGTAGGAAGAGCACACACAAAGTGTCTTTGGTCCAGAATCTGAGGCTGTCTGAGCAGGAAGATAGATGACATCACCGGAGCCCACGGAGATGAGGCAGGGCCAAGTGCAAAGAGCAGAGGCATCTACAGGGCATTTGGCAACAGCTATCAGTCACGTGTTGGCGCTGTCTTGATTATTTTGTAAAAAAAATATCTCTTAATCCATGTTGGCCTAATAAGGCTAGGCGTATTACCTTCATGTTATAAACGAAGAAGCTGAGGTTCAGAGAAGTTAAGTAGCTTGGCCGAGGTCAGAGAGCTAAGAGACTGGGCTTCAAGCCAGGTCTGCTGACTCCAAATGGAAGGCTGTTAACTATTCTTGTGGGCTGGGGAGTTGGGGCAATTTGGCGAATAATGAAACCACTAGCTGGGCATTGTTACTTCCTCACCTCTGCTGCAGAATGATTTCTGTGGATTAACCTCAGTCATTTACAGACAACCTATACTAATTCTGTATAGTCCATTCACAGGTCCGATGGGGCTATTACAAACCCTGCCAAAATTTCCTCATGCTCTTGTTACCTATTGCTAGGTAGTAAACTTTCCAAACTGATGTAAAATAGCAATCATTTTATTACTCTCATGGATTCTACAGGTCAAGGTTTTAAACAGGGCACAGTGAGAATAGTTTGTCTCTGTTCTATAATGCCTCAGGCCTGAGCTGGTAAAACTCAAACAGCTGGAGGTGACTTAATGGCTGGGGGCTGGAACCATCTAGTGGCTTCTTCACTGACGTGTCTGGGCCAGGTTACTGAAAGGATGGGCTCAGCTGGGATTGTGGACCAGAGTGTGTACATGTAGCTTCTCCATGTACCTTGGAGTTCCTTACAACATGATGGGCCTCAGGATAGTCAGACTTCCTACATGGCAGCTCAGACCTCCAGGAACTAGTGTTCCAGTGAAAATGGTAGAAACTGCACGACCTTTTATGACCTAGCCTCGGAAGTCCATAGAATAACTTCTATACTCTACTGGTTGAAGCAATCACAAACCTGGGGAAGGGAATACAGACCCCACTTCTCAATAGGACAAGTGTCAAAAATTTCATGGTCATGTTTAAAAACTGCCACATCACTCTTGGCCTCAGGGTAGGAAAATCTCATGGGTTCCCCCCATCGTGTTTCCCTTTGGGATGCACATGGCTTTCAAGACAGTTATGTGGGTCCCCATCCTTTCCATCCCAGAAAGGGCCAGGAAAACAGTGCAGTGATTTGAGTGTTTGTGTCTCCCCCAAATTCATATGTTGAAACTCTAGTCCCAGTGTAGCTGTATTTGGAGATGGGATCTTTGGGAAGTAACTAGGTCATGAGAGGGGAGCCCTCATAAATGAGATTAGGGTCCTTCTAAGAAGGGGTCAGAGAACTAGCTCCCTCTGCGCCATGTGAGGATAGAACAAGAAGCCGGAAGTCTGCAACCTGGAAGAGAGTTCTGCCCAGGATCTGCCTGTGCTGGTCCCCTCATCTCAGACTTCCAGCCTCCAGAACTATGAGAAATAAATTTCTGTTCTTTATAATCACCCAGTCTATGGTAGTTTGTTCTAGCAGATCGAATGGGCCAAGACAAATAGGGAGAGACATCCTAACTGATGATTCGTTAACCACAAAGCCCATCTGTGACTTCATCTTACTTGGGTGACAAGTCTAATAAACCGGACCTGTCTCCCAGTGTGAAGGACTGACCAGTACCACGTGATAAATGATCCTTTGCAGAATATAAGGAACCATAAATCCTTTGCTCCCACAACTACAGCACACTCCTTACTGCTACTCCAATTTCCATAGCTGTCCTCCTACAATCCATTCTTTTAGAGCTGCCAGAGTGATTTTCAAAGATTATAAATCAGGTGATTTCATCCCCCAGCCTCCCAGCTGAAACTAACCCATGACTTCCCCTTGCACTTCGAAAACAGCCCATATTGCTTGTCACAGCCTTCGGGGCCCTACGTGATCACATCCCTGCCTAGCTCTGTGGTCTCACCTCCTATGACTTCCACTGTGCTCCGTGTGTATTGATTTTCTAAGTTTTTTGTCATTTATCAGGCTTGTTCCCACCTCAGGGCCTTGAGACTTGCTTTAGTTCTTAAAAAACAATGGAATTTTATTTTGATGAAAAACTTGAGTTTACAATCATTTCGTAAATGAAGAGCAAAACTCTTCATTTTCCTATCCCATAACTCCTCAGAAAAAAAAAATCATTAAATAAATATCCGTGAACAGGTGACAGGTAAGGTGACCTGCTAATAAACCACCTCTGATGTTGATGCTCCCTACATGTGACTTGCTCTACAAGGGCGAGCAGAGCCCTAGCATCACTGAACTGATACGATGTGGGCATCGGGTCGCATCCTAACCATTCAAATAAGCCCAGTGATAGTCATTTTTTGCTCACCAGGTACAGCAAACTCTACACGCGTTACTGAAGGAATACTTTGATAGAAGCCCTTATTTAAGTTGTACGGTGCATTCCAACCATCAAAACCATCATGAACAGTACCATTTAACTGCCATTTCTAAAGTACAACCATATCATAGCCTGCATTTTATCTGGGGCGTGGTGAATGTCAATCTAGACTGAAAGTACCCCAACTGCCAATTTGCACCACCTCTGAAAAGATGTAGATGGAGTTAAAGAACCGTGCCCCCATATGAAGCTTTCACCTTTTTCCTTTTTCTTATCGCAACACAGTCCTCTGATGGTCGTACGTACTATGTACCAAGCACTGCACCTCCATCTCCATCTCTCAACCTCACAGTTACCTTGGGAGGTTGTATTCCACTTTAAAGTCAAACAAGCTGAAGCTCACAGGTTTAATCTCTTCTCCAAGGTCATTAACCAATAATAGCAGGAGCTGAGATTTGAAACCAAGACTCTTTGACACCAAAGACTATCCTTTGAAAGAGGTTTGAGAATTAGGCTCTCAAAGGCCTGGGAGATCCAAGATACCTCAAATAGGGAAGCTCTGCTTTTCATGTTCTTTTTGTGCTGAGACTATGTGGAGAATTTCTTTTATATAAAGCATCTGGTTTGTGCTTATGCCATGAGGGCCTTAACTGTGAGTTACAGTAAGATGTGAGCTGAGAAAAAGGCCTTTGGGTTTGGAAATGAGGAACTTGGTGGTGATCTGGGTCCAGGCAGTCAGATCCTGCTGGTTGCTAGCAACAGAAACTTACTCTGGCTATTGTCAACACAGAAGGAATTTGTCAGAATGTTGCAAGGATGTAATGGGCATCCATTCTCCCCTCTTAATGGTACCCTTAAGTTAGCCTCTGTTGGATTCTTCAGCTTACAATGAATAGCAGTGATTCAGTTTAGCTCATGGAACTGAAGGGAAGGCTAAAAGAACCCAGCTTGGAAAGAATGGTAGACAAGACAGAACAGGTCTTCCTGGGGCCCCTCTGAATGAGATCCATACGTTTTCAGTTCTTTTGTCATTCATTGCTCAAGAATAAAATTGCAAAGACAACATCTGATTGGCCACTGTTTGTCTGGGGGTAGGGCAGGTGCTTTGATTGACAGCCTTCCTGCCCCACTTGGACAAACAGATGCTAGGTGACAAAACAACAGAATAACCAATAGACTCAGAGAGGGAGGTCTCCATGGAGTGAAGGAAGTTTGAGTGGGTCAAACAGTCTAAGACCACAAGGCCCCATTATATGGTTAAAGACACCTTGTTTGCTCCCAGGAATTTCTCAGATCTTCAGTGTTAGTTTATTTACAATCATCTTAGAGTAGGCATGTCTACAGCTGACTAATATCCCCTGCCACTATAAACCTTTCCTTCTTTCCTTCCCTTCTGTCCTTTTCTTCCTTGATAAATATTATTTTACATTCATGAAGTCAGGTCCAAAATTTTTGATGCATCATCTATGCTAATATCAGGTAAATTTGTGTGCGTAACATTGAATAATAGATCACATGACTAAAAGCTTTTGCTCAGTGTCTTCCTTCTGATGGTTGTGTTTCCTCCAGCAAGTCACTTTGCCTAGCGAATTTCAGTTTCACTGTCTGTAAAATGGGAGTAATAATACTTAATTCATAAGATTTTAAGTAAATGCAAGCTACCTTTTACTGAACGCTTACTATATGACCACCCAGAGGTCACAATTTTAAATACCCTCCAGGCCAGGCAAGTACTGTGAATGGAAGTGGTTGGAGTGGGGTTGGCAGCATGTGAGGCAATAAGGAGCAGTGGGGATTATGGGAAACTGGAGAGAATGTTCCCCTCAAAAAGAGAGCAGATCTACTTAACTCCAGTTCATGGTTTTCAAAGTGTGATCCCTTGACCAGCAGAATCAGCATCACCTGGAAACCAGTTAGAATGCAAATTCTTAGGGCCCACCCAGACAGACTGAATCAAAACTCTGGGAGTGGAAATTTTGAAATCTGTATTTAATAAGCCCTCTTAAGTGATTCTGATGCTCACTCAGGTTTGATGCCTACTGCTGCGACGTAAGACTGCTGGACTGTGTTGCCAAACCTTTTACTTTTTCCAGGAGAAGCTGGAAATTTCTTTTTATGTGAAATCCCCCACTTTTAAATCTTGGCAGGCAATGAATTCAAATTTTAAAAGTGTACCATTGGCTAATAATATTTATGTTTTCCCCAGATTTACAACCTCTGGTTTATGCTTTTCCCCATGAATCCTTAAAATAATAATACAAAACAATTTTGAAGATACTCCTTTTATGGAAGAAGAAGCTGTAGGCCCAAAAAGTGAAGTGCTGTTTGAAGTCACAAAGCCAGGAAGTGACCAGCCCCTGATTTGGACCTGAATGTATTGTCTCCTAAAGCCTCTGCCCTTTTTACTTTCTACGTGGAAGAGGAAATACATAAATATTCTTAGCACAGAGCTAACATCACAAAAATGAGACATCTTTTGCAGACCATGGGCCATTGACCAATGAAACTTTCTTCTCCAACTCCTACCCCACCCCGTGCCCTCGGCCTCAGACTAACTCGCACTCCTGTACCAGAGAGCCAATTAGCAGGGGAACCCATGAAGGCTGGGGAGTGGTGAGGCTGGGCAGTTTCCTGGCCTGAGGAGCTGAGTAGGTCCGGGAAGAAAGCTGTGGACAGCAGTGTCCAACGCTCAATGTCCAGTAACCAGCGGGTCCACAGGCTAAAACTGGCTGTTTTTCAAAGTGTCCTCTGCATGCTCTAGACTGAGTTTCAGGAGCCTGCCCAGTGCTTTGCCCCCACCTGGCTCCTGCCTCATTGCTGTTGACTGTTCTCTAAGCTCAGAGTAAACAGCCCTAGCCCCTCCCAACAACGGCATGTCTCTGGTCTCAGGCTGGGCAGGAGAAGTAGGGGGAGGCATTCTCAGCCTGTTTTACCAGGATCCACCTGTGGGGACAATGGCTACATGTATTCACATCACCAAGCCCTGCTCACCTGTCCTCCCAGTTGGTCACTGCCGCAGACACCTACTCTCCAGCAAAGACCTCCTGGGGCTTACAGAACCTCAGGTTGCTGGAGCGGGAAGGATATTTGAAGTCACTTCCTGTGTAATTCCCTGGGTAACTAACTCTGTTCTGACATTTACCAGCCTGGAATCTAAAGCTTGGCATATACTTATCAGTCTCCTTAGTAACAGTAGCCGCAATTTAAGGAGCAGTTGCAGCCATTTACCCACTCGCCATTACATATCAGGGCTGGGGTTCCTATAGTCTTCAATGAGTATATAGCTATTCCATGGCAGGGAGATTACTGCCATGTTCTCATTGACTTCTTATGTGGATGTCAAGATGGCAGCTCAAAACAGGGAAGTGATTCATTCAGGGTCGCTCAGCTGGGAGGTGGCAGAGGTGCGAGTCACGCCCAGACCCCGTCACCCCCAGGGTCAGCCCCAGAGGGCCTGTTTAGTTACTTTCTCCACCCCAATTGTCTTGTCCTATATTTGTCCCTTAGTAGGCACCTAGTGAATCTTTATTATAGAATGGGAAAAACAAGAGCTTGGAGGGAAGTAGACTAGGGTTCAAAATCTTGTCTCTAGAGCTTTGCATAGAAAGGTCCAAACCTCTACACACCCAGTTCACCTGGCGTATACAGAGCCCTGATGCAGTGCCCATGTTTAAAAGAGGGAAAGAGAAGCATGCATACAAACTGACTCAAGACTGTTAATAGGTGTTTCACCCTAATGGGCCTCAGTTTCTTGTGCCATATGCATTCACTTACAAATAACAACTGCTTTTTCTGCAGCCCCTACTATGTGCTCTGTGTCACCACACTAGACGTCCATCACTGATCCCTAAGAGGTATCTGCACTCTGATCCGGCTGACCCCAAATTCAACCACTTAATCTCCAGGCTCTATGGGCCCTGCCCTTTTCCCCTCCTCCCCTGACCCTGGGCTTTACTGGGAAACCCCAGAGTCTTGGAATGGGAACCGGGCAGTCCTGAGCATAACCCTGCCCTTGCCTCCTGCTGCCCTGACCTCAAGCCCCAGGAGGGAGGGAAAGGAGGGGTGGACAAGGGTCCTGCTGCAGCCGGTTGAGCTGCACCAGGACTGAAAGCTGCTTAGGTTCCTGGTTCCCACCGGGGCCAAGAGTGACACCTGATCTCTGGGGATTGTGAAATGGCATGAGGTGGCAGCCCGCCCGCAGTGCAGGTTGAGCCCTCTACCCCTGCCAGCTCGGCCCCGCCCCTGCCCCACGCCCCCAGCGCACGCGGTTAAATCCCCCCATCCCGGCGGGGGCTCACACCTGCACCCCGCCCGGCAAAGCACCATGCCTGCCTGCCGCCTCGGTCCTCTCGCTGCCGCCCTCCTCCTTGGCCTGCTGTGGCTCGGCCTCCCCGCAGTCGCAGGTGAGTGGGGCGGGGAGAGACCCAGCGCCCAGTGGGGCCGAGCCAGGGGAGCCAGCACAGGGCTGGCCAGAGGCACAGGGAGAGTCTCTGGGGGCTGGAGAAGTGGGGATTCCTGGGCAGAATTGGGAGACCCACGCAAACTAAATTTTGGGGATCCCTGATGCGTACAGGGGGTGATCCTAGGAGCTTAGGGTATGGGGTGTGAAGTGTTGGAAGTGGGGAGACCACTAAAGGGTGAAATTTGGGGGAGAGACAGAGACTCAGTGGCCAGGTACTCCCAGGTGTTGGGGACCCCAGGCCTGGAAGTGGGGTCCTCTGAAGGCTGTAAGGGGGGCACCTAGGGCCCGAGATGGAGAATTCCTTGGAGCTTGAGATTTGAGGCCCTTGGAGCAGGAGGTGGGCATCCTCTGGGACTGGAGATTCCGTCCCCCACTGACCGTCCGCCTCCCAGGCACCGGAGCAGGGAAAACGGGCGTGTGCCCCGAGGTAGAGCTGGACCTGAACTGTACGCAAGACTGCCTGTCGGATGGAGACTGCGCCGACAACCTCAAGTGCTGCCAGGCCGGCTGCGCCGCCGTCTGCCATATGCCCAATGGTAACCTTAGGGCGACACGCGCGGACCGGGGCGGGGCGCGCGTTCTGGGAGGAGGTGGCAGCGCCCAGGTTCCGGGAAGAGGGGCGCTCGCGCACCCAGGGACCCCTGACAAAGTCCGGGCGGATTGAACCAGATCCTCCCGTGCTGTGGCTGCCAAGGCTCCGGGGAGACAAAGGCATCGCTAAAGTGCGGCCACGGGGAATGGAGGCCCCCCACCCCTAACTGGACTCGAGTCTCTGGTGCATGACGGGCTTCCGGGCACGCAACAGCTGGGACGTTGTTCCGGGAGATCAGGGGACCGGTTGGCAGTTTCCTCCTGGCGGGCTGGAGCTGCGGGGAAGCCCGGACCTGGTGCGAGGGCTGGGTCCCTAGGCCTGGGGTGCTCATCCCTCTAGGAGTCCGTCCCCTGGGGCCTCCCCCAGCTTTGGGGAAGGACTTGGAGCGCCCGGCCTGGCAAGACTCCCCGGATTCCTCTGTCCACGTGGAAAGAAGTTTTACAGATTTAGGACAGAGCCCAGCCCATCTTAGGGATGTGGAAGGGAGCGTTGGAGAGAGAAAGGCTCTTGCGTAAGATCACACTGCCATCCTGTGCTAGAGGGCTGGGCAGGGGCTCCACTTTTAGCTGAGTGGTTTGAAAAAAGTCAGACCTCCTCCCTGAGCACCCCTCCCCTTTCCCCGTCTTTAAAACAGTCTCTTCTGCTCTGAAGATTGAGTGAGAGATAGAATGTTCCAGGAGGCTTAGGTGCTCCGTAAAAGGTACTTACTAGAGCTCACGTCTCTCCGCCTGGCTCTGGGGACTCACATCAGAGCAGGAAGTGGCCTTAGACATCATGGAATCCAAGCTTTTTATTTTTCAGAGGGAAAATATGAGGACTAGAAACAGGGATATGACTTGGGGATTCTGAGGTATTGTGATCACTGGTCCTGACCCAGAGTACAATCCCTGGGACTTTCTGTTTTTGTTATTTTTCCAAAGATGCCAGCAGGGACTGGGAAGGTCTATGAGTAGAGACCTGAGACACTTATGAGCAGACACTTAGGAGGGAGGACTGGCCCGTTAGGGGTGGCTTCTGGATCGGGAGGTCTCTAATCTGGACCAGAGAAAGGAAGACCAGAAAGAGAAGTGGAGCCTGGGGGAGAAAGTAAGAGGCAGAGAGACGGATGAGAGAGGTGGAGGGGTAGAAGGAGCCTGGGTTGTGAGGTGGAGTCCGCTCTTCCATTGGCTCAGATGGACAGACTGAGGCAGGAAGAGGGACAGGGCCAGCTGGCCTCCTGAACTTGAATCCTAGTTCTGTCACCTGCTAGTTGTGTGGCCCCGAGCAAGTCACTTTACTTCTCTGAGCCTCTGCTACCTCACTGGGATAAATTATCACTCCATATTTTATAGGATTGACCTGGGGACTAAATAAACAATCCTCTCCTTGACTCAGGAGGTGCAGCATGGTGTGTGTGTGTGTGTGTGTGTAAGAATGCTTATCTGCATGGATGAGTGAGTGTGCATGGAGGGGAGGCATGGTGCTACACGGTTGTAACTGCAAGTCAGTATATAGGAATGAAGACTTTATAGGTGTGTAACCCTTCCCATGTGCACTGCACTTTACAGCTTACAAAGCAGCAGAGTGCATGGTACACAGACTTTGAAGTCAGATCCCTGGGTTTCAGTTCCTGCCTGACTTTAGGCAAATTCCTTAACCTCTTGGTGCTTCCGTTTCCTCATCTGTGACCTGAGGAAATATTAACAGTACCTCTCCCCTCTTTTAGGATTATTGTGGGGATTAGATGAGTTAATATATATCCAGTGCTTAGAATAATGCCTGGCACATCGAAGAAGCTGGGTACATGTTAACTGTGGTAATTGGTCATTAGGGTGACCATCACACAGTACTGTGAGTCTCCAGGGAGAAGTAATATGTGTGTGCTGCTTTCTCCGCTTTGACAAAGCTTCCTGATGTGGGCAGCACTGCTCTCAGGCAGCATCTTCCAGCCCTAGGCCACGAAGCTAGGAACAGGCAGAGCTGGGACTCAGCCTGAGGTCCTGTGGGTTCGAGGCACTGATGGAGCACACATGAGGGGCAGGAGTTTGCAGGCTCTCTTCCTAGTCCACCCTCCCCACCATCAACTCAGGGTGAGGGACAGTGGGAACTCATGTCATGAAAGAGAGTTCATCTCCCTCCCTCCCTCCACCCACTTTCTTTTGCTCCTTTTTCTACCCAGAGAAGCAGGGCTCCTGCCCTGAGGTGGACATCGCCTTCCCCCAGCTTGGCATCTGCCAGGACCAGTGCCAGATGGACAGTCAGTGTGCCGGCCAGATGAAGTGCTGTCGCAATGGATGCGGGAAGGTGTCCTGCATCACACCTGTCTTCTGAGGTAGGTGGGGGGCGGGGGGTGGCACAGAGGGCACTGACGCCAGATGATATGACAGCCACAGGAGGTATAATGTGACATGCGAGGAAGTAAGGAGAAACAAAACCTAAGCACATGCTTAGGCGGCCTGTTGGGAGATCCAGGGTGGACCGCCCACGCGGCCCATGTGCTGGGACAGGGGGCACTGCCCTTCCTCACAGAGCTCACAGCCTGGTGGCTGAGGCAGATGGATGGATGGACAGTGCCCACAGTCAGTGCTGTGGTGGAGAGAAGGGCTGGATGTTGTGGGGACAGAGAGAAGCAAACCTCACCCAGGTGGGGGTCGGGAAGAAGGGAGCAGGCTTTGCAGAGGCGTGACCTTGAGCCAGTTCTAAAGGATTGGTGAGAGGGTAGTAGTGTGGGAAGTACAGTGGAGAGGCTGGTTCAGGCAGAGGGAATGGGACAAGTAAGAACCTGCAAGTGCCCTTTGGTTGAATTCCCACTGTTAATCATATGCTACCTTTGACAAGCTCCCTCAGCCAAGGGAACCTAGTGTCACACAGATGGGACTAAGGCCACACAGGGGGGAGGATGTGCCCAAGGCCCCATGATTTCTGTTTCAAGGCACGCTCTGCAGGGCCCATGAGGGGACCCTGGTGTCCCTAGGGCCCTGAGCTCTCAATGGTGCCCACCATCTTTTACCTCCTTGAGTGCCAACAGCATGGCTGGGCTTTGCAGTCAGGAAGACCCAGGTTCACATTTTGGCTCTGATACTTAACCAGTCTTTTGCTTCTCTAAGCTGCAATAAATTTTGCTCATAAAATGGGATGATAAGAGCTCTGTGGTCAGCTAATCCTAGCTTAACCCAAGGAAGGGAGGCATGGTGGAACTTCCTGGAGGTAGGGGGATTCTTAGGAGATAAACGGTGTTGGCCCCTCAGGAAGGCCATGACAGTCATTTGGGACTATGGGATGCCCAGTGTGTCTTGGGCATGGCTCAGTTGGCAATCAGAGTGGCAGAGGCAGAGGAACTGAGTCTAGGAACTGAACATAAGTGCAGGAAGGTGAGGTGAGGCTCTGCTGTGCATGCAGGGTGCTGGGGTGGGGCAGGGCGGAGTGCGGAGCTTTGTGCAGAATTGCAGCTGCAGGTGCTCTTTTCTAGTATTACGGACATTGTTATTGATGGTGTTATTGTGATTTTCTTCCTCCATTGCAGCCACCACAGCCTGAGGGGTGGAGGCCTGGCTCTGTCTGGCTCCAGCCCCGCTGCCCTCCCTCTTTCTCATCCCCTCACTCCCTCCTGAGTGACCACAGCTTCTTCCTTTTCCAACCAATAAAGTGACCTCTCCCAGCACTGGTGGGGTTGTGGCCTCTGTTCTTATTGTTCTGTCCCTGCCTCCCCTGCCTCTGGACTGAGGTGGGTTGGGGGTGGGGAGGTGTTGGCCAGGTGATCCAGGCAGGAAGCCCAGGGAGGGATCAACTCTGAAATAATGAACATACACCCAAGTCTCGTCTGGCGTGCAGGCAGGGGCATTTCCCTGTGAGGTGGGCAGTCGTTCTCCCGGGGTGATGGAAGAGAAAACCAGGGCTCAGACTGATGATGGGATGTTCCGTCACTCTGATTTACTGCTGGGGGTTCTGCTAATAGCAGATGTGTCAGACTCCTGGGTCCCCCAAGCCACCCTGAGTAGTTGGGGACAGTCCCGCGTGTACAGACCAGGAATCCACCACGTTACCTGCTTGTGTCCATGCAGAGAAAAGGTGGCAAAGCCAGAGTTCTTTGTTGTTTTTCAAATCAAAGCATTATTTTGAATAAATAATATATTCACATGGATCAAAATTCAAAAGGTGAAAAAGGATATATAATGAAAAGCCTCTTTTCCCCTCGACTCCCTCCCTCCACCCCAGTTACCCAGTTGTTTTCTATGGAGGCAGCAATGCTGTCAGTTTCTGGTGGATTCTGTTGGAGATAAGGCGCCATCCATTCTGTCCTCCATCAATCCCTTCTCTCTCTTCCTCTGTTGTTTTCCATCTCCCCCTCTGTCCCTTACTCTCTCCATCCTTCTTTCTCTGTTCCCCTTTCTTTTTCTTTTTCCTCTGCTTTTCACTTCCTCTCTCTCTTTTTTCTCTCCTTGCCCCCCTCTCCACCCCTTTCCCTCTCTGACCCTCTCATCTCACTCTATCATCAATCTCCATCTATCTAGGGACACAAATAGATGTGAAATTCTCACCTAGCCCATCATTCTCCATGAACTGTAGCATGCCACACACATCCTACTGTAGCTGGGTTTTGTCATTTAGTATGTCGCAGCATAAAGAATCTCGTCACTCTTCCCTATGGCTGTGTAGTATTTCACTGTTTGGATGTATGAAATGTATTTAACCATACTTCCACTGGGGACCATTCAGGTTGCTTTCATCCTTTTTCAAGCCCAGGTTTGAATATGCGTCATCCAGCACCGGAGTCCATGCTTGTTCTATTGCAGAGATTTCTCAACGCTAAGCCATGGGGGGTGGGCTTAGTCTTTGGGGTGAGGAAGAGGAAGAGGACAGAAGTAATGACAGCGACCCTGGCCCCCTCAGGACAGCCTTATGTCCTTCCCTGCTCCTCCACCCACTGTGGAATGTGAGAGGTCAGTGGTATGTGAGTGTGATAGAAGGAAAATACATGGTGGCTTGATGTTTGACTAGCCTTATCTTTCTCATCTTCTGGTGGGTCTGTGCCCCAGGCCATAGTCAGGCAAGAACGCAGGGCTTCTGCATCCGACGTCCTGGGGGTACAAGGTGGACTAGTCCTGCAGATGGAGAGTGGGCATGCTCAGTGTATAAAGCTGCCCTCACAATAAAAGGCAGTGCAGCTCTTCTCCTAGCTTCCCCTTTTCTGATCTCCGTCCCTGTCCACGGTCTATGTTTGGTTTCCCCTGCCCTTCTAGAAAAAAAGAAGGTATCCAGTGATGTCCTGTTTAGAGTTGTTAGGGACTGTGTGTGGCTCCCACCACCTCTACTTTCTCTTCTTGCCCCAGGTTTGCACTCTGGGAGCGTGGGTGGGGCTGCGTGTAAGCCAGGGGTGGCAGAGGCATGCTTCTTGCATGTGTGCCATCATTCCTCCATCAGAGCCCACACTGCAGGACTTTATTATTCAGGTTGCTTCTTTCCATGGGCCTGTACGTAGTCATAGAATCCTCAAAGCACAGCTCCAGGCAGCTGCTACCAGCTGTCTATTGATTGGGATTAGCAGACACATTCACTACTCCTGCTTTAACTCAAGAAATAAAGTGCCAGGAGTGGAATATCAGAGCTGGTGGTTGCAGTTTTGCAGAGTGAGAAGGCTGCACAGCGCCACCCGAGTAAGGGTCCCAGGGAGATGGAGCCCCAGGCCCTCCACCAGAACCTTAAGGTGGGGCGGGGGGGGCTTTCTCAAGAAGGCCCTGGCTCAGGGGCCTCCTGGGGAAGATGAGGTGGGAGACCAGGGGTGGGATTTCTAAGGATCCCAGTGATGATCAGGAAGGACCTGTCAGGACAGGAGGACTGAAGGATGGAGTTCAGGTGAGAAGAGAGAGGGGGAACCTCCAGATTGGGACTTTTCTTTGATCAACTCTTGCAGGCAAATGGCTGCTGTAGGTCAGGGACTCGAGGGTCTTTGGATGGAGAGGGGGAAGAGGAAAGGGGAAGCTCCAGGCTGGTCTCTTCCTCCCCCTCTTCCAGATCCTGATGGGCCATATGTTCTGTAGCCAGACACAGCAATGCTTCATTTTGGCTAAGTGGATGGCCCCCCGGGGCAGGAATCCTGGTAAACTGCTGCCTCCGGATGGGACTGTCGTCCTCAAGGCCCCTCCCAAAACCATCAGTCATGCTGCCCCTCCGGAGCTGAGGGCAGAGTTTCTTCCTCCACTTATGTTCTCCTATCTCGCTCAGCAAACTGCATTGCTGAGGCCCCTCCACCCCCCTCCAGTCCAGAGTCCCGCATATGTAACACCCATGAGGAAGCAAACATCTGTCCTGCAGGAAAGTACAGGTTAGGGTTGGAGGGATAGTAGGCAGTTACATATGAGTGAGCCAGGGCTTTAAAAATGAAGTTCTGAACTTCACAGAGCAGTAGAGGACAGCCTGACCTGGAGAAGGGCACAAGCTCTTTCAGTAAACCCTACTATGCCAACACATGTCTCACATGGCAGGTGGAGGAAGGGGATGGAGAACTATGAAGCTGGGTAAGAGAACTGTGAGTCCAGAGGTGGGTAGAGGTGGGAGTGGGTGTTTTGCAGAAGGTTCTCAGGGAAGGTCTTTCATAAGGTGTCATTCAAAGAGTGAGCTGAATGAAGGAGGGCATGAGCCATGTGACAGTCCATGGGAACACAGTCCCATCCAGGCCAAGGACATGCCCCAGGCTAAGGACCTGAGGTCAGTGTGTGCTCTGGGTGTTTGATCATCCGGGAGGCTGACGTGGCTGGAGTCAGTGAGTGGTCAGGGGCTCGAGAGGAAATGGGGCCAGAGAGGAGGTGTGGATGCGGATTCGGGCAGGGGCGGTGTGGTCACGTCACTGTAAGGCCTTTACCATTTCTCCTCGGTGAATTTAGGAGCATGGGAGGGGTTAGAACAGAGCAAAGACACTTTGCCTGAGAAAGATCCTCTGGCTGCCCTGTTAAAAATAGGCTCTAGGGGGCGATGTGGGTACAGGGAGAGCCGCTGTAGGAAAAGGGAGCAGTGACTTTCCTTTTCTTCGTGATCTAGGGCTGTGGGGCCTCCCAAACTGCTGCGATGGCTCCTGGGGCTGCCGCCTGGCCCCACTTGTTCTGCCCACTGATGTAGCTTTTGGAAACTGACTGGTGAAATCGTCATATCGCAGACACAAGAAATTACACAGCCATAGGGAAGAGTGACTGCCCATGACCGTGTTTACCCAGTTGACAGTTCTGTTCTACCACAAGTCATGGCACAAGTGAGAGGGTGAGGAAATCACAAGAAAGAGAGATGGCTGCCCAAACATGACCCTCCACTCTCCGGGGGTGATGGTCTGCTCTGAGTGGAGATGCAGTGCCAGCCTCCACCACACAGCAGCGCTGCGTTAGGGAGTCCTGGCTGCAGAGCTAGAGACCCTAGACTAAGAAGTCTCTGTGTCTCCCCCACAGCTGGGGAAACAACCCCAAAGAAGCCCGGACCCAGCCAAACCAGGCCTCCTGGGGTGAGTTCATTACCTAGAATGATGAGAATCCCAAGAGCTGCTCCACCTGCAGTGTTTGTGCCCTCACATCTTGAACCCCCCTCTGGACAGTCTTCACCAGATGAACAATCCAAGCAAAGCCTGTGGTTTCTTATAGGTTACAGTTTGTTTGGGGATTGTGGTGAGGAGCTTGGCACCACGAGGGGAATGGACAGTGAAGGCAGCTGCCCTCTGCTATCTGTCTCCAGGCAACAGCTCACTAATGGGAGGGGGGGTTGCATTCAGCAGGCAGAGCTCCAGGGTCCTGGATGGTGCCCACAGGACCCACTTTAACCAGCCTCCTAGTAGCAATTTACACAGACTCACGGGGAGTTGCTTGGGTTGGCTGAGTGATTTGGAGCATAGAAATCTCTAGATTGGCTCATTCATTATTTCGGTTGCAGGGCCAGAAACTCTGGTTTGGAGTAACATAAATCTCTCGGCATATTAATATATGAGTTAGGCATGTACATACTTATCAGAGGACAGTTCTCCATCTGTCCTGGGGAATTCCTGTTCGACGGTGGTATGTTTGCAAAGTTGTCCTGATGGTTCCTTTACTTTTGTCTATGGTTTTATGGGACACCATTTCCCACCCTCCCGGTAGCACTGATGTGGTTGGGGTGATTTCTCCCTGGCTTTTTTCTTTTTTATGCTTTATTCTTTGATTTTAACTTAATTTTAAAATAATTTCAGACTTAAAGAAGAGTTGCAAAAATAGTGCCGAGATTTCTTGCATATTCTTTACCTACATTCATTAAATTCTTGCATTTTACCATATTTTCTTTAATCTTTTCTCTCTCTCTTTCTCTACACACAAACACACACACACACACACATCCCGCATATGATGTTTTTCTGTAGCATATGAGAGTAAGTTGCAGGCATCCTAAGTGCATCAGTGAATTTCCTAAATAGAGGCATTCTCTTGAATAACCACAGCACAATAATCAAATGCAGCAAAATTAACATTGATATAGTACTATTACCTATTACCTAACCTACAGACAGGACTCAGCTACAAAATTTATGAACCCAGTGTTAAATGAAAATGAGGGGCCCTCTGTTCAAAAAGCTGGGGAAAATGTGCCATTAAAGGTATCACCTATAAACTTTTTCCTCTCTTGTGGAGTCTCTCTTTAGACCGGTCATGGTGCTTTATATTTATTCTTTTGTGTCATTTCTCCTCGAGCACGGAACATTTGTGGAGGCAATGCAGACCCTCAGAGGCACCCAAGGTCCCTGCCCTACTACTTGGCAGTATATTCTGGAGCATTCCACCTGCTGCTGGGTGCCTTCTCTTCTTGCCAGCTGCCAGACTTGAGCTCTGTGCCCCAGCTGGGGTGGGAAAATCGATCTCCCCTTTCCACAGTCCCACAGATTGGATGATCTCCCAACGAGTGCGTCTCTGTGCTCAGATGTGCTCAGTACCTGGATTGAGGGTAAATGGGAGATTTGCCCCTGCCAAGCGGCCTGTGCATTCACCAAGATACTGCCATCCCAGGACAGGGACATGGCTTCCATGGCCTTCTCTGAAATGCCATGGGGTGTGCATGCCTAACTCTGACCCCCCGTACCCATGCCTAGGCCCACATCATGAGTGGAGGGCAGTGGCAGATCATGGGCCTCCCCAATAATATGACTCTAGAGCTGCCCCAGCCATAGGGTGGCAGGGTTGGTGGGCAAAGGTGGAAAGGGGGAGGCTGGGCAGGGCCAGGATGCCAGGAGGTGAAGAGCCAGCTGCTGAGAATCCATCCTGGGAGGGCAGCAAGAGGTGGGAGAGCTCTTGAGCCAGGGCCCCAAGGCCCTATGCTCTGTTCTCTTACTGGCCTTCATTTCAAAGGTAAAATTACTGAGCATTTCGATACTGTGACCACGGATCATTAATCCCAGGTGCAGGGTCCTCCTCTGGGCAGGGCCCTGTGTGACTTGTTCACACACCCATGAAGGCTGCCTACAGATCTTACTCAGATTTCATCAATTGTTTCAAAATGTCCTTTATAGAAAAAAAAATTCAGATCCTGTATTGCATTCAATTATCATGTCTCTTTAATCTGGGAAAGTTCTATCCTTATTTGTCCTTCATGACATTGACATTGTAGAAGATCATAGGCCAGTTATTCTACAGAATTTGTCTCATCTGAGCTTATCTGATATTTCCTATGATTAGATTCCTGTTATGCATTTTTGGTAGTAATACTACAGACGAGATACTGTGTTCTTTGTGGTGTATCATAGCAGGAGGCACATGAGGTCAATTCGTTTTGTTACTAGTGATGTTAACTTTGAAGACTTGAATAAGGTGATGTCTGCCTGGATTCTTCACTACAAAGTTCATAGTTTCCCCTTTGGAATGAGTGTCTGCAGGAAGATGCTTTGAGGCTCTGTAAATATCCTATTACTTCTCAAAACCTCACTGGCTTGTTTCAGCACCCACTGATGATTCTTGCCAGAATCAGTGATTATATATGGTTGCTAAAGAATGGTTTTCTAATTTTATCCTTTACTGGGCTCTTCTTGTGGCTTCCCATCCCTAGCTACAGAAGGTTAGGTATTGTGTTCTGTCTGCTCTTCTGAGCCCCCGGGGCATGGTAGGGGTAGGAGGTGAACTTTGTTGGAGTTTTCAGGATCTGCTGTCTGAGTTTTAGTTAAATGTCCTATGCCAGGGTTTACAGCTAGTTAGTGGAGGATCCTATTCCCAAAAGGGGTCACCCTTAGGCTTTACATTAACCCACCATTCTGAGCAGAGCTTGGGACTCTGCTTTCACTCAAGGCAACCCATCTCATCGCCTGCCCATCAAAAGAGGAAAACACGAGGTGCCTTTGCATGTCAGGTCCTTTATTAATAGTTCAAATAGGAAGAAGATTTCTTGAGAGCTTCCACTAGCCTTTTTTCTCCAACTTGATCTCTGTCTTATCTTATGTGTTTCATGCTTTATCTCTAGTTTTAGTTCATGGTTGGGGTGGTGAGCTGCCAGCGGTCAGTTCTACATTCCCTCCCTGATTTTCTCCATTGAGGCCCTTTAGCAGCAGGGGGCAGGGTGGGAGGGTTAGCTTTTACCCTTGAGGGTTTCAAGACTTCCTCAGGGCTGCCTACTCACAGCTCTGGGTCTTACTGTCTCCAGTTTGGGAACTTCAGTGAGAATTCCTAGATGTGAAGTGCTTCCTCCTTATCAGCATTCTTTTTCCAGATTTTGAGCCAGAGTTCACCAGACTCTTATTTTTTCTTTCAAAGGTATAGTGTTTCTCCCCCGTCAGCCTCAGTCTTGGTCCTCCTAGAATCTGGTGCCAAGAGGGAATCCAAAGTGCATGAGACTTAGTGAAGGATAAAGGAGGGGAGGGAGCGGGAGGAGGTGGGAGTTCCCTCCTTCCTTCCTCTTTCCCTCCTTCCTCCCTCCCTTCTCCCTTTCACAAATCTGAGATGATGAGAATCATGGCTTTGACTCATAGCTTGAAACCTTAACTCTGAAAAATAAAGCCCAGGTCCCTCCTTTCCTCCATGGTATAATGTCTACAAAACTAATCAACAAGCATGTGCTGAGTGCTTACTCCACACATGTCACCTTGCTTGGCTCAGGGTAGGGGAGAAATGCACAAGGCAAGCTTCCTGCTTTCAAGAACCCACGCAGTGTGAACCTGAACAGGGAGGAGCAGGCAGGCCCAGAACAGCTCTCTGGGTAGTCTATTGGAGACGTTCAGGAGATTTTATGGGATGGAGAAGTAAGCAGGGACTGGGCTGGTCATGGCAGAGCTGAATTTCCATGATCGCAAACTAATCAAAATATAGGCTCTAGAGTCAGACTTTGATTCTGGCACCAGTTTCATTCCCTGCCAGTTTGCTATTTTGGACAAATAATTCATCTTCCTGAACTTCAGCTTCCTCATTTGTGAGATTTAGATTATTAATAGAATCTTCTCTCTGGGCTTTGGGAATATTAAATGAGGTAATGCATGTAAAGGACTTAGCTTGGTTTCTGGCAAATCACAGGTGTTTCGTAAGTGGTTGTTATTAACATTTTAATGGCAAGTATTAATGTACAGAAAGCTTTTAAAATGCATGTCCTGTTTGTCCTAGAAGTTCCATTTCTTAGAATCTAACCTAAGTAAACAATCAGAAATGCCCACAGTGAATTATTATCCTTGCCACATTACTTATTATATTGAGAAACCACAATCTAAACATTTAATCATAGAAGACTTGCTTAAATAAATCATGATCCATCCATACAAGGAAAGCTTAACCCCTTTTAAAATTATGTTTGCACCTGAGGAGAGGTTCCCAAATCAGAGTGGGGGATGAAGGTGGGTGCCCAAACCAGTGCTCTGCCTTCACTTTCGCCCTCCATCCCTGAGGACAGAGGTGTCTGCGAGAACTGTGGGGCAGGCCTTGCAATGCTAAGGGAAAGGCATTTTTCTTGGGTCACTGATGCCTGTTTCATGCCCACACTGTGACTTTAGAGAAGGCCCTGGCCACCTTGGCCCTCCCTTTTTCCCTCTGAGATTTGAGATGAGTGAACCAGATGACCCCTGTGTTTTCTCCCTTCCCTCAAGTTGTAATAACTGGTGTTGCTGATGGCAAACCAATGGGCTGTAGGACCGGGACCCCTCACTCTTCCCACACAGCCCGTGGCAGGACGATGTGCAGTAGCCTTAGTAGGTGAGGGCTTTCATAAAAATTCACTACTTTTTAAATTAAAAATGGCTTTAATATCTTCAGTTCCATCCCCTGTGTCCCTTTCTTCTCTGGTTCCCTAGTCTTGCTTCACAGAGCTCCAGAAATCCTTTCCTTGTCAATGTAGACTCTTCTAATACCATGTCCCAGGTTTTCAAATTTACCACCCCCCCACCACCACCTGTCCTTCAAAACCTTTATCTCCAAGGGGCTAAGCAGTAATTCAAACTAAGTGTGAATGACTGTTAACTCTTAATTTCCCCGGTGTATATGTGTGCATTTTAAAAAGAAGGTCTTGGGATGTTAAGCATGCTGGCAACATTGGTAGAATTTCAGTCAAGGAGAGGAGTGATTTTAAGAACACCACAGGAGAATAAGTTTGGAGTAGAGGACCGTATTTCTTATTTACAAAAATGCCTTCTGTTGCCCTAGAGCGATCCTGACTCCAGACAGGACTGTGGTCTTACTGGGAATCCAGGTGTCCTTGCACTTTCTCACACGATTCTTCAAAAAGTTGTTGCTGATGCTCTTGCAGCCTCCGTAGAGAAACAGCTCACATTCATGACTTTCCGAGTTGTGAAAGCATCAGGGCACTGAGGCTTGACAAGTGCCCTTTTCTGCAGAAAGGTCACGTACATTGGAGGAGATGGTGTTGTCAGGACCTAAAGAGAGAAAGTGGTTGAGAGAAACCAACCCCATTCCTTCTCCTTGGTAGCCCACATGCCAGGGGCTGCGATGGCCCTGGGCACCTCTGGGAGGCTGTCCACCGTAGCTGAGCTCTGTACTGATTCCCACCTAGCCCACCTGGCCACGGCCTTGCCCATCTACACAAAAGTTGAAGTTTTCACTTCTGGGAGGAGCCTGATGTGGTGAAAATCCCAGACTTGAGCATCCAACTCAAGTGCCCTCAAATTTCAGCTCTGCCACTTACTCCTGTGTGATGCTGTATCGACTTGACTTTGCCAAATCTCCATTTCCTCATTTGTAAAATTAAGGAGTTGGACTCCATCATCTCTGAGCACCCTTCCAGAGCTGCTTTTCCAGCATTTGACGAGTAAGATCTCTCAGGCTTCCACATTCTATCTCACAGTCCTTAAATAGATGCCTGCAGTGAAGGAGGACTGACTTTGAACCTGAGAGCAGGGTTCAAACTTGACTCAATCATTTTCTAGCTGTGTGATCTTGGATAAATCACCTCTATCTTTGACTCTCGAGGTCCTTCACTGTAAAATGGGAGTACAATATCCCTATTTTAGGCTTATTTAGGGGCTAGAGGTAAGTCATGGAAAGCATTTCTAAATAGAAAGGCATCGATAAATAGTAGCTGTTTTCAATAATGTTCCCAAGGAATGGAGTTCAGGTGAAGCCAAGACCTGAACCAGGTGTCTGACTCTAGCTGTGCTTGTCTATTGACCACTACATTCTTCTTCCTTACAGTGGAGGTTAAATCTAAACGTGCATCAGAATTTCCTGGACAGCTTGTTAAAACACAGACTGTGAGAACCACTCCCAGAGTTTCTGATCCAATAAAACTGGGTATGAGTAAATTTTCAGTTGCTGCTACTGATTCTGGAACAGGAGATTAATTTTGAAAACCACTGGCCTATAAGATTACTGGGAGGCTTAGTACTCCAGTTAAATATAAGAATTTATAATCTATAGTGTCATGCATGTGTATAGGTCCAAAGAGCTGTATGTGCAAGGATGCTCACCAGCATGTTAATAGTGACAATCTCTGGGAGGTGACTTTGACAAATTTTGTCTTTCTCCCTAATACTTTTATGTTTGAGTTTTCTACAAAGTATAGGTGTTATTTTTATAATCATGTATTATATTATGTATTTTTTAAAGGGAATCTTACTGGCTGCTTAACATTCTTGGAAACTACTGCCGCTAGTCTTCATTTCCAGTGGATTATCGTGGATACACTGCATTTCATCTCCCTGCTTCCGTTTGCAGATTTTAAGCTTCAGCAAAGAAAGTAGTCCAAAAACGAGCCTTTTTCCTGCCATAGGTCTGACTTGGCTAAGTCCCTTGCCTTGAAATTTTGGTTCATATCACCCATTCTGAAGCTCACCCTGCTTGCCACCAATCCCATCCCAGACTTTGAATTTCTCTTACCCTGCTCTGCTTTTTCTCTTTCCTATAGCACTTTTACCATCTATTATGTGTATTACGTGTTGTCTGTCTCTCCCACTGGAATATGAATTCCACAAAGGCAGGGTTGTTGTTTGGCTTATTGCTTTAGCCTCAGCACCTAAAATAATGCTTGCCTGACACATTGTATGCTCCCAGCATGGATTTGATGAAGTGAATTGAACTGATTCCCTGTCCTCTGAGATAAGAAACAGACTCTATGCTGATGGGCTCCCTGACCTATTCCCAGGCTACTCTTGGAGCTCCCACATTTCGTACCAACCTGTCCTAATTCTGATTGAAGCTCTTGGCAGAGGGTAAGAATTAGGAGAAGTGGGAGAGGGACCTGGAGCTGCATGGTGCCACCCAGCCAGTGGCCCAGCCTGGGGTTGGTATTTTAGGGAGATAAGGGACCAAGAAGGAGGAGCCTGGCCCCACATTCAGTGCATTTACCCCTAACTCCTTCTATGCACAAGGCTGGGTTACCCCTGGAATGGAGTGTCTAGCCAATGCACAGCTCTGCCTTTCTCCTTTGGCCTTATCTGATCTGATTTTATCCAAGGCCACTTTACTGCACTTCAGGATAGTAAACAGTCATAAAACAAGAGCTACCATTTGTTGAGTGTCTTTACCTTTCAAAGCACCATATAAAATCTCTTCACACATTACCTCCCTTGAATCCACACTAGATTCCCACAAGGCTTAGAGCCCCCATTTTATAGACAAGGGGAGGTTAAACTACCTTGACCTTTGTCACATGGTTAGTGAGTTTTAGAGTCAGGACCAAGACCTTGGTCTGCCAGCTCCCACGCTGAACACAAGTGGGTCTGCACTTGCAATCTACCATCACTTATCCATTCAACAAACACTTCCTGAGTCCCCATAGTGACCTAGGCCTAGTTTTAGGTGCCACCACCCTCACATCTGGGGACTCCCAGGGAATTATTAAAATAGTATACACATTGTCCAGAGGTCAGAAACAGTTACCTGCTTGGAGAAAGTGCAGGCTCAGCTTATTTAAGCAGAAATGTCAAAAGCACAGTGTAGGAGGACCCACCTTTGGTTTAGAGAGCTGCTGTCTAGACATGCCCCAGTCACCAGGGTCCAACACATTCTCCACTGTCTCCTTTTCTGGATCCTCTAGAGATCTGATCTTTTGGAAGACAAAGCTGGCATGCTTTGCTGGGATTTAATGAGCCTTGGATTTGGAGTCTGAGGTTGTGCTTTTGAGTTCAGGTGCTCTTGACCTTGAGCAAGTTACTAAAACTCTCTGATCTTCAGTTTTCTCATCTCTAAATTGAGATTATGTTGGCTTAAAATACTTCCTGAAATTGGTACAAGTGTTCCATGAATATGCAAAGGCTTCATACATTTTAAATGTGCACACAGGCATGTGCCATTTATAGGAGTGTGTGTGTGTGTGTGTGTGTGTGTGTGTGTGTGTTGATGCCTTTTTGGAAATGGGAACACTAACTGGATTGCCACCATGCTTGGTCCCTACAAAAATGTTTTGCTCATCTTTCTCATTACTGGTAGCTCTTCCTTTCTTGAAATCCCTGAAGTTGCGATACTCATCCCTCGGCCATTGTTTCCGCCAATAGTTCACACAGAGGTGGGTCAGCCCTCTCAGCACCTGCTGATCTTCACTGCTTCCTCTACCTTTATTTCCCTGAAGGCTCCTCTGAAGCCTGCATGTCACTGTCTCTATGGTACATCTTCTTTGTTCTTTGGTGGGTCCACCAGCATTATCCGTGGTACCTCTTTCCTTAGATCTCTTGGTAAAATCAGTTCATCAGAAACCAAACTAATGGCAGAAGGAGGCCCCCAGGGGCGGACAGACTGGCCTCGGCCACTCAGGCAATGGAAAAGCATCATTATCTCCGAGTGCCCCTTGGGGAGAACTTACCACAGTGCTCCCTCTTCTAGCGCAGCTGACCTGCAAGTGAGAACCGACCTTTCAACATACTGTTCAGAAGAGTAGTTTTCATCTGGGGAGGGGGCAAGCCTGCCCCAGAGACACTTGCAAAGTCTAGAGACATTTTTGATGGTCACAACTCAGATATGGTCAGGGTGGGGGCCCTACCCATAAAGTCCAGGGACGCTGCTAACATCCTACAAGGAACAGGACAGCCCCCTACCACAAAGAATTATCTGCCCCCAGATGTCAAGAGTGCTAAGGTTAGGAACTCTGCAGAAGAGTTATGGGCACAAATACTTTTTTAATTATAAAAATATCTCCAACATTAGCAGCATGATAAGGACTCCATGAAGTGAGAACAAGTGCTCAGTGAGGAGGACCTGCACTGATTTGGCTGAACAGGCCTTGTTGGTGGGTGTGGGAGGCACTAGACTTTGAAAGCCAGGCACTCTGTACCCAGGTTGCCCCAGGGATGGTGGGGGGGGGGGGCTTTGGTCACAATTCAGTGACGTGGCCCTTCTTCAGGTGCTTTGGGTGGCAGAATTACTGTAATTCCAGAAGATAGAGGGCAAGCATAAGATTTATTAAGAGCACATTAGAGAACTAGCAGGAAGCTCTTGCTAGTTACCTAGCACTTAACGATCATCAAAGGAGTCTTAATAACCCTGTGTCAACCATATGCGTGTGTATGTGTGTGCATGCATGTGTGTGTGTGTGTGAAGAACTAATTAAATTACT
The DNA here is from genome assembly GCA_032199065.1 of Smutsia gigantea. Classification (NCBI taxonomy): domain Eukaryota; kingdom Metazoa; phylum Chordata; class Mammalia; order Pholidota; family Manidae; genus Smutsia; species Smutsia gigantea. The sequence goes on along the minus strand of JAVSCE010000768.1, from coordinate 79,540 downwards.
TTTGATCGAGATGCATTGATTTGGGTTGTGTAGGGATGGGAGAAGTAAATAAAGGTGGGATTTGGTAAGAATAACTCAGATTCTAACCTCCATGTAACCTTTTTCAGGAAGGAGGAGATTAACATTACTTAAGCACCAACTGTATGTTGGGGAGTTTTCTGCCTTGTCTCATTACATTCTCATAAAAAGTCTTTGGAATATATGTTGTTTCCATGCCCCTTTTAGAGGACAGGGAAACTGGGACTCAGAGAGAAGACTTATTTGTACATATAACATACACATTTATTATGAATGCACATATACCAAGAGAGTTTAGTTCTATTTTTACTTTACTTATGTTCAAAATAAATGTCCATAGGGCAAAAATAAGATTGATTACTTGAGTAGGTAAAGTCAGTTTATGTCTTCAGAAATCCAAGTGGGATTTTTAGCAGAAGATAATTTTTAACATTCTCTGCCAAATAGCTTGAATGTAAATGGAGACTTTAGAGTAGGGAAAAAATTGTCTATAGAAGTCAGGAACCTGGAATTCTCCCTAAGACATGGGAAATTCCCTCTGTGGGGAGCTCCAGGTTGACCCCTTTCCTGGAATCTGTGATGCTGTGAGGTTTGCATCTGAGTGGTTGAGGTCATGAAGTAGTGACGTCTGCACTGTGCTCTAACACTAATACTAACCCTTATTGTTTATGAAAATCTCCAATGTACTAGGCAGTATGTGATACCCATTACATAAGTCATCTTGTGTGATCATCACAAAACGCTACAGCACATGTTTTATTGTTTTACATATTTCCCAGAGGAGGAAACCAAGACCCAGGGAGATAATGAGATAGGCCTAAATTTACTTACTTTATAAACTAAATAATCCCAGGCTGGGATTTAATTAAGTCTCCCTGACTCAAGCCTTTGTTAAACCATTGCTCTGCATCATTCTACCGCTACCCCTCCCAAGGTCTTCATCCATCAGAGAAGCCACTACCCTCCATCACTTTTCATACCCCAGAGAAACCACTGATTCTCCACGAACTCAATGCCTGTCCGCCTTGGGGCTTCATTCCCTCTGGAAAGGAGGCTGCTGGTAGAAGAAGGAAGGAACTCACAATGCACAGAGGAGGGTTTGGTGTGGCAGAGAGATCCTAGACACCCCAGGCTTGGGATGGAGATAGAATTGGGTGTATATTAACTTGATTCTGGTCAAATATAGTAACTTTGTGCCATTTCCTCCCTCCCTCCCTCCTTTGTGATTTTGTTGTCATATGTATTACATTTATGTATGATATAAACCTGACAATACAGTCTTGTAATTATTGCATTATCTTCTCCTGTTTAAAGAAATTAAGAGCATACACACACACACACACACACACACACACACACACACACATTTTAATATCTACCAGCGTATTTGCCATTTCTGGTGTTCTTCATTGTTTCTTGCAGCTCCAAATTTACCATCTAAGGATCAGGTCTGGTAGCAGCAACTTCTCTCAGTATTTTTTTTTATATAGGAAAGTGTGTATTTTGCCTTTATTTTCTCTAACTGAAAATTTTATTGAGATATAATAGTAGATTCACATGCACTTGTAATAAATAATACCCTTTACCCAGCTCCCCCAAGGTAGAATTTTGAAAAGCTATCATATAATATGATAACTGAGACACTGATGTTGAAAGAACCCACTGATCTCATTCAGATTTCTATCTTGCTTGTACTCTTTTGTATGTGTGTGTGAGCACATGTACTTAGTCTGTATGATTTTATTGCATGGATAGATGTGTGCATCTACCACTACAGTCAAGATATGACACAGTTCTAGTACTACAAGTACCCCTAGTGTTGCCCTTTTGTACCATACTTCTCTCCTTCCCACTTCTTCTGACCACCAATCCACATTGCCTCTGGCCATCACTAGTCTGTCCTCCATTTCTAAAAATTTGCTGTTTCAAAATGTTATATAAACAGTATCACACATATTTAGCCCTTTGGAATTGGCTTTTGTTAAACTCGCTATAATTTCCTGGAGATTTATCCAAGTTGTTGCATATATAATTAATTCCTTCTTATTGCTGAGTTTTTAAAATTTGTTAGCCATTCACCTGTGGAAGGTCATCTGGCTGTGTTTGGCTATTATGAATGAAGCTACTGTGAACATTCACATACAGGTTTTTTTGTGAAACATAAGATTTCATTCCTCTGGCATAAAAGTCCAAGGATGTAATTTCTGAGTTGTATGGTACTTGCAGGTATAGTTTAAGAAGACAATGCCAAACTGTTTTCCATAGTAGCTATACCGTTTTACTTTCCCCGCGTCAATGTACGAGTGACCTAGTTCCTCTGCATTCTTCCTAGCATTTGCTGTTGTCTCTAGCCATTTTGGTAGGTGTGTAATGATATCTTACTCTGGTCTTAATTTGCATTTCTCTGATGGCCAGTCATGTTGAACATCTTTTCATGAGTTCATCTGTATATCCTTTTAGGTAAAATATCTGTTCACGTCTTTTTTCCAACTGGATGGTTTGTGTACTGCTGGGTTTTAAGAGTTATTCATATATTATGGATACTGTTATTGTTGTGTACATGGGCAGTTGCCTTTATTTTTGAAGGTTAGTTTCTCTGAATATACAATTCTTATTTAATAGTTGTTTTTCTTTCAGCACTTTGAATGTGTTATTTATCAGCCATAAATTCGGTCACCTGTATGTGGTGAGTCATTTTTTTCTAGTTGTTTTCAGATATTTCTCTCTGTCTCTCTGAAGTTTGATTATGATGTGTTCAGGTGTGATTTTCTTTGTGTTTAATCTACTTGGGGTTCTTGAGTTTTTTGGAACTGAAGTTCTGTTTCCCAAGAATAAATGTTTCTCAATGTGTTATTTTGCTCTGGTAAATTTCCAGTGCCTGGTGTTCTTCATTCTTTCTTGCAGCTCCAAGTTTGTTTTTGACAGTTTCATCCAGTTTTATAGTTGTTTTCTGAGCAGAGGAATCACCTGACCTCTTTAGGTCACTATTACTGGAAATCGTTCTCTTAGATGAACATCTAGAATACAACATTTTTTTCCTCCTCAAATACATGTAATTCTACCACTTTCTTGAAATACAATGCATATGTGCATCTGTATATGCACACATGTACACACACACAGAGACTTGCTACTCTTATTTCCTTTATACTTTCTCCATGACTTGCCCTTGGATGAGTAAGTCAGCTAACAATACCTAGGATGGACATATGTCCTGTTTTCCCCAGCATAGTCCGGGCTTACATCTGTTGGCTTGGTGTAATTATGAATAGCACCTCCTAATACTTTCAAAAGTTTTCTGTTTGGGTGAAAATGGAGAACTCCAAAAAATCCAATTTGAAACCACATTGATCATCACCCCAAACAAGTTTGCTTGATAAAATGACATTCTGTTGACTAACCTATAGTACCACCTGGGAGACAATGCCATGACAGCCTGGAATACAGCCTGTCAGGATGTGGCATATGCATTAAATCACCAGCCAATACATGGTCCCTCTCCCCTATAGTCAGAATAGACAGGTGCCAGAACCAAGGGATGGAGCTGGATCCCCTTCTCACGTTGACATCTAATAACCTCCCATCCTCCCGATCTTGGCTCAGTGACTGTTAGCCATGATGCTCAAGACAAGGATGCTTCCACAGGAGAACACTGTCATGATTTTGCAGAACTGAGAGCAAAGACTGCTCCCTGGCTGTTTTTGACTCTTCATGCCACTTAACCAATAGAAAAGGGAGGGGTCACTAACTAGAGAGAAATTGGGTTGCTACTATACAGTGGAGGTAAAGAGGTTTGTTTGGGACCTAAGGAACTCCCTGGCAGCTCTTAGTATTCTTTTGCCCAATAACCCTGGTCAGTGAAAAACTCTGGGAACTCCTTAAAGGAAAGATCACCAAAGATTCAGACTCCACAGGAATGAAGGTTTGGATCCCCTGGCCAGGTAAAGCATCACACCTAGCTGGAAGAAGGTAAAGGGAACACGGAAAGGATGGTTACCTTGGAAAAGCTATGATCACCAACTTGAGCCTCATTACCAGCTGCAGGAGTGGGTTCTGTAGCAGCTCTGCTTTATGGTATCCGCCTTCCTCCCCTGAATGTGAGTCACTCTGGTAATGCTACCATTTTAGATTTGGGGTGAGTATGTGACCAACGGACATGTCCCACAATGGTTTTGTGACCCACGGAACTCATGCAACCCCTGTGATTGGATTTTAACTTTCCACTTGAACAAAACCCTAGAGTGGATATTGAGGATGGAGAGGGGTATATTTGGATGTCTTTCTTTCCCCTTCCAGATCCAATCGCCATTCCTCTGTGCCCTGCTCCATGCCTTAGAAGACAAAATGTATGGGCTGTCTTCTCTCTGGCTTCTGATATGAAGCAGCCAATGGGACATGGGCAAGAGATCAGAAGGAAGGAGAGGAAGGTTGGGGTATTTTATTCCCCCAGTTCTCTACTGTTATGTCCCCACAATCTTGGGGACCCCTCAACTTGTGTCCTTTGAGGAGGCTCCTTCCACACAGACCCCTTTTCCAGTACCCAATGCTTTCCCCCTCGCTCCTTCACCTCAAGGAGTGTTTTATTATTCTTTTTAATCCATTCAACACATATTTATTGAGGACCGATTATGTTTCAGGCACTAGGGAGGAAAAGGCACATCCTTTATCCTTATAGAATCTAATATTTAGAGGGAATAAAAATATTAAATAAAGTCACAACTAAATATATAGCCACATACTGTGATAAGGGCCATGACAGAGAAGCATAGGATGCCTGATGAAGACTGAGGGAGAAAGGAACTGACATATGTGGACCAGCATATGAATGCTTTGGGGCAGGAAGCAGCTCAGCACATCTGACAAGTCGCAATAGGACTAGTAAGGCTGTATCACAGTGAATGAATGGGATTGGGGGGCAACTTGACAAGATTCAGCAATGGATAAGCTGTGCGTAGGGGACTGAGGGAAGAGGGGAGACTCTTCAGACATGAAAAATAAAGTACATTGAAGCTAAGCATCTGTCTGATAGCCCCATGTTGTACTTTCAGTTTATCAACAATCTTGAAAGAATGCTGAGTAAGTGTTTATTTTGATATAGTAGGTGTTGAGGAAATCAATAGCAAAAGGGAGGGAAAATTGAGCAAAAGGATAAATATGATGACTTATGCATGAGATGCTTTCTATTGGGCAATACTTAACAGGAATGGCAAATTAAGAAGGATGAGTCTTTAGAGAAAAACTGAACAGCAGAGAGAGGGAAAAATGTGCAAAAGTGTAAGTATGATGAATTAGAAATGATGTGATCTACATTTAATAATATTTATTAGGAATGTGATATTATTAAATCAGAAGATTTTAGACCAGTAGTTCCAAACTTATAATGCATTAAAATTATCTTGAGACTTTTCTTTCTTTTCTTTTTTTTTTTAAGTTTAGAGTTTTGGAAGACTTTAAAGTCTCTGAGTTCTTAATGTCCTGGTATTGGTGAACCCCTGCCTTATAAGGTCTGACTAAAAAATAAAAAATCCTTGGCCTACTCAAAGGCAAACAATGTATTTCAAAAGTACTAAAATGGATGTCCATCTTCTCCAGGTCTACTGAAATTGTATCATGTCTGAGATATCTTAGAATAGCTCAGATAGCAGTACTTAGTGATTTTGCAATGTACATCCCATTGAATAATGGTGGAAATCGCCCTCCAAAGACAAACCACAGGTCTCAGTGACAGCCCTATGGACTCAGTTCTCCCTTCCATATAGAATCTGTTATTACCATGGAGAGCAGCTCACCTGATAAGAGGCAGATGTAAGTCAGGTCTTCCTGGAAGGTGTGTGGTCTACAGTGTGTTTTTCTGGATCTCCTGTTGCTCTGCACAGGTCCACCCTTCTCTCATGCTACCACCACTGGTATCTTTTTTATCTTCATTGAGGGTGGAAAGGATCAGAGCCCAGGAAGTGCCCCAGGTGAGTCTGTGGGGGAAGATCCTCTTTTTGTTCTTTCCCAATTGTGCAGGTCTGGTAACTGGGGCCCAGAGAGGAGAATGACTTGCTCATTGTCACATAGAGCGTAAGGGCTGAGGACAAGATTAGAGGCCAGTTCCCAAGCCCAAAGTTTTCTCTAGTCTTCATGGAACTAATCTAGCTTTACCCTGTTAATTTGGAGACAATGTTCCCTCTGATTCCTACTCAAGCCCCAGATCTATCATAATGTCCAGATCCTTTCAATGAGAATGTATGATAGTAAATGACCTCAGTGTTACACACTTAACAGACATTTATATTCTAAAGAGTACCTCTTCCAGGGTAAAACTTAACTTAGGGGAATATGGACAGGCTTCAGGAACCAGTTGTGGGGAAGGACTCCACTGCACCATATCACATAAGGGTGACAATCTCTCTAGCAAGGAAAAAAAAGTTATCTTATGCTCGTTAGACTTGTAGGCTCAGAGTCCCCTCCAGGTGTCATCCTTACTATATCCATCAGGGTTTTAGACACAAATGCAACTCTGGTTATGTTAAGCAGAAAGGAAATTTATTTTTAAATTTTGGATAGTTCACAGGATCACTAGCAGGACTGGAAAATAACGTTAGGAGGATGGGTGGGAACAAGGAAGGCTGTAATGCCAGGGCCAGTCAGCCAAACACCAAGCACTAGATGCCCATCTTGCACCACTGATGCTAACACCATCATCCCTGCCACTGCTGCCCCCCAGAAATGGGATGAGGCTCTCTGCTGTCACAGCTGCCATCAGAAGGAATCCACTGTCCTTGTTTCTCTGTTTACTAGTCCCATTTCAATGTCTGGGGTGGGAGTATCTGACTGGCTGAGCCCAAGACAAGTGCCTATTCCCTAGCTGCAAGGGAAGCTGGGAAAGTGAGTATGCTAATTTCCTACTGTCTCAGCTCCAAGCCCATCCTTCCATACTCTTCTCTGTGCTGCTGGGGGTAGGGCTCTGCAAAGTTTTCCCTCGCTTCTTTGGCAATTTGCTTCTAGTTGAATGGGAGAGACTGAGAGGAAATTGACAACTGACATGAGAGGAGAAGGGCATTTTCTTCCTGTTTCTGGCTCATCTCTCCAGCAAGAGAAGACAGTACACCCCAGTCTTTGGATGCTTTGGGTGCTTTTCAAACCAGATCCATTGCACCTCCTCAGACATACCAGCACCAGCCAGCTGTGCCTCCCAACCCAGGAGACTAAATGCCACTTGAGTCATGTTCGCCTGTTCAGAGGCCTGAATACCAGCTGCAGCATGGTTGAGGAAACTAAGTGCCAGCCACACAGCCCGTGCCTCTCTGTGCTTCCAGAACTATGAGCACCAGCTGTGCCTAGGCCCCTATTCCTGGGCCTGGGAACCCCAGATCCTTTATTCTACAAAATCAAGAGTGGTGGATGCCTCAGCTTCTCCTCCTTTTGGCTCTTCATCCCCCCAGTTCTCATGGCGCCAGTTCTCAGTGTTAAATCCTCTCTGTTTGAGATATTGAGAGTGGTGTCTCTGTCTTGCACTGAACCCTGACTGACAGAGTGAGGGGCCGGCCTTTCAGCTCTTATAGGGGAACACTGGTTTTACCAAGACTCCTCTGGTAGGGAATTCTTCAACTGTAGAAATGAGATTAAAATGCTGAATATATATATTTTTAAATGACAAATAGACATTATATCCACTCTGATTTCCAACTAGGCTGTGGGATCTGGAATAACACCTTGCTATCCTTCCAACCTGGATTTTCACTTTGGTTTTGCTGTTGATTTGCTGAGTGATCTAGGACACATCTATTTCCTACTATAAGCTCCCATTTGTACATTTATTTATTTTTTAAAAAGGAGGGTTCTTGGGGCTGTGGAGCTCTCTAGACCTCTCAGGTTGAACATTCCTTAGGTTTCCAAACCATCCACAGCCTCCTCTGGGCATTTCTAGCTCTAGAGGAAGCTTTGAGGAGAGAATAAGAAGGCTAGGGAAAGCAAGCTGGAAAACCTAGAAGAAATGGACAACTTTTTAGAAAAATACAACCTTCCAAACTGACCAAACAAGAAACAGAAAAACTAAACAGACCAATCACCAGCAACGAAATCGAAGTGGTAATCAAAAAACTACCCAAGAACAAAACCCCCAGACCAGATGGATTCACCTCTGAATTCTACCAGACATATAGAGAAGAAATAACACCCATTCTCCTTAAAGTTTTTCAAAAAATAGAAGAGGAGGGAATACTTCCAAACTCATTCTATGAAGCCAGCATCACTTTAATACCAAAACCAGGCAAGGACCTCACCAAAAAAGAAAACTACAGACCAATATCCCTGATGAACGTGGATGCAAAAATACTCAACAAAATATTAGCAAACCGAATTCAAAAATATGTCAAGAGGATCATACACCATGATCAAGTGGGATTCATCCCAGGGATGCAAGGATGGTACAACATTCGAAAATCCATCAACATCATCCACCACATCAACAAAAAGAAGAACAAAAACCACATGATCATCTCCATAGATGCTGAAAAAGCATTTGACAAAATTCAGCATCCATTCCTGATTAAAACTCTCAACAAAATGGGTATAGACGGCAAGTACCTCAACATCATAAAGGCTATATATGACAAACCCACAGCTAACATCATACTTAATGGCGAGAGCTGAAAGCTTTTCATCTAAGATCGGGAACAAGACAGGGATGCCCACTCTCTCCACTATTATTCAACATAGTACTGGAGGTCCTAGCCACGGCAATCAGATGAAACAAAGACATACAAGGCATCCAGATTGGTAAAGAAGAAGTCAAATTGTCACTATTTGCAGATGACATGATATTGTACATAAAAAACCCTAAAACTCCACTCCAAAACTACTAGAACTAATATCTGAATTCAGCAAAGTTGCAGGATACAAAATTAACACACAGAAATCTGTTGCTTTCCTATACACTAACGATGAACTAACAGAAAGAGAAATCAGAAAAACAATTCCATTCACAATTGCATCAAAAAGAATAAAATACCTAGGAATAAACCTAAGGAAGGAAGTGAAAGACCTGTACCCTGAAAACTACAAGACATTCCTAAGAGAAATTAAAGAGGACACTAACAAAATGCAAAATGCAAAAAGAATCAATATTGTCAAAATGGCTATACTACCTAAAGCAATCTACATATTCAACGCAATCCCTATCAAACTACCAACAGCTTTCTTCAATGAACTCGAACAAATAATTCTAAAATTCATATGGCACCACAAAAGACCCCGAATAGCCAAAGCAATCCTGAGAAGGAGGAATAAAACAGGGGGAATTACACTCCCTGACTTCAAGCTCTACTACAAAGCCACAGTAATCAAGACAATTTGGTACTGGCACAAAAACAGACCCACAGATCAGTGGAATAGAATAGAAAATCCAAACATAAACCCAAACACATACAGTCAATTAATATTTGATAAGGGAGCCTTGGATATACATTGGGGAGATGACAGCCTCTTCAGCAGCTGGTGTTGGAAAAACTGGACAGCTACATGTAAGAGAATGAAACTGGACTACTGTCTAACCCCATACACAAGGTAAACTCAAGGTGGATCAAAGACCTGAATGTAAGTCATGAAACCATAAAACTCTTAGAAAAAAACAGGCAAAAATCTCTTGCACATAAACATGAGCAACTTCTTCATGAACATATCTCCCCGGGCAAGGGAAACAAAAGCAAAAATGAACAAGTGGGACTATATCAAGCTGAAAAGCTTCTGTACAGCAAAGGACACCATCAGTAGAACAAAAAGACATCCTACAGTATGGGAGAATATATTCATAAATGGCGTATCCGATAAGGGGTTGACATCCAAAATATATAAAGAACTCATGCACCTTAACAAACAAAAAGCAAATAATCCAATTAAGAAATGGGCAGAGGACATGAATAGACACTTCTCTAAAGAAGAAATTCAGATGGCCAACAGGACATGAAAAGATGCTCCACATCGCTAATCATCAGAGAAATGCAGATTAAAACCACAATGAGATATCACCTCACACCAGTGAGGATGGCCAACATCCAAAACACAAACAACAACAAATGTTGGCGAGGATGTGGAGAAAAGGGAACACTCCTACACTGCTGGTGGGAATGCAAATTAGTTCAACCATTGTGGAAAGTAGTATGGAGGTTCCTCAAAAAACTCAAAATAGAAATACCATTTGACCCAGGAATTCTACTTCTAGGAATTTACCCTAAGACTCTAGCAGCCCAGTTTGAAAAAGACATATGCACCACTATGTTTATCGCAGCACTATTTACAATAGCCAAGAAATGGAAGCAACCTAAGTGTCCATCAGTAGATGAATGGATAAAGAAGAGGTGGTACATATACACAATGGAATATTATTCAGCCATAAGAAGAAAACAAATCCTACCGTTTGCAACAACATGGATGGAGCTAGAGGGTATTATGCTCAGTGAAATAAGCCAAGCCGAAAAAGACAAGTATCAAATGATTTCACTCATATGTGGAGTATAAGAACAAAGAAAAAATACTGAAGGAACAAAACAGCAGCAGACTCACAGAACCTAAGAATGGACTAATAGTTACCAAAGGGAAAGGGACTGGGGAAAATGGGTGGGAAGGGAGGGATAAGAGGGAAAAAGGGGCATTACAATTAGCAGATGTAATGTTGGGGGGGCACGGGGAGGGCTGTGCAACTCAGAGAAGACAAGTAGTGATTCTATAGCATCTCACTACGCTGATGGACAGTGACTGTAATGGGGTTGGTGGGGGGGACCTGATGAAGGGGGTAGTGTAATCACCATAATATCACTCATTTAATTGTAGATTAATGATATCAAAATAAACTTTAAAAAAAAAAGGAGGCTAGGGAAGACCAGGGATCCTGGATCTGCGTGGAGCCATGAATAACACCCGAAGCTTGCACTGGAAGTGCCCTCTGAGTTCTAATGGGCAGAGTAATGAGCAAATGGTGGACAAGAGATGTAGCATCTTCCGCTGAGGTCCTTGTAAGGCAGCAGGCTCTCTGTGCTCAGCCCTGACGGCTCTGAGTTCATTCCTGAGCACAGTAGGTGAGCAGACACTCAGCTGCCAGGCACACTCTAGCCATTTGCAAGGACCTCTCTGGTCCATGGTGCTCTAAGACAGAATGATTCTGTGCTAGCCATTCATGTATGTCAAATCCAACTAAGTATTAGTTGGTGCCAAAGGGATGTAAAAGGCCAGGTGCTTATCAGATTTGGCAGGGTTCCTGAGCTGCCATAGAGTCTGTAGAAGTACTCTGACATTATCAGCCCATCACCTTCATCTCACAGGATGGGCAGCTGAGGCCCTGCGAGGAACACCCTCCACCCTACCCTGTCCCAACAAGATCATGCATTCAACCAGGGAAAAAGTTGGGATTCCTATCTGGATCTCTTTCTTCCCAGATAAGTGCCCTTCCCATAGAATACAAACCAATACAAGACAAGATGACTTGTAATTTTGTCTGCATCTCAAAGACACCCAGGAGAACAGACTAAACTCTCCCAGAGCATGGAGGCAAACACGATGTAACTGGAAGACACCACAGATGGGGACCGCTTGGCTAGGCGTTCGCTCTGCAAAACTGCCATATTAACAAGGTTTGGGGAGTTCAGCACGACCTGGCCCTAATTCTCCCCCATTTCCGATGATTCTGACATTTTTTCCTGATCTCCTTCTACACCAGGAGCAGGCACTGACAGACTTCTTAAGCCATTGTTTTTTCCCCACTGATGGATTGGCCCTTGAATATCATCTAACCCACAGGTTCTGAAACTTTAAAATCACTTGGCAGTACTCATTAAAAATGCAGATTTCTGGGCTCTATCCCTGGAGATGGCAATTTCCTATGCCTGGAGAACCCACATTTCAGACAAGCCCCTTCCTACCTCAAGTGGCTCTGATACAGGCGTTTGCTAACAGCATTTTCAGAAATAGCCATCACTTTAACTCAGTCTTTTCTAAAGAGTGAGAAACTGAGTTAAGGAAAGGAAAGGTCTTACTCAACAGGAAGTAGATCCTGGACTCTCCTTAGAGACTCTTGATTGAAGTCATACCAAAAAAATGAACTTGTTGGAAGAGACGTCAGGGTCTCAGTGTACCTCGGTGACCGAGCCTCCCACTGTGGAGCTCCCTTCTCAAACCTGGAGCCCTCTCATCTTGTCTGGCCCCTTGGGGACCCCTTTCTTCCTTCCCTCAGACTGCTCCATGCTTTCCCTCCTCCTTCCCTCCCCTGCTTCCTCCTCCCCTTGCTTCTACTTTTTATCTGTTCCAATTACCTACCTATTACTGTGAATAAATTTTCCCAACTCTTGGTAATTTAAAACCACCATTTAATTTTTCTCACCATTTTGTGGGTGAGGCATCTGGGAAGGTATTAGCTTGGTGGTTCCTTCTTGGGGTCTTCACGGGGTTGCAGTCAGGTGTCGGGGTGGGGATGCCACAGTCATCTGAAGGCCCTTTTGGGTTGGGAGCTCCTTCACATGGCTGCAAAGTGACCCTGGCTCTCAGGTAGAGCTTGTCTGGGGCCGTCAACCAGAGACCCAACACAGGCCTCTCCAGCATGTTTATCTCAGGGTAGTTGGTGTTCTTACATGGCACCTGCCCTCCACACCCCCCAAACAAGCATCCTAAGAGGATCAAGTGGGAGCTGTACTTTTTCTGGCCTCTGGAAGACACACAGCACCACTTGGCTTTACTCTCTCGGTCAAAGCAGTCACAGCGTTTGCCCAGAACCAGAAGGAGGGGGCACAAACTCTACCCCTAGATGGGAGGCATGTGAAAGATTTGGGGACTTTGCTTTTAAACAAGTGGTCCAATATCTTTCCCTCCTTTATGCCTCCTTTCTTCTCCCTTCCTCTTTGTGTCCCCACATCCCCCATCATGTCCCTCCCCAGGAATCTTCTATTTTGTAGTTTCTGTGCTGTCCTGCGGAACTGTCTCCTTCACAGAAGGCCCAGGAAACAAGCCCCTGAGCCTACCATGAAGTTGGTGGAGCTCAGGCCTCTCTTGAGTAGGCCCCCTTTAAGCCTCTGGGACCGGCCCTATTAACACATTCACACGGTCGGATGATTTGTAGTCTCTGTAAGATAGTCTGACCATGTTCAATCAGACCACCCCCACTTTCCACACCGACTCCCCTCGCACCACCCCTCTCCTGGGTCAGGTGGTGCTGAGACAGCTGCTAGCATTTTGGCCTCCCATTCAAAGGAAGTTGAGTTGGGGCGACATTTCATTTGGAGTTAGTGGGATATATTTAGATGATTTTCAGTCACTTTGTGCTCTAAGTTGCTGCTCTCTGTCCTGGTGGAGGAATGGCTCTGAGTAAATTTCCTGTTACCTCCTGTGTAGGTTCTCTGACATCATGACACAGGGGCATGGAGCTAGAGGTTGTACTGTAATAATAGGTACCTAGTGTTCCTAGCCCTGGAATGTGGGCAGTGGAGAAAAAGCAAGGTTTGAAATGCATGGGGTCAGAAAAAAAAGTCTGTGGAAAATTCCTACAAACATCAGATACGTAAATTTATAAATAGAAAAAAAAACCAGTTCTTGTGGAAACCTGTACAGATCATTCTTTACTAGCAAGAATATACTCAAGAAATTCAGTATGTAAGATTTTAATGCTCCCTGAATATTTTCTTTTTTGATGGAACTATTCAAAAAATATATTAAAATTCCTGCATTTTCAGGACACAAACTTGTAGTAGAACTACGAATTTCAAGTATGGCTGTGCATTTGGGCATGCATTTTATGCATCCCAATTATAATCAAAACCAAAATATGTTAATCACTTTTCATCAGACCCATTTAATAAAAGACTGACTTAACGGTTCCATAGAAATTTCTACAAAATCAATGTCATCGATGTAAAAAATTAATAATCTATATGGATTTTGTGCAATTTGTGGCATTTTTTAGTTCTTTAAAATTTGCTGTTGGCCACTATTTCCCTTATCATTTGAAATAAGATTCACTTTTAATTTGATTTGTATTCATTTTTTAAAGAAATCCCCAACTTTAAAACTGTAGCCCATATAAAACCTGGGTCTGCTCCAGTTCCATTTTTAAGCATTGTATGACAATTTGACTGGAGTGACAGTGTCACAAGGGTTCTCAGTTTGCAGATTTTCATACTGTTGTTTCCCTCTTTTTGGTGTCACTGGAAGACCCAATGACTTCTTGTTTTCTGAAAACTGCAGAGGGACGAGATGTGAATTATTAGTTTCAGAGACATCAGACCTCACAGAGCATTTTATTAGGGGAAACTGAAAGCTACTGAAAGATAAAAGGGGGACCTCAAAGGTGAAGAGATAGGGTCCCTGAGAAGGGGGCAAAGGGCAAAGGGCATTTTGTTTGAAGAGAAGCTGAGCTGCAGTAAGCAACTTCTAGGGTCTGGTTTTTGGAAGAGCCCAGGTCTTGGCAGCTGAGATTCAGCCGGCGGAAGCCAGTACGCAGCACAGGTCAGGTCCAGGTGCAGCGGGGCCTGGAGGGTGAGCCAAATCCTGAGGTTGTTCTGCCAACCCTCATCCTACCCAGTAAGATGGTGACTCTGTGAGATGGGGGAGAAAAGGGTGGGATGCGTGGGATGCCCGGCTCACCTTAGGAATCACGTCTTGCAGTTCACTCTAAAAAGGAGGTAGGATTGCTTTTATATCTTTTCACAAGAAGAGAAAATAGAAGTGGAGTGACTTTGGGGCTCACTGAGTGACATGTGTTCCGGTTTTTCCAGTACAGTTCCAGCTTATGTCTGTTGTTCCAGCTTATGTCTGTTGTCCCAGTTAATAATTAATGTCAACCCCTTTCGCTCCTAAAAGTGTCTTGGTTTGGTCAGTAAAGCAGGGGGTTGTCCTGGCTAGAGCAGCCTTAAACAGAAAAAAGTGCATAGGTGGCAAGGTGTGGTGGGAAGTAAAGGCCTGGACTAATGGCTGGTGCATGGTGCCCTGTGCTGGGCTGGGACACTGGGCCTTCCGTCTCAGACACTCTGCCACTTCTGCTTCCTCCCTCCGCACCTACCATCCATCTCACACTTGCCAATTTCTCTTTGACTACTGTTCCCCCTCCCATCCTCTTTCCCAAAATATCCTCTACTTACCCTTCTGTGAGGCGCCTTCTTACCTCCTGAGTGAAGGAACTGGTTCTGTCTGCCAAGGCCTGCCAAATTCCTGGAACTGACCAGGCAACACCCAGACCTCCCAGCACGGCCCAGGTGAGCACAGGAGATGGGAACCTTTTTACTTTTTCTTCTTTTTTTATTATCTTTTTTTTTGGTGAGGAGGCTACTTACTTTTTTTTTGCAGATGACCTGACAGATAGCTTCAGATTGGAAGTTGTTACTGTTCCCTTGGCAACCACCACAGATGAATTTGGAGCAGACCTCATTGTCCTTATCATACCACCAGAGTGGAAAGTAGGCCATGTCAGGGACCAACATCCTTTGGCATACTGCATGTGTCTGTGGAGAAATTGTGGAGCAGAGCTGTCTGGGTGCCTGCTTCCCTGGAGAACATTCCAGGCATGTGCGAAGCCATGGAGGAGTGTAAAAGTATAATATTTTTAAAACATTCATGCTGCCTTTTTGCACATGCCTGGAATGTCCATCCCTCTCTTCCACACTAGGTGCATTCCTACTCATTCTTCAAAACCCTTCCCAGACATCAGAATTCTTCTATAATGTTTTTCTTGGTTCCATTCTTAATTCCTTGTTTTTTATTGCCTCTCCATCTTGCACACACATTTATCTTTTCTGTGTAAGGATTTGTTCACCTTTGCTGAGTCCTCCATGAGAATGTGAGGTTTGTGCCTTATGTCACCTTGATACACAAGTTCCTAGCAGATAATTTGGCAAGAGCGAATGCTTCTGGAATGTTTACAGTAAAAAAATCAAATGGTCCTGAAGTTTAGGGAACATTTATTGAGCAGCTGCTTTGAACTTGGTGCTACGAGGGACAAATGGGATTCTTTAGGATGTCATAGTTCGAAGCACAAGGACAGCATGTATTAAAATGTCAGGCACCGTCCTCGCACTTGACATATATTAACATATCAGCATATGAGGTAGGTTCTCTTATTATCTTCATTTTGCAGATGAGGAAACTGAGGCACAGGGTTACTAAGTAACTTCCCTAGGGTCACACAGATGGTGTGGGATTTGAATGTAGATAGTCTGTTCCTCTTAGGATCAAGACCAGGCCCCTTAATCTGTCTTGTCAGAACCTTTGCTGCCCAGCCCAGCCTCATCTGTCTCATTTTACCAATCTCATGCTCACTCTCTGTTCTCTGGCCTTTCTAGGCCTGAGCATGCTGTCTTCTCACACAGGGCTTTTGCACATGCTATTTCCTGTGCCTGGAAAGCTCTTCTCTCCAATTTTTGCCCATCAGCTTATACATCTTTCAGATCTTAAATCATGGATCTCTTTCCCAGGGAAACCTTTCCTACCTCCCTGGTCCCGTGGAGCAACTGGAGCCCATAATGAGTATCAGGGGCACCAGTAAATATTTGTTGAATGAATGAATGGATGAATGGCCCTTGACGGTCTTCTTCAGAGCTCAATGATATGGGCAGAGAGGAGAGACTATAGGAGGGAAGTTATGTTGGATAGACAGAGAAGCCTGGGGGAAAATATAGGAAATGAAGATGGCACACCTGATTCACAGTGATCATGTCACCTGACACCGTGTTGGCATTTGATGGGACTTCAGGGGCTCCTTGGCATCTCAGAGGATCACAGAGAGTAGCCAAGAAACCGTGTGGTCTAATCCCACATTTTTCTTATCGATGGGGAAACTAAGGCCCATAAAGGGAAAACTGTTACTCACATCTTATACCTACATAGGGGCAGAAATGAAATAAAACCCACATCTCCCAGTGCCCACTCCAGTCCACCACGGATAGGATTTGTGTCGAGTAGAGGATACACCCAGAGGCCAGCCATCAGTGAACCAGGGTAGGGGCCGAGCAGTGCAGGGGGGCAGGAAGTGGGGAGGTGGACAGGGCCCAGATAGTACAGGGGATTTCGAGTTACCTTTTCTGAGGTCTAAACACTTCTTTCCACAGCTAAACAGGCAGCACTTCATCTCCTCTGGGCAGTGTCTGCTCTTCGTGCATTGGTTCCTTTCTTGAATTTCACATTTTACTCTGATTCTGGGACATCTCCCTGAGGGAGGGGAAGAAGGACCTTGAAGGGACCAGAGCCCTCCGCTTCCAGGCGCAGGGCACCACTGCACATGAGGGAAACTTGTCCTTTCATTGTCCCCAGAAGGTAGTGCCTTTCGGAGAGCTCAGGATTTCCACAGTGCTGACTCCACCCCCACCTGCAACAGCTAACCCCACACCCAGCCCTGCTCCCTACCTCCACCATCCATAAGGTTTCAGGGAGAAGGAGGTCCCCCTTCGGCCCCTCCTGGTCACTCGGCCTTCCTGTATTTGGATGTTCCCTGGTTGGGAGCAGGGGTGCTGTAACTCTTGGTGACTGAGACCCCCATTTCTGAGCCAAGTGGCTGGCCTTTTGAATTCTCTGCAACCCTTGGTTTGGCTGGCACCATCTCTGGACCTTGTTCCTTCATTTGCCTATGGGTTGTTTTAAAGACTCATGTGACATCAACAAGCAGGCTGGAGCATCGTAATAGTAACTAATGCTAATGAAGTGTTCACTGGGCATTTGTCTTCTCCTTAACCCTCATTACAACGCTATGGGTAAGTTCCACCCATATTCGCATTTTATATACAACGGAATCTGAAGCAAGGGAGGTTATGGGAACTTGCCTGAGGCCGCATGGCTACTAAGGAGTGGAGCCAGGATTTCAAACTGTCATGTATGGCTCCACTGCCATCTGAGGGCTCAGTATATCTTAGCTGCTAATTATATAGGTCTTCATATCTCAGCATTCCAAGGGACTGCCAGAGCCATTCTTTACCCAAAGGCAAGGATGCCCTGTGGGTGTGGGAAGACTTTGTGGGGCTGCAACGGGAAGACTGGGAAGCAGATGAGGGTGGTGCTGGGGGAGTGGCCTTTCTTAGGCGAAAGCCCTTGAGCCCCCAGTTCCCTTAGTCTGCTTCCTGTCCTCCAGGTCTAGGCACTTCCAGGAAGAATTCCTCTCCTAGTGATAGAAGAGTCAGGTACCACAGACCAGGGTTCCTGCATTCACCAAGGGCATTGTACCAGGAGGAAGGAGCTGCAAGAGTGACTCCAAGTATCTCCCCTCTTTCCTACCCAGGAGCCCCAGCTGAGGTGGGGGAAGGCACCCCTCCTTTGTAGAATTCTTTGTTTCTTCCTCCCAGCTGAGTTACATTTCTCCACTGGGAGGTCTGAGTCCCCAGTACTTACTGTAAAAAATACCCTCAACCAGCCCAGGTTCCTGGACACCCCACAGGAGGAGGAATGGTACCAGGATTGGCAGAAGTCCCAAGAGCCCCATTTTAGGAAGGACTGCCCTGGCTCAGCCCAGCACTCCAGGAGGCACACATCACTGGAGACCAGCCGGCCACACTGCCTCTACTGGGGAACACCATGTCTCCGAGGCCATCAGCGGGACAGGCTGGCACGGACCCAGGGGAAGGGGCTCTTGAGAGGTGGCTCCTTATCCTCAGCTCACCAAAGCTCCCTGGCTCTGGGTCAGCCAGGGAGAGGGGGTGAAGTTTGCCTGGGGCTTCTAGTCCCTTAGCAGAAGGGGATGTTCAATTCCAGGGTCTTCCATTTTCCAGGGGGATTTTGGAGGTCAGGAGTATCCCAGTTAGCTCTCTTCTTTCTTTCCAACCTTACCTTTCTCCTAATGTGTCTATTTTTCTGTCTGCTTATTTTTCCTATACTGTTTATTTTTTCTTCTCTCAGTGCCTCTTTCTTTTACTCCATTCCTGGTTTTGTTCTTTTTCTGGGAGTCTCACTCTGCCTGGGTCCCTTCCTCCCCGTCCTTCGTCTCCCTCTGCCCTTCTCCTCTCCCTTCTCGTTGGCCCACCCCTTTTCTTCAACCATTATCCACAAGTACAGGCATTGCCATGAGTAGTGGGTGAGGAGGAGGCAGGTTGATTCCAGGCTGAACAAATCTTCAGAGCGTGTCTGTCAAGATCATGGTGCTTTGAAAGCAGACGAGAATGTCAGAGCTAATTGAGAACCTGTCCCTTCAGGGCAGTTGGAATAGGTGATACAGGAGGGAAATAATAGTCAATTTGACCTCAGAACCAGCTGCAGCAGTGCTGCCTGAAGACTTCCATTGCGCTTGCCAAGTTAAGGTCCCCAGCATGGGTAAGACACGCCCTTGGCTCACCTCTGATCCCACCTGCAGCTGCAGGAGCCCCTTCCAGTGCACAGTTTTTTTCCTAATCCATTTTTTAAATGAAAGAGGAATTCACGTCAATAAAATTCACTGTTTTTTAGTGAACAATTCAGTGACATTTTAGCACCTTCACAGTGTTGTGTAACCACCACCTTCACTATTTCTAAAACATTTTCACTACCCCAAAAGCGAACTCATACCTGTTAGCAGTAACTCTCGTCCCCTGCCCACAGCCTCCTCCAGCTCCTGGCAACCACTAATCTATGTTCTATCTCTGTGGATTTATCTATTCTGGATATTTCATATAAATGGAATCCTACAGTATATGACCTTTTGTGTCTGGCTTCTTTTGCTTAGCATAGTGGTTCTGAGGTTCCTTCATGGTGTTATATAGACTCATGCTTCACTCCTTTTTATGGCTGGATCATACCCAGTGAACACTGATCACTCCCCACCTCAAGCATCAGGGTCTACCTCTCTGCGGGGGGGCTTCCCTGGCTCCCCTTGCACACAGAACAGTCTGCAAGAGCGAACGATCTGATACCCCCAGGCACCCGGTAGGGGATGGGAACCAGTGGGTACACACCTCAGCTTCCCCATCACCGGAGACAGAGGAAGAAAATTTGGAGGCATGTTTCACATGGTTCCTTTAAGGGTCCCCATGGGATAAGTTGCAGTTTCCCACAGTGGGAACAGCTCATAATCAACTTCTCTCTTCCCTGTACCACTCACCCCACTCCCCACCTGTGCTCCTTGAGAGATCTCCCACATAAGCTCCTCACCATGCACTTGTCCCAGGATATGTTTCTGGGGGATCCAACTAAGGCAATGCCCAGGGGCCCTTGTCTTAAAACTTGTCTTACAAGTTTCTGAAGAAACAGAGGAGGGTAAGAATAACCCTGGAGCTCTCAATTCCCAAGGTTCTGGTTGTGTCAACTCCCTTACTTGTGTCACCACAAGCCCAAGCAACTCTTTACTTTCTTCAAAGTGTAATGTGTCAACAGATGTGACTTATTCAGCGTCAGGCACAGGACTAAACAGAGTACTTCACTGGGAAAAATTGGGAACAGGTAAAAACAGGGGGCTCAGGAAGCTGGGCATAAAGGAAGGAGGCATGAGATGGGATCAAACGGAAGGGTGTTATGTCTGAAAAGAGGAAGGGGGAGGCAGACCCCAGGGTTTGGTTTTGGGAAGAGCTACGGCCATTGAACGCAGGGACAGAACAGTGGGAGCCAGCCTGGAGTGTTGGTCGGGCACACAGATGACAGAGCCTTGGATGGTGATCCAAATCCTGGCAGCTGTCCCCATGTGTCCTTATGCAGCTGTCCCCATGTGTCCTTATGCATTCCCGATTAGGCACCTGTTGAGAGCATAGGAAAGGAGCGGCTGAGCATCTTGGGCTCAGTTTACCTTTGAGACCAATGTTGAAGTTATCTGTACATCTTTCCACAGGAGATTAACAGGAAGTGGGTTTGCTTTGGAAAGCTACAAATCTCCTTAAAGGAAAAAGGGGATGTAGATGGGGTGGACTGCTGGCAAGGGCTGTGATGAGGAAATGAATGGCCTGGAAGGGGTGGCTGGTCAAGAGGTCCAGCGCTGGGCTGGGTGTCTTGTGAATGGTCTCAAGTAGGTCTCTGAGATGTCACCAGGTCTGCATCCTCCTGCATCCCCCATACCTGCCAGGTTTGATTCACATCTCTTCTGAACCTCAGTTCCCAGAAAGCCACTGTCCAACCTTCTGCAAGGTGCATTCTTACCTCCTCATCGGAGCTGGTTCTGCCAGACCTGGTTTGCCAAAGATGTAGCCACTCCAGAACTGACCAGCCAACACCCAGACCTCCCAGCATGGCCCTGGCAACTCACGTTTTTTGGGACACATGTTCTGGCACATGACTTTGGATTGGAAGTTGTTATTGTTTCCTTGGCAGCCACCATAGATGAAGCTGGAGCAGATATAATTTCTCTTATCATACCACCAACGACGAAAAAAGGCCATGCAGGGGCCAGGTTCTTTTGCCATACTGCATATGTCTGTGGGGAGACCCGAGAGTGGAGAAGTAAAGATGCCCACCCCCAAAAAACAACCATTCTTATGCCCCCTGGCAACTATCATAGATAAAATTGAGCAGCTCCCTGCACCTTCTCACACCTTGGGAGCCCAGCTCCACTGATGCACTGTGCACAGTTTCAAGGAGATCCCACAGGGAGCTGTTGGGGTGTCAGCATCCCCAGAGAACATAGGTCTCCTCCTTCCCTTCTGGGCACTGTCCTCCTTGCGTCCTCTCAGAGCAAAGAGATTCTGGTTTCAAGGCTCTGCTCTTAATTCAGGGTGGGCACATTGACCTCCAACATTACCTGTCTTGTCCTTGCCTTCCTCTTTCGTAAAACAGGAATGCAAAATTCCACCGCACTTGTCGCACAGGGTACCTTGAGTTGCAGGTGAGACCCCCCCCACAACCCTCTAAGGTGTGAGGTCCTCCATTGTATCTGAATGTGCAGCTTTTAGCATAGAGCCTGGAAGAGAGTAGCTGCTCAGTAAATACATCCTGAACGGACACAAGATATGGAAGTGCTTTGAAAATTACAAGTTATTAACCCCTAATCATGCCCTCCAATTGATTCCAAGAAAAGAGAACAAGGGATCACGAGTAAAGGGCAAGTTCAGGCAGGGAGGGCATGGGGTAGTTTTTCCAGATGGCCAAGCACCTTTTCTTCTGCAGTTAGCTTCAGTCCCATTATGGGCTGAATTGTGTCTCCCCACCCTGAGTTCATATGTTGAAGACCTAACCCTTGAAACACCAAAGATGGGCAGCAGGGCGCCAGAGGTTAGGGAGAGGCCTGGGGCACAGTCCTCCACAACCCGAGAAACACCCAACCCTGCCAACACTGGACATTGGACTTCTAGCCTGCAGAGCTGTGAGACAATACATTTCTGTCTAAGCCACCCAGTTTGCAGTACTTTGTTACAGCAGCGCTAGCAAGTAAACACAGGTCTGAATTAAACTGTGAGTTCCACGAGGGCATAGCCCACAGCCAAATGGTTAAGTCCATTGATTTTCACCACCTCAGAGCTCACCTCTCTGCCTGTGTCTTTATCTTGAGCTACCGTGTCTCATAGCCTTAAACTGACCTTCCTGCCTCTCCAGTCAATCCTTCATGCTCCCACCAGAGAGAAGGACCTGTTGGGTCTGAAATAAGCTGATCCAACATTCCACAGCTAAGACCTTGACTCGATGACAGTCTTCCCAGGCCCACCAGGCCCACCGTGATCTGGACCCTGCTGTGGCGCTGGCCGCCTCCACTGTGGCAGCACCCTTTTGAATTAATGTTCCTGCAATATTCAACCCCCAAGACTCCCCTCACCTCCACATCTTTCACTCCATACTTCTTGCTCATTAATGACACTCCTGTTCTCCCTTCAAAACTTTTCTCAGGCATCAACTCCTCTGTGGCGTTAACCTCTTCGGTCTCATCCAGGCAATTGTGAGTGTTTAGTGAGCAGAGATGGTACCTGATTTTATTCCCAGCAGGCGATTGGCTACAGTACAGGATTTTGCAGATATAGAGGGTAAAGCAAAATGCATCCGGACCTGAACTACATAGGTCATTCACTCAGTGAAGACGGGAAAAAATGACAAACATGCGCACGAGACTCAGAAGCACAGCAGGAAAACACGGCCTGGATTCCGGCACCTGTTGGGTGTGAGACGCAGAATGGAGCCAGAGACACCAGTTTTCACCTGTTTATCTGGGGCAACTTCCCCTCACTGTGCTTCTCAGTTTCCTCAGATAATAAAAGGAACTATTAAATGTTAGCGTTAAAGGTTATTTGGAGGACCAAAAAAATTGGTGCACGTGGAGCGCTTAGAACCATGCCTGGCACATAACAGCCATGTGATACAGATTAGCTTAAATTATTTGTCATTCTTGACAGGGAGCTCCTAAATAGCAGAAGTCTGCCTTTTTTTTTTCTCTTAAATCACCTAGCATACAGTAGCAGCAAGAGAAAAAGCCTCTGTCCTGAAGTGGTCAAAGGACGTTTCCTGGTGCTAAGTTGGATTTGTATAGGCAGGGGGACAAGTCATTCTGGGGCGAAAAGCTAGGAAACATAATCAGTTTTCTCTTGCAGCAACAATGTTGGTCTGTGGTATACCAACAGTGGCCACCAGAAGACCCAGAAAATCATAAGAAAAAAATTTTTAAAAAGAAAGAAGGAAGGCACAGGGAAGGCAGTATAGCACAGAGAAGACAAGTAGTGACTCTATAACATCTTACTATGCTGATGGACAGTGACTGTAATGGGGTACCTGGGGGGGACTTGATAATGGGGGGAATCTAGTAACCACAATGTTGCTCATGTGGTTGTATATCAATAATATCTTAATAAAAATAAAAGAAAGAAAATGGTGAGTGAAAAGCAGCCAAGAGACTATCTGGTTTAGTCCCACTCCTACACCCACTTTTTGTTTGGGGAAACTGAGGCCTGACAGGATGAAGATATTACTAATGTCATACATCATATCAGGGCCGGTGATGAATCTGAACCCCAGGTCTCCCAAGTCTAACAGACGTGCTCAGAGACCAACCCTCAGAGAACCAGGGACAATGCCAGCCTGGGTGGGCAGAAGGGGAGGGCCCAGGCAGAGGGCTCCGTTATTCTGAGGCTCTGAAGGTTACCTATATGGATGTCTAAACACTTCCTTCCTCAGCTGAAGATACAACACTTCTTGTTGCCTGGGCATTGTCTGTCCTTTGTACATTCATCCCTTTCTTGGAATTCACATTTCTTGTGGATTCTGGGGCATCTCCCTAGGGAAGGGGTAGTCCTACATCTGTGAGTCTTGGAGCGCACCGTACTGGGAAGTCAGGAAGTTTACTTTCCCCTGCTTAAGCCCAGGACCTCTTTCCGTAGGGCTGCCGGTGCTGCCTACTGACCCTTCCTCCTGACCACCCCTCATTCTCTGCCTTCTCGCCCTGCCCCTACCTCCATCCCCTGGCCCATCCCCTCTAAGGCAGGATTTCTCAACCTTGGCACTGATGACATTTAAGCCAGATAATTGTTTGATGGGGAGGGAGGAGTGGCTCAGAGTGTTTAACAGCATTTCTGGCCTCTACCTACTTGATGCCAGTTGCACTCCCAGTTGTAACAACCCAAACTGTCTCCTGACATTGCAAATGTGCCCTGGAAGGCAAAACCGCCCCTTCAAAATTGGAAACCACCAATCTATGCTCATCTGGTCCTTCAGGCCTGGTGGAGGAGTCTGTGTTTGGAAGTTCCTCTGGGGGGCGCTGTTGTACAGTGATGAATTATCTTTCACCCTGGCATCAGTTACAATCCTGATTCTTGGTTCACCACTCTCTCTGAACTTTGGTTTCTTCATTTGTAAAACTGTTTTAGCCTTACGGAGTTGTGAGGAAGAAATGAGATAAAGAGTGTAAAGCTGCAATCATAGGAACTGATGCACCGTAATATGAACTAACATTTGTTCAGTATTTACCATGAGCCAAGCACTCTTCTAAACATTTGAAATGTTACCTCATTTAATCCCCACAAGAGCTGTATGAGGTGCGTTCATCAATATCCCCATTTTGCAGACGAGAAAACTGAGGCATGTGGCCTCTAAGTAACCTGCCCCGGGTTAAGTGGCCACTGGATGGCACAACCAGAATTGGATCCACCACATCTGACTCCAGATCCCTCTCCTTAAATCCCTACTTTCTGAATGTTCAGAAAATGGTAGCCATCATTATTACCATATGGTCATGGAGCATTCCTAGCTTAAGTTCAAAGGAACGTCTGGATATTGTCCTTTATCCAAAAATCAAGGAACCCTGGGGGATGCAAGGATACTTTATAGGACTACTTTTGAAAGAATCAGGAGTTGATAGAGATCATTTCCTGAGAAAGGGGCTATTTTTGTTGTGGGGTGTGGGGCAGCTCCCTTGGGCCTCTCCGATCATGACAGCCCCTCCCATAAATGGAAGATCCTGTCACTGACTCACTCCAGTCTCTAAGTGGACCCTCCACTTTAAAAGGGATGAAGGCAGGGGCTGCCTCAGGTCTGGATTCTGACATCCACGAAAGGGATCCTCCAGTGAGGGAAACAGAAAGAGACAGTCCAAATATCTCCCTCCTCTCCCAACCCAGGACAAGGGCTAAGATAGTGGAAAGCAACTCAGCTTTGAGGATTGATCCCTGTTCTTCCTCCCCGCAATCCTCCCTCTCTCCAGGCAAAAGCTGAGGCCCCAGTACTCACTGGGAAAGAGCCAGTTAGTCGGACCAGGTCCCTGGACATTCCCTAGAAGCATGGATAGCACCAGGATACCCAGAAGTCCAGAAGGTTCCATTCCGAAGAAGCGCTGGCCTGCCGGTGGTTCTAAGAACATGAAAGTGTCTGATTGCCTTTGTCCAGCCTATTCCTTCAATAGTCAGTATCTTGGATGTGAGAGCTGGAGTCAGGCCAGCCACCCCCTTTCCTGCTGGGAACACCAAGTTCCTGACATCATTCACGTGACTAGCTGGCATCTACAGCCCATGGCCTTGGGGAAGGGTCTCTTATTGGATGGCTCCCAATTCTTGGCCCCCTGGGCTGGGCCGGGCCCTCTGGTCAACCAGTGGGGGGGGTGGGGGGTGGGCTGAGCACCACCTGTCTCACTTCCAGGCCACCCTCGGAGTGCATGCCACCACCAGGGGTCTTCTTCCCGATAACTTTGAGAGCTGAGGAATGTACTCATTCTCCATTCATCCTCCATTTTATCTGCACACTAACTGGCCACCCCTTTTGTCTCTATTGGTCTCTTGGCATCTCTTTGTTTGTGCCTCTCTGGGTCTGTGTGTGACTTTTTCTTTTTCTGTGGGTCTCCCATGGTCTCTGTGTCTCCTCCATCACCCACCCTTTCTTCGCATCCCAATCCCTTTTCTCTTCTGGCACTCATACGCTAAGGCCAAAAAGTAAGTATGTTGCCACATGGGGTGTGGGGGAGAAAGCAGCCTAATAGCAGGGTTTTTAGTTGACCTTTGTCAAGGTTATGTTGCCGAGAGGTGAAGACTGTCAGAGCTTATAGAGAGCTTCTACCGTCTGGTGCAAACTCCCTTTTGTCTGAGGAGGAACTGTGGGATGAAGGCACCTGCCTGAGAGACGGCAACTCCGTACCAGTCAGGAACGCATCACAGTTGCTGGATTTTAACTGAAAAGAGAGGGCTGGAGTCCTTAACAGCTTTCCTATAGCCATGGGATCTGCAACACCAGCTGGTCAATCAGTCCTGGTGGAGGGAGAGATGCTGCAAAGAGTCAGTGTCATCCGTAGGGTCCCCATTTCCTTCCCTTAACTACATGTTACACTTTTGAGCCAAGCTTTGTTCTCAAAGTGTCCTACATAACAGAGGCCAGACAAAGCCAGACTTATCATCAGGAAGTGACCATGTGGTCACAATATTTAGGATCACAGACAGAGCCCCCCTAGGAATCTGCTCTGTGGGTCTCAGCCATCAATAGTGATGTTCTCAACTAGGAATGCCTGTGACATTCACTCAGGGCCGTATTTACTCATAGCGAGCCCCACAAATGTTCCCCGTCACCACAGGGGGACATGTTATGGCTGGACCAACCCTTCTGGTTCTTACTATGATTGTTAAGACTCACCTCTACAAAACCATGCAGGAACTTTGAAGAACAAGATTTATTACTCCCAAGTAATACAGGCAGTCCAGAGGGCCACACAGCAAGATTGTGAGCAGAGACAGAGGGAGAAAGTGCAGACCTGGGCTCAGCCTCTATTAAGGTCCAACGGTGGGGTTTCGTGGATTTCGTGGGTTTGCTCTTTATTGGTGAATTGAAAGCATAGAAGTGGGAAATAGGGCATGAGAAGGCAGAAGCAGGGCACCCAAGCCGTCAGTTATCTAGGTTACTCCAGGCATTTTAAATGGGGAACTTCATGGGCGAAAGCAACTGGTTCTTTATCAGTTGTTTTGCTAGAAGCTGGGTCATACATCTGGCAATAAGTTTACTCAAGTGAATGTCTTTGAAATGGATGCCTCAGGAGTCAAAAGCTTAACGTCAGGAACTTACCTTATGGAACTCCATCCCACCTACTTCACAATCTCTTTAGATCCCACAAAAGAGTCTGGGGACAGAATTTCTAATGAACAGGAAGGTGTCTTAAGCAGCACGGTCGCTTTTACTCTATTACCTGCATTCTTCCCAACTCAGCGCAGGCGAGAGTGAAAATCTGAAATCCTCAGGTGGAAGAACTCTGAGGGCGCACCCAGTCCCACGTCCTCATCTTACTGACAGGGATCATAAGGCCCAGATGCTGACTCAATGTTGCCCAGTAAGTGAGGGTCAGAGATAAAATTAACAGGGAACTGAGTGTCTAAGATCTAGCCAGAGGTCACTAGGGTATCTTCTGATGTTGGTGTGGATGTAATAGTTAAGTCTGAAGGGGGTGAAGGGGATGTTTTTGGTAGGGACACAGTCTAAAGACCCGTAGACTCTGTAAATGTCCAGATGGTTTCCAGGGTCCCCGAATAAGGCAGAAGTCTTTTATAAATTTTCTTGAAAGTAAATGAAAATTCAGAATTTCAGGTTGTTCAATCCCATTCTGCCTTGCTTAATTTTTAGCCCCACCCAAGGTCTCACTTTCCAAGCAGGTGAGATGAAATTTATGTCTTTGGAGCTGGGGATGAATGATGCTTGGGGCCTCTCCCCTCACCTAATTTCTTGGAAAAGGCAAGATAAAGATCCACCTGGGTCTTTGTCCTTTCTTCCCTTGTCTCCTCTCATTGACAGTCGTGGTGCCCTACCTCTGCCTCAGCCAGACTTCTGTGGTAGGACCAGTCTTGTATTCAGAATGAGGGACTCCAAGGAGCACCAGAGTAGATGGCCTCTACCTGGGAATTCCTGCTTGTTCATTAGGCCAAGACCTGTCACATGCTAAAACTTTTCCTGTCACTGGCTTTCTATGTGTTCCCTGTGTTTCTAACTATATTATGCAGTTTCGTGTCTCTTTCCTCAATAAACTCTGTGTCTAGAACCTAGTGCTTAGAACATGAATAGGTCCCAAATAAACCCTCAGTGCATTCTGGTGGATGAGTAAGGTAGGTGCGGGACTGCTAGGTAGATACATGGATGGATAGATGGCCCCTAGTATGCTGAACGGGAAGACGGTTGAATGAGTAGGAGGATAGGCGAGGATAGCATGGATATTTGGGTGCGTGAATGTATGGATACGGGTGGGTGGATGAATGGCTAGGTGAAGAAGTGGATTGGGCTGAACATAAGGAAGGACAGGTTAATGATGGGATGAATGGGTCTGTTGATGGAAGCTGTTTTAATGGAAGGTAGATGAGTAGATTGGTAAGCGGATGGAGGGGAAATAGCTGTAGAAAGTACACAGAAGTATGTTGATGGAGAAGTATGAGAGAATGTGTGTGTGTGTGTGTGTGTGTGTGTGTGCGTGTAAGAGAGAGAGAGAGAGAGAGAGAAAGAGATGGATAGGTAGATGTAGGTATATGGAAGGAAGCCTGGATACAAAATGAGCAGCTGGATAGGTAGAAGGAAGATGAGTGAGAAGGGTGATTGGGCAGATGTATGGGTGAAAAGATGGGTGGGATGACAGGTAAGTTGAAAGGTAGGTCAGTGGATGGATAGGTAGGTAAATGGGTTGAATCTTTAGTAGATGGGTGTGCTGGGGGATAGACACATGAGTCTATGAATAAAAACATCAACCCAAGTTAAAGATATAAAAAGAATTATATTGATAATAATTTATATTACTGTACAGTAATACATTTGAAAATAGAAAGAAAACAGATCAACTTTATCAAAATATACAAGACCAAAAGTTACAAAAGAGGAGGTAGAGAGTCTATACCAACCATAAGATTAAGCACAAAAAAATTAGTCAAAATAAGCCATTATAGAAGGAACATTACGTAGATACTTCAGGAGTTGAATTTTGTCTAGGCTTCAAAAACAGATAATTGATGTATTATTTAAAAATATTACAAATCATAAAAAAAAATAGGTAGGTTTCCCAACTAGTTTCCCATGTTCTTTTTTTTGAAGTAGTATGACTACTGAAATAACAAAACAAGTCATACAGATGTGAAAATTCTAAATAAACTATCTGCTAAAAGAACTAACAGTGTATTAATACAAGTATAATCTCAGTATGATTAAGGTCATTCCCAGAATGCAAGGACAGTTTAACATTTAAAAATTTAGTAAGTTATTCCACCAACAAATTAGGAGAAAAACCGTTACACGATAAGATGCTTAAAAAGTATTTGATAAAATTCTGCAGTAATTTCCAGTAGTGGCTGTAAATGTATAAAAAGGAAACAACCCAAGTGCAATAAAACCTATTTATCCCAAACACAACCACAAATGTCATTTTATACAACAAGAGACATTGACCTTAAAATAAAGAACTAGGCAGGGATAGACGTCATTGCCTTTGTTTTCAACATTACTTCGGAAGTTCTACATGATACAAAAAGACAAGAAAACAAAGTCAGTCATGAAGTTGGAAAATAGAAGAGTCAAATATATCACAATTTTCAGATGATGTGACTATACATAAAAGCAAAGTAACCCCATTAAATATTGTTATACTTAATAAGATGGTTTGGCAAAGTAGTTGGATTTAAGACAAAATCGATAGTTTATTATTATGCTACTCATGATTACTTTGATGATGATATTTTGCACTTACTATTCATTTTGGGGGGTTCCAGGCACTTCAGTCCACAAAGTGAACAGCCCTTCTCTGCCACTGGACAGTCATTATCCTGCAGGCACTTGGGTTTATCAATTTTGGAACACATCAAGGGTTTGCCTGGGCAGAGACCTGCTTTGACTTTATAGGATAAAAGAAGACAGTGGACCTTGAAATACTTGAGCACAATTTGAAACAAACTTGAGGAATCTTGGGAACCTTAAACAGGATTTTCTTCTGATTACGCCTCTTACCCTTTCCCTACAGTAACAGTAAAGTGGAGAAGGCAGAGTATCAACTTTCTATAGCTAAAACGTCGAGGAGCATCAAAAAGTCTTGCCATCTCTGACTTTAAAAATCTGATAGGATTCCTGTGTGGCCCACCAGAATTAATGAATTTGGGTTACCTAATCCCAGAGTACCAGGGGTAGGATTATTAGAGAACTTGCTTGTTTTTTAAATTGTAGAAATTGAGGACCTTACAGGGGGAAGTGAGTAACCCAAGGCCACACAGAAAACCAGTCGAAGAGTTGAAGTTGGTTGAAAAGACTGACTCCTTCTGCCACACCGTGCTGTACCTCAAAACACCGACGATCCCTGGGACAAGACCACACCACCTCAGCACTTTAAGGGGAAATGAGCCTAGCCTCCAAGGCTGGAGAGTTCACTTCTACACCAACAGCATTTTGCTACCAGTATTTTTCCCCACACACCTTACAGGATGTGAATTTACTGTGCAGGCTTTGAAGTTCTGTGCACACATAAGGGCTTATTAGGAATACACATAGTGGTTATGAAATTTTTTGTATGAACAAGTGGATATTGTCACCATGTAAGCCATTGAAGAATGAGACTCAAAATAAATAAGTTTTCATGGGGAAAAATGGCGGATGATACCGTGTATGATTGGCTTTGAAGAACAGCAGAATTGTCTCCCAAGATCAGGAGGGCAACATGAGAACACTCACTGGGCATTAGAAGGGGAAAGGTTCCCAAGATACCTCTAAAGCCAACACAAGGGGCATCCCCCATTCCACAGGACAGCATGGCATCCTTAGCATATGCCCAGGAGACTTTGGAGGTATGCCCCCAGTCCTCACCTGTCCAGGCCTCAGCACAAACAAAGCCACACATGGATTCACAGCATTTTTCAGTTTGAGGGCAATCGATGTCACTCTTACAGGAAGCCAAACACTCCATACGGGGCTTGAAAAGGTAGAGTGGACACTGTCCCATCTTGACTAAAACAAGAGCAGATGTGAGCTCCTTCAAACCCCACCCCATCCCACCACCCTTCAAGCAGCTTCTCCTTGTCTTCAAAACTAGAACCTCTTCCTGGGACTTGGTTCTCTCTGTGCTGTCCACCTCTAGTAGGCTGTGGAGGAATGAAATGTCTCATCATATCACGGGATGTAGTATAGAGATAGGCTTGTTGTTTGAAGCCCCAAGGTGAAGTCCCAAACCTGCCATTTATTGAGTGACTTCAGTTTCGTTGTCTATAAAATAGGAGTAATTATGTGAAACCCACACAAATCAAAGTAAGCCATTTTAGGGGCTTTGGTATTACTTTGAATGAGGAGTGCCATGATCTGACTCACCATTTGAAAGGATCACTGTGGCTACTGCGTGGATGGAAACTGTAAGAAGAGAGGGGAAGAAGCAGGGAGACCCGTCAGGAGGCTGCCGCAGCAATCCAGGTGGGAGAGGACCCCAGGGCACCCGCGGTGGGTGATGGTAGGCAGTGGTAAGATTCTGAATCTATTCTCAAGGCAGATCTAAAATGATTTCCTAATTTAATGGATGTTGATTAAAAAAGAGAAGCACTGAGGTTGATTTAGAAGTTTCTTCCCGACCAAGATGGGGAGAACTATGGATATAGCCGGTTTGAAGGGGGAAGCAAAGACAAAGCGTGGTTCAGGTTTAGGCAAGTTAAGCTGAGGTGTTGGTGAGATCCAGATGGAGGTGTCGCGTGAGCAGCTGGAGCCTGGAAGTCAGGTCGGGCTGGAGATAGACTCTGGGTCACTAGGACGTAGATGGTATTTAAATCAATCCTTCAGGACTTTGTGCACATCCTGTTGTCCTTGCCTGACTGCAAATTCTATAGGGGCAGGACGTGTTTGTCTTCTTCTTCCTCTACAAGTCAGACTCAGACACTCTGTGCTGTGTTGGACGATCAGAGCTATTGTCAGATTCTTACGGAGCCCCAAACCTGAATTTCCCACAAACCAGCCCGAGCCCACTTCCCTGGCCTTCCCTTCCTGCTCGCTCCATGGTGCCACAATTACTTATGACCTCCCACAAAAGGAAGCCTGTGGTCCTGGTTTCATGAGGTCAGGCCACAGGTTTGCCTTGGCTATTCAGGCTCACTGGGCTCATGGAATTAAAATTCCAGCTCTACCGCTGACCCACTGGGCCACTAACTGTACCTCTCTGACTCTATTTCCTTGTCGGTGAAATGGAGGTGACTTCACAGAATCTGAGGTCAAAATTCTAATGTGACCTTGTAAATCACACAGAACTGCCTTATGGAGATCAATGGTCACCATCTCAGGTGTTACCGTTTAGTGAGCCCACACTAGTGGTTGACCACCACGTTTAATCTTTGTGTTCTAGAGCACATACAATCCTACCACGACTCAGTGAGGTATTTGCTATTATTCCGGTACCATGGCCAAGCGAGTTAATGTCACTATAGTAAGGAATGAATCCACAGCCTTCACCTTCAGCCCACCCTGCTCCTCGCCTACTCCACTCTACCCCTACTCCATGGGAGGCTAGAGCTGGCCTGTTTATGCTTCATTCTTGGGTAAGTGCTCAGATGATACTCAGCAGGTAAATGTGATGAGGAAACATCTGTTTCCAAGAGGTAGACCTGGCTCTTGGGTCCCGTTGGACATAGTTTATTAGCACATTATATGCACTATCTTTTTTTTTTTTTTGGCACAACAGTTCCATTAGGTAAATGCTATTAGTATCCCCATTTTGTTGACAAGAAAACCAAAGCTCATAAAAGGCAAGAAATTGACTCAAGACCACCTGGCCAGTGAATGATGGAGCTAAGACTTGGACCAAGGCAATTTAACCTCAAAGCCTGAGCTATAGCTGTGCTGGTATACTATTTCTAGTCACACTAGGCCCTCAGTTTGCCAGGGATATGAGTCTTACCAACTAATTTGCAAGCCTTTCTACAGTCTTCCCTGTTCAAGAAGTTGTTGGCATTTCCACCGCAGCCTCCATACGTGAAGGGCTTGCATAAATGATCTTTAAAGTCAAAATACCAGTGCATGTCCTTACTCTGACAGGTTCCTGGGTCTAACGGTAGCATGCAGGGTTTTGAGGGCAGGAAGAAAAGAGGGAAGAACATAAAGGGTAGCAAAAAAGGGAAGAGGTCAGGCCCTCAGCTTTTGTATAGATCATGGTGTCCTCATCCAAGTCAAAGAAAGAGCCAATGTCAGTAAAAATTCAAGTCCTAGTTTTCCTGTGAATACTTTATGTCGCACAGCCTCATTTCTACCTTGCAAAGGATGTAGTGAACAGCATATGAGAACGCCTTGGCGCAGCTCTTCTCCATCTCACTAAGCTTTAGGAGGGCAAAACTTGCTCAGCTTAACAAAGTGTCTGGCTCCTAGGTGGGATGAATACTGAGAAAGAAAAAAGCAGCCCCTCATGTCTGGAAACCAGTGTCATGCTCACAGCTAGGCCTTACTGTTCCTGTTGGACACAAACAATCTGACAGGACACTCAGATCAACCAAGGTCACTCTGAGACCTTGACAAAGTGAGACCAAGAAGGGATCCCTGTGAAACCCACAAAATACTGCACACTGGTGAGGGCTTTATGCTTCTCTGCTGATTACAGCTTTGTCCTCACCCTGGCCTGCCCTCTCTATAGATAAGAGTCACTAAGATACTCAATCACAGAAGTGCCCCCACTTTCTGACAGCACCCAGTCTAGAGCGAACCCTGACTCCCTTAAGCCATCCCCCAAATCGCCCAAAGTCCCAATCTTACCGCAGATTCTTTCTAACAGCTTCTTACTGAGATAGCTTAGGTTTGTCTATGGTGAACATTCTTTCCCTCACTTCAACAAGTAATAAACCCAACTTGTTCAGCTACAAGTGTGTTCCTGGTGGTCTTTGAAGGACACTGACAATAGAAATTTATTGAATGAATGAATGAATCTATAGAAAATGCACGGTTCCCTGTCATTAGATGCTCAATGATTTGAGTTACCAGAAAACCTCCTTGCAGGCCAAAGGGTCCAAAAACAACTCCAGCATCTAAGCTGACTGAGGCTTGTATTTCCCACAGTGCCAAAAATAGTCTCTTGACACATAGTGAGCATGCAACAGGTCTTGGTGATTTGTGAATGACTCTATGTTCGACCAATGAAAACTAACATCAATATTATCGAGTTGAGGTCCACCATGCCTAGCCTCATTGTACATGAGGGCTGGGAATCTAATTAGAGAAAGAGAAAAGCATGAGCCCGGGTTTCTTTGTCCTGCTGTCCAAGGGAATCGTTCAGCCAATTCTGGACAGAGCAGGATGCCAGGGCAGACACCTCAAAAGGCACCTCTGCCCTCAGCCTGGATGCCGCTACCTTGCTGTGGATCCATGCACTTCTTCCCACAGGCGAAAGAGCGGCACTTCAGGTGTTCTTGGCAGTCAGAATCCATTTTGCCCAAGTCTGGCACTTTATTCCTGCAGGTGAGCCCCTCCTTGGGGCTCACTCCTGGTTTCTCTGCAAGAAAAAAATGCCTGAATTCACGTCCCTTGAGGGTTGCAGCTGTACTCCTCCCATGCAAGGGTGAATAGTGAAATTCTTCCAGCCCTATCCTCTACCTGCAGCCCTCAGTTCTTGCTCTGCTTGTATTTAGAGACTGAGTCTACCTCTCACTGTTCAGCCCCTGTAGACAGATCTGAAGGGGAAGCATCTTGGGTTCCAGGGCTGGAGGTTGATAAGAACCAAGACCCTTGCCTTAAATTCAGGATCTTCTTTCTTCTCTTGAAATTTAACCTTTTAGTGTCTAATGCCTCCGCTTCCAGTATCTTAGTAGATAAGAGAAATTAATTAGTGAGGAGGGGTGGAGATCATGGAAATAGAGGTTTGGAGGCCTGATTTTGGCCCCTGACTCCTTGTGCGCTCATGACCAACCTGAGTTCCCCTATATGAGTTGGCCGTTAACTCGAGGCAGGGAAGAGGTGGTGGAATGGAAGGAGCCCTGTAAGTAAGACATCGGGCTTGGGCCTCTGACTCCAGCACAAGTAGCTAAATAATCTTGGAAAAAGGTGCTCCTTCTGTATCATCAGTTTCCCATCCATAAAATGAGGATTACAGTTTCTACTTTACAGGCTGTTAAGAATTAAGTATAAGGTTCCCACAGTGCCCTCATCACAGTGCCTGGCACATGGTAAGAGTGCAGCAGATACAGATTTGTGTCTTCCCCTTTTAGGGCTGGACATGGGCTCCTGACTTCAGGGCTTCCAGTGGGCAGAATTCTAAAGCTGCACCCTCATGATTCCCATCTGGATTAATTAGACACAAATTTAGGTACTGCTGTGAAGGCATTTTGTAGATAAAGTCCCAGGTCAGTTGACCTTAAAATACAGAGATTATATGAGTGGGCCTGACCCAATCTGTTGAAGCCTTTAAAAAGAAGAATTTTTTCCTGATTGGTAGAGAAGTCAAAGAGATTCCAAGTATAAAAGGAATCCAACATGTTATTAGTAGCTTTGAAGATGGAGGAGGCTAAGTGCCCAGGAATGAGGGAGCTTCTAGAAGTTGACAGCCATTAAGGAAACCTACTGCCAGTCCTACTATTGCAAGGAAATGATTCTGCTAACAACCAGTGAGCCTGGAAGAGAAGCCTGAGTCCCAGAGGAGAACTGCAGCATTGGCCAACCCCTTGGTTTCAGCCTGGTGGGAAGCTGAGCACGGAACCCAGCTACATCATGCCAGACTTCTGACCTACAGACAATTTGTTACACAGCAGCAGATAGCTGATACAATGCTTATGTGCCTCCATGGGTCTAAACTGAACATCTCTCCAGTGGCATTGAGCAGAAAGGTATGATCCTTTGGGATACTACAGAGTCTTGGAATTATAGCAACTTAGAACTGGAAAGACTATATTCATCATTAGTATTATTCCTAATTTAATAGGTTAAAAAAAAAGTCAGAGTGAATTAGGGGCAGGTCTGGGACTTCCAACCCATGACTCACTCCAGAAGCCCCACATCTTCCTGGAGAACTGGCCACGGAGACTTTGAGTACTTTCCAACTCTGGTTCTTATGCTTCTTACCACCCTTCAATGCACCCTCCAAGGATGACCTGAAGTGAAGAGCATATGGTTCCTAATCTCAGAATGTACATTGAAATCATCTGTGCATCTTTTAGAAAATATAGACCATGGACTGAATCAAAATCTCTAGAAAGTGAAGCCTAGGGTCTTAAAGTTTTAAAAGCACCTCGGGTGGTCCTGCAGCAGGCAGCTGGCACCCTGATGTAGACTGCTGCTTGGGAACTGCCGTTCTAGGTGTGTGCCCAGGGAGAGCAAAGCAGATCAAACAGGAACACCTCCCAAGAGGTAAAGGGGCAGGAAGGCATGGGATTATAGAGACAAGACTCCACTCTCACTAGTGTGACGCCAGCTGTTTCGGGGGACCATTTAAACCTCTGGGTGCCTGTCACTGTGGCTCCTTCCCCCGCTGTCAGCTTGAATTCTCACGTAGAATCCCCCTGCCTCCCTGTCAGCCCTTTTCAGCCACTTACCTTGCACGGACAGTTACCTGAGAGAAGACACACTCCCCAGGGGTTCATCTGCAGTGACTGGGATGCCCTCTCAAGTGCTGGGCTCAGCCCGGTCCTGTCATTACTTGACACACACTTTCTGGGTGATTGTATCCTTACCCACTATCCCCTATCTCCCCCCAGTCCTGTCCTTTCCTCCAAGCTAAAGACACTTATGTTTAACCACTTGGGGAAAACACCAGTTGGGCATCTCTTAGGCACCTCTGTTCTAACCTGTTTAAACTATACCAGCGTTTCCCCCCACATAGCAAAGCAGTGCCTTCTCTCTGTTCCCATCTCACCATTTGGCATCAACACCTCTTAGCCTGTTGTTAGAACCCCGAGATTCTCCCTCCCTCTCTGCCGCCCCAGCATCAATGGGGGACTTGGGTCAATTCTCCATCCTAAATGTCCCTGCAACCTCCTCCTACCACCTAGCCCTCTCAACCCCATCTCCTCCCCCTTTGCTCCCCTTCCTCAGGTCAGGCCCTGACCTCTGCCCCTCTCTCCCTTCGACTATTGCCACAGCTTCCTCACTGGCCCTCTGCCCTCAGGCTTCTGCCTGGTGACTGATTACCTTTTAAATATTGTACTTGGACAAGACACATACTTCAGGGGGAACAGGTGAGGGAAGAATTTGAGGGGCCCAGGGTGGGTGAGTAGGGCAGGTTCCCTGAAGCCACAGTACAAGTGGTCTCATCCTACACGAGTCCTTGCCTCGTGTCTAACCCTCAGTCCCCAAGAAGGCCTCTAAGGGGGAGGCTGCAGCTTTTCTGAACCCACGTTTGACTTGGCTGCCTGACAAAGCAGATGTCTCCTCCAAAGAGAGGGAGAGAAGCAGCAGGAACACAGCATTCCTCCAAGAGAAGGTGGGGCTGTGGAGAGGAAGGTGCCTGTGTGGGGTAAGAAGAGGGCAGGCGTTAGGCACAGCCAGGGACACACGGCATCTGCAGAGGCATCTTTGCCATAAGCCACCCAATTCCCTTCCTTCACAGATGGAGAAACCGAGACGCATGATGGGGAAGGGGTTTGTCTGAGGTCACGTGGTGAGAAGGGCAGGATCTTCAGTCCCAGGACCCTCCCAGTGACCCCACACTCTGCTGTGGTGCTGTCCGGTGTCCTACCCAGACACCCACCCATTGTCCTGTGCCTGGAGAGAGGCCTCACATGAATGACCACAGGGATTTGCCTGGAACAGTTGCAGGGCTGGTTTGCCCACAGTCACTCCTGGGGCAACTCCAGGCACTACCGAGCACCTTTTCTTTGTCCACGGATGACAAGAAGTGATGGAATGAGACTTTCAGGAGGGCCTGAGCATTTCCTACAGGGTCTTAGTACTCCAGGAGCGAAAGCAGCAGCAGTTGACCCTGGGTTAACAAAGGGATCCCTCCTATGCCTTCTGCTGCTATCCAGGCCTAGGAGCTTACGAATCTCCCAGACAACCCCATAAACAGATATCCTCCCCCACTCACTCCATTTTCCATATGTCCCTTCCTGGCCCTTACATATTTTTAAATTTCATGATGTGAAGAACTAATAATGCCTTACTCTATTACTTCTCTTGAAGTCAGTGCATTCCAAAAACAGCAAGAGAGGGAGGAAGGGAGAAAGTGAAGGAGGCAGAAAGGAAGGCGAGTGGAGAGAGAGGAAAGAGAGAGAGAAGAGAGAGGATGTGTTTATGCCAGAGTATGCATCTGTGTAATTGGCAGAACCTCAGACACTGAGGAAGAGGCAGAGTTTTCCCAGATATCCTGAAGCACACCATGTGGCTGCCTAAGAGTAAAGACTTGTGCCAATTTATCCTTTCTTATTTTTTTGGAATTCTGATCCTGTATCCTCCCCAAATCTTGCAACAGGGCATTTGCCTGAGGAAGCAACGTAAGGAAAAGGTTAAGCAAGAAATACCAGGGGACAGTAAATTGCTTCATTCTGGTTGCAAACTCAGAGTATGCTGCTGTGCCTAGAGCCCTCTGTTCTAGAATTAGAATTCAGACCTGTGATGGGTGCTGTAGGGATATGCATTAAAACATTAATTTCAATGGAAAAATGAAGTCAGTGTTTTAGTAGAAGAAGGTAACTGACTTGGCTGATGGAGGACTGACTTTGGCAACTAGCTGATTTGGTTAACACTTTTCCATAAATAGAATAAAATCTGTGGCATGAAAGTTTTTTTTAAATATATTTAGAGCATGCAATATGATAAAAAGCATTTTATAAAATATATAGCATCAGAGGTCAAGTTAATAGTATTCAAATTTCAGATTACATAAGGTGTCCAAATAAAAGAGTAATGGTTATAATTAATAACATGATTGGTTATTTGGTAAAGGCTGGGAAAGCCTTTTTGGTAAACTTTCCAGGAATTAAGAAAATCACGTGATTTGTGAGCGGTGTTCTAACTACAAGGAAATAAATTCTTTTCAAGTATAAAGTTTCTAATTCTATGCCTTTGTAAAAATGAAAGAACATTTAATTAAGCTCTTGATTAGTATTTAAATTAGATCATTAAAAATGATTTTTTATTATAGACTGTTATGTGATTTTTGGCAACTTACTAGAAGCTCAGAGAACCAAGTGACATATCTATACAGAAGCTCCTTTTGCTTCTGTGCCCAGATATACCGTTAGAAGAGGCATTACCTATAGAATTTTATCAATAAAATTTTTACTTACCAATAGTTTCAATGTATTTATTTATATATTCATCATCATTATTATGTTATTTAAATAACAAACGGAATGAAAAATCAATCCACAAGAAAAAACATTATTCTTAGAGTCTTATTGTGACAATAAATGAAAAAAATTAAGATTTATACACGTTTTTATTGCATAACAATATGAAAATGTCATGAATAAAGAACTTTTGAGCATAAGGTTATACTACACTTGATTAAACATCTGTGAGGTAAGAGGAATGGAAATAGAGGACTTCAAGGAAGAGAAGTGTTTTAAAATTTCCAACTGTTAAAGACAAAATACTTTTCATATATTTTTTTAATGAATGAGTGTGGGTATCAAATTAAAATGGTATTTTGACCCCAACTGATTTATTTTTAAAAGTTATGTAAGAGTTTTAAAAAATATTAATATCTACAACATGTTTGTATAATGCACTTGAGATTTATTCATGTTGTGTGTTGTTTGTACCTTTTTATTGCTGAGTTGTAGACCATTGTATGGACATACCATGGGTTGTTTATCTAGTCACTGGTTAATGGACATTTGGGGTTTTCCAGCTTTAGCAATTATAAATAAATCCCCTACAAACATTTGCATGCAGGTTTTTGTATGACTTTAAATTGTCATTTCTCTCAGGTAAATATAAGGGAGTGAGATTGCTGGGTTAGATGATAAGTATATATTTATAAGAAACTGTCAAAACCTTTCCAAAATGGCTGTACCCCTTTGCATTTCCACTAGCAGTGTATGGGAATTCCCCTTGCTCCACACACGTGCTAGCACTTAGTATTGTAAATGTTTTTATTTTAGTTATTCATTTAGTCATGGTGGTAAGATTGCAAGATATTTTAAGAGATTCACACTGTTTAGCTTCATTTCTGGACCCTAAGAATCTAAGTCCCTTAGAATGACAGCAGCAATATTTTTCCTATTTCCCAACTTTGGCTGGAACAATGTTTCAAACCCAGTGTGCTCTTTGGTTTCTGAGCCTCGTTGGTCAGAATTATCCCCAGAACCCCATCATTGAACCTACCTCTTTGCCTAGCTTCCCCACAAGGCAGACGTTGCTCCTTGCAGTAAAATGAGGAGCATTTTGCAATCAAAAGGTGTACAGATGGCCAGGAGCTGGGGAAACAGTGTGAATTTCCCAGTTACAACCTCCAGAAATGATAGGTAAGGCCCGACTCTGACTCTACTACATCCCACAACCCCGTGTCACCCACTGGGAACACACCCAGCCCCAGGTCCTGTTTCTGTGGCTAAGAGCTCCTTGCTCACATCTCAGTCATCCCAGGGTCATGACCTGTCTCCTGCATGGTTACTCATGCATAGCACATTCCTTTAACTTCGGTCACTGGACAGGAGACCCTGAGGAGGACAATTAGCTCCATGGGTCTCTGGTACACCTTGCCCCACTTAGAAGTAGATGTCTTCTCCAAAGACGTGACCTTCTAAATAACTCCTACTCAGTGATCTACATTCTGGTCCTAAGGAAAGCCAGTCTCTAAGCATGGAGTGCAGAGCACTGCTTATCTCCATAGTGTGTTGTTTAAATATCTTTTTTTGTCTCTTTGACCTATGAGTTACTTGACAAAGATGTGTGGAGGGCTATCAATACAGCCATAGATTTCTCAATTTGTTGTGACTGTAGTTCTATCAATGCTTGTTTAATAAGAGCTTTCTGATTCTATTGACTTAGGTAAATACAAATGCCTTCCTGGTGAATTTGAATCTTTTATCATTATATAGTGACACCCTCCCTATCCCTAAAATAAATATTCACCTTAGAGTTCTCTGTTGCCTGATATTAATCTAACTATACCATTTCTATTTTGTTTGCATTTACCTAGACTTTTTCCCTCTTTTTGCTTTCAACCTTTCTGTGCACTGATGTTTTATCTTTCGGTGTAAATCTACATTTTAAAAAATCTAGTCTGAAAGTATTTACCTATTATGAGTGGACATTTATGGGCATTAATGACATATTCAGATTCATTTGT
This sequence comes from Smutsia gigantea, assembly GCA_032199065.1. Lineage (NCBI taxonomy): Eukaryota > Metazoa > Chordata > Mammalia > Pholidota > Manidae > Smutsia > Smutsia gigantea. Next base: position 38,046 of record JAVSCE010000768.1, on the reverse strand, counting down.
ACAATCTCATTTTGAGTTTCTATAGCCTATCCTTATTTGCAATTTTCTTTCTTTCTCTTCCTTCCTTCCTCCCTCCCTCCCTCCCTCCCTCCCTCCCTCCCTCCCTTCCTTCCTTCCTTCCTTCCTTCCTCCTTCCCTTCCTGAGGAAGTGGAGTAGAGTAGTCACTGGGGAAAAAAATCTTCTGGTAAACCCAGTTCAACCCTAAACACAGGTATCTGTGTTCTGAAAATGGAATTTGAAGTTCATGGTGGACTCAGGACAACCACGGCAACAATAAACCAATAAATGGCAAACGCAGCCGGCTGTGAGATTAACACAAACTTCCATAGTAAAGACCTAGTAGAAGGAAAGGCAAGCCCATTTCCAGGGATAAAGACGATTTCCTGGTTCTAGTTCCTTGTCTCTCCCACGAATACAGCTGTAAAAACTGGAAAAGTTAGTAATAGCAGGCAGATTGTAAAAGAAGACTAGAATTTGAGCACCATATTACTGAAGATGAATTTACTGGGATTTTTTCCATCTGGTATCCACTGGCCAACCTGGAAATAAGCCCTAGGGTGCAGGTAGAGAGAGCTTCCAGAGAAACCCTCTAATTCTGGCCTGATGCATAGAAAAGGGAACTTGTAGTGCCCAGTAGTGGTGCTGAAATCTCTTTTTTTTTTCTTTTTCTCTTCTTTGTTCTTCTGCACCTGAGTCCCAAAGAAATTCTATGGTAGGTGGCAACGGCAGCTTGCATGGGGGTTGGAAGGAGCCAAAACTCTGAGGGAGGAGAAATCTTCCCGTTGGGTGCGGCTGTAATTCTAAGAGAGTGGGGGGGTCCCATTGCCCCCGTTTCTTTCTTCTATCTTTGTTCTCCCACCACTTGGCCGGCCCATGGATGCAGTTGTGGAAGTGCCTAGCAGAGGAGGGTTACCAGCTCCCCAATGTTTTGAAGCCCAGAGAAAACAGAGGTCCTGGGAAGATCACCAAGGTGGGGAGGCAAACCCATACAGCTGTTTATTTACTCCTGGGTCACCTGCAGGCTGTGCATGCATGGATGTGATCCTATTTGACATGCTTTGAGAAATGAACTAACAAATACACCACCACGTCGGTCCCAGGTGAGCCACTAGGTGGTGCATATGCAAGGAAGACACTAAATGACCTTCCAGCAAAGGCTTTGAAATCTGAACAGGCCTTGGAACCACAGAAGACAGGCTGAACTTTTCAGCCTAAACCTAACCATTGCAATTACTTCTGAAAACAAAATACCAGCCTTCTCCGTTGGATTTGCTCAAGACTCAGAGTCTTACAACGTAATATTTAAAATGTCCAGTATACAATTAAAAATAATGTAGCATATGAAGGAAAAGGAAAATACCAACTCATTCAGAAAAAAAGACTATCAACAGACTCCAGTTCCAAGATGACGTATATGTTGGAATTGGCTGGCAAAGACTTTAAAGCAGCTCTTATAAAAATGCTGCAACAGGCAATCATGAACATTCTTGAAACTGATGGGAAAATAAAAGTCTCAGCAAAGAAATAGAAAAATGAAATGGAAATGTTGTAAGGAAAGAATTTAAAACTCACCAGATGGGCTTAAGATCAGAATGAAGATGACAGAGAAAAGAGCGGTGAACTTGAAGTTAGATCAATAGAAATTATCCAATTTGAACAACGAGAAAATATACTGAAAAAAAGATGCACAGGGCTTCAGAGACAATCACAACAGTTCTGACATCCATGTCACAAGTCCTGGAAGGAGAGAAGAAGGAGTAAAGTACAATGCTGGGGAAAAAAATTGAGGAAATAATGGCAAGAATTTCCAGATTAGTTGGAAAATATAAGCCCGTAGACTCCAGAGGCTTGTGGTGAACATTTATTCCCTCTCTCAGCAACGTACAAGTATATAATGCACTATCCTTAACTATAGTCAACACGTTGTACATTAGATCCCCAGAACTTATTCAGCTTATACCTGGAAGTGTGCGCCATTCGATCAACATCTTCCTGTTTTCACCAACTCTAGCCCTGGTAACCACCACTCCACTCTGATGCTGTAAGCTTGGGTTTTTTAGATTCCACATGTAAGTGAGATCATGCAGTGTTTGTCTTTCTCTGTCTGACTTATTTCACTTAGAATAATGCCTCAAGTTTCATCCCTGTTGTTTCACATGAAAAGATTTCTTTTTTCTCATGGCTGAAGAATATTCCATTGTATATGTATACTCCACTATTCATCTGCTGAATGGCACTTGTGTGGTTTCTTTATCTTGGCTATTGTGATTAGTAGTGCAAGGAACATAGGCGTTCAGATATATCTTCAAGATCTTGATTTCGTTTCCTTTGGATAGCAGTGGGATTGCTGGATTATATGACAGTTCTACTTTTAATTTTTTGAGAAACGTCCAACCACTGTTTTCCATAGTTGCTGTCCCAACTTACTTTCCCACCAACAGTGCAGAAAGGTTCCCTTTACTCCACATCCATGTCAACATTTGTTACCTCCTGTCTTTTGGCTGCTAGCCATCCTAACAAGATGTAAGGTGAGATATCACTGTGCTTTTGACTTGCCTCACCCTGATGACTACCAATGTTGAACACCTTTTCATGTATCTATTGGCCATTTGTATGTCTTCCTTAGAAAACTGTCTGGCCAGTTGCCCTGCCCATTTTTTAATTATTGGGGTTTCTTGCTATTGAGTTGTGTGAGTTCCTTACATATCTTGAATATTAACCCCTATCAGAAATATGGTTCGCAAATAGTGTGCCCGATTCCATAGTTTGCCCTTTTTTTTGATAAATTCTTCCACTCAGAAGAAATAGTGTATTTATTTATTTATTTATTTTGCTATTATTAATATACAATTACATGAGCAACATTATGGTTACTAGACTCCCCCTAGTATCAAGTCCCCACCACATACCCCATTGCAGTCACTGTCCATCAGTGTAGTAGGATGTTATAGAACACTACTTATCTTCTCTGTTATACTGCCTTCCCCGTATCCTCCCACCACACCCCCAGCCCTGCTACATTATGTGTGCTAATTGTAATAGCCCTTTTTCCCGCTTATCGCTCCCTTCCCACCCATCCTCCCCAGTCCCTTTCCCTTTGGTAACTATTAGTCCATTCTTGGGCTCTGTGAGTCTGCTGCTGTTTTGTTCCTTCAGTTTTTTCTTTGTTCTTATACTCCACAGATGAATGAAATCATTTGATACTTGTCTATCTCTGCCTGGCTTATTTCACTGAGCATAATACCCTCTAGCTCCATCCATGTTGTTGCAAATGGTAGGATTTGTTTTCTTCTTATGGCTGAATAATATTCCATTGTGTATATGTACCACTTCTTCTTTATCCATTCATCTACTGATGGACACTTAGGTTGCTTCCATTTCTTGGCTATTGTAAATAGTGCTGCGATGAACATAGGGGTGCATATGTCTTTTTCAAACTGGGCTGCTGCATTCTTAGGGTAAATTCCTAGGAGGGATTCCTGGGTCAAATGGTATTTCTATTTTGAGTTTTTTGAGGAACCTCCATACTGCTTTCCACAATGGTTGAACTAATTTGCATTCCCACCAGCAGTGTAGGAGGGTTCCCTTTTCTCCACATCCTTGCCAACATTTGTTGTTGTTTGTGTTTTGGATGTTGGCTATCCTCTCTGGTGTGAGGTGGTATCTCATTGTGGTTGTAATCTGCATTTCTCTGATGATTAGTGATGTGGGGCATCTTTTCATGTGCCTGTTGGCCATCTGAATTTCTTCTTTGGAGAAGTGTCTATTCATGTCCTCTGCCCATTCCTTAATTGGATTATTTGCTTTTTGTTGTTGAGGTGCATGAGTTCTTTATATATTTTGGATGTCAACTCCTTATCGGATACGTCATTTATGAATATATTCTCCCATACTGTAGGATGTCTTTTTGTTCTGATGGTATCCTTTGCTGTATAGAAGCCTTTCAGCTTGATATAGTCCCACTTGTTCATTTTTGCTTTTGTTTCCCTTGCCCAAGGAGATATGTTCATGAAGAAGTCTCTCATGTTTATGTCCAAGAGAATTTTGCCTATGTTTTTTTCTAAGAGTTTTATGGTTTCATGACTTACATTCAGGTCTTTGATCCACCTTGAGTTTACTTTTGTGTATGGGGTTAGAGAGTAGTCCAATTTCATTCTCTTACATATAGCTGCCCAGTTTTGCCAACACCAGCTGTTGAAGAGGCTGTCATCTCCCCATTGTATATCCAAGGCTCCTTTATCATATATTAATTGACCATATATGCTTGGGTTTATATCTGGGCTCTCTATTCTGTTCCACTGGTCTATGGGTCTGTTGTTGTGCCAGTACTAAATTGTCTTGATTACTGGGGCTTTGTAGTAGAGCTTGAAGTCAGGGAGCGTAATTCCCCGCACTTTATTCTTCCTTTTCAGGATTGCTTTGGCTATTCAGGGTCTTTTGTAGTTCCATATGAATTTTAGAACAATTTGCTCTAGTACATTGAAGAATGCTGTTGGTATTTTGATAGGGATTGCATTGAATCTGTAGATTGCTTTAGGTAGGATGGCCATTTTGACAATATTAATTTTTCCTAGCCAAGAGCATGGGATGAATTTCCATTTATTAGTGTCCTCTTTAATTTCTCTTAAGAGTGTCTTGTAGAAGGACTTCCAGGAAGATGGGGGCGTGAGCAGGGCAGTGGAAATCTCCTTCTAAAACCATATGTATTTATGAAAATACAACTATTCCTAAAAAAGAGACCAGAAGATATAAGACAACACACAGCCTGCATCTACACCTGAGAGGACTTGGCACCCCGCGAGGCAGGTAAGATACAGAGCCGTAATCCGGCGGGACCCGAGCACTCCCCCACCCCAGCGCACTGGTGGGAGGAGAGGATTCAGAGCCAGGAGGGAGTGGAAGTACAGGCCCATGAAATAACCAGCCCTGGTGATCTACGCCGGGAGCGCTGAAACACATCGCGCGGTGTATCGGAGATTGGAGAGACAGAGGGAGCAGGATCTGAGCTTGGGAATGCACCCGGGTCCTTGCAGCCAGCTCCTGGGACAAAAGAAGCGCGTGCTTATTTTTTTAGCGGTCTTAAAGAGACAAGGGCCCAGGATCGTCCCAGCACACTCAGCCCAGCAGGCTGGGAGTCTTGGGGACTTTCGGACCCCTTGGCTGGTGACAGGGAAACAGTAGCCGCACTCAGACTTCCCACAGAGATCAACAGCCTCCCATTCATTCATGCCCCGGCCAGAGCTACAAAGGGCCCTGCAGAGTGGCGAGGCTGCAGCTGCAGAATAGTGGAGCAACAGCGCCACGTACAGCATCCCCACAGAATCTACTCCCGTCTTAAAGAGCCCAGCTGACATACATGGCACCTACCAGCGACCACTTCTATAGCCATGAAAAGACAGAGGAATACGGTAGAAACAAAACTCACCCACACCCAGACAACACCAGAGAGGGAACCTGAAGGGATGGAAATGCAGAACTTTCCTGAAAAATAATTCAGAACAAAAGTCATAACCATGCTGATGGATCTACAGAGAAATGTGCAAGACCTGAGGGAGGAAATGAGGGAAGTGAGGAAAGACAATGCAGAAATCAGACAAGTGATCAATGGGCTTAACAGCAGACTGGATGAGATGCAAGAGACTGTCAATGGAATAGAAATCAGAGAACAGGAATACAGAGAAGCTGAGGCAGAGAGAGATAAAAGGATCTCTAGGAATGGAAGAATATTAAGAGAACTGTGTGACCAATCCAAACAGAACAATATTCGCATTATAGGAGTACCAGAGGAAGAAGAGAGAGAAAAAGGGATAGAAAGTGTCTTTGAAGAAATAATTGCTGAAAACTTTCCCACACTGGGGAAGGAAATAGTCTCGCAGTCCACGGAAGCCCACAGATCTCCCAACACAAGGGACCCAAGGAAGACAACACCAAGACACATAATAATTAAGATGGCAAAGATCAAAGATAAAGACAGAGTATTAAAGGCAGCTAGAGAGAGAAAAAAGATCACCTACAAAGGAAAACCCATTAGACTATCATCAGACTTCTCAACAGAAACCTTACAGGCCAGAAGAGAATGGCATGATATATTTAACGTTATGAAACAGAAGGGCCTCGAACCAAGAATATTGTATCCAGCACGATTATCATTTAAATATGACAGAGGGATTAAACAATTTCCAGACAAACGAAAGTTGAGAGAGTTTGCCTCTCATAAACCACCACTACAGGATATCTTAAACAGACTGCTCTAGAGGGAAGCACTCCTAAGGCTAAAAAGATGTCACCAGAGAAAATAAAATCATAGCAAAGAAAGCAGACCATCCAAATACTAACTAAAGGCAAAGAATAAAACACCTAGTATATAAAGAATGGAGGAGGAAGAATAAGAAGGGAGAGAAAGAAAGAAACATCAGACTGTGTTTACAATAACTTAACAAGAAAGTTAAGTTAGATTGTTAGATAGTAAAGAAGCAACCCTTGAACCCTTGGTAACCACGAATCTAAAGCCAGCAATGGCAATAAGTACATACCTATCAATAATCACCCTAAATGTAAATGGACTGAATGCACCAATCAAAAGACACAGAGTAATAGAATGGATAAAAAAGCAAGACCCATCTATATGCTGCTTACAAGAGACTCATCTCAAACCCAAAGATATACACAGACTAAAAGTGAAGGGATGGAAAAAGATATTTCATGCAAACAAGAAGGAGAAAAAAAGCAGGTGCTGCAGTACTTGTATCAGACAAAATAGACTTCAAAACAAAGAAAGTAGCAAGAGATAAAGAAGGACATTACATAATGATAAAGGGGTCAGTCCAACAAGAAGATATAACCATTATGAATATATATGCACCCAACACAGGAGCACCAGCATATGTGAAACAAATACTAACAGAATTAAAGGAGGAAATAGAAAGCAATGCATTCATTTTAGGAGACCTCAACACACCACTCACTCCAAAGGACAGATCAACCAGACAGAAAAAAAGGAAAGACACAGAGGCACTGAACAACACACTGGAAGAGATGGACCTAACAGACATCTACAGAACTCTACACCCAAAAGCAGCAGGATACACATTCTTCTCGAGTGCACATGGAACATTTTCCAGAATAGACCACATACTAGGCCACAAAAAGAACCTCAGTAACTTCAAAAATATTGAAATCCTACCAACCAACTTCTCAGATCACCAAGGTATAAAACTAGAAATAAATTTTAGAAAGAAACCAAAAAGGCTCACAAATACATGGAGACTTAACAACATTCTCCTAATTAATCAATGGGTTAATGACCAAATCAAAACAGAAATCAAAGAATATATGGAGACTAATGACAACAACAACACAAAGCCACAACTTCTGTGGGACGCAGCAAAGGCAGTTCTAAGAGGAAAGTATATTGCAATCCAGGCCTACTTAAAGAAGGAAGAACATTCCCAAATGAATAGCCTAAAGACACAATTACTGAAATTGGAAAAAGAAGAACAAATGAGGCCCAAAGTCACCAGAAGGAGGGACATAATAAAGATCAGAGAAGAAATAAATAAAATTGAGAAGAATAAAATAATAGAAAAAATCAATGAAACCAAGAGCTGATTCTTTGAAAAAATAAACAAAATAGATAAACCCCTAGCCAGACTCATTAAGAGAAAAAGAGAATCTACACACATAAACAGAATCAGAAATGAGAAAGGAAAAATAACGACGGACCCCACAGAAATACAAAGAATTATAATAGAATATTATGAGAATCTATATGCTAACAAGCTGGAAAAGCTAGAAGAAATGGACAACTTAGAAAAATACAACCTTCCAAGACTGACCAAGCAAGAAATAGAAAAACTAAACAGACCAATCACCAGCAATGAAATTGAATTGGTAATCAAAAAACTACCCAAGGACAAAACCCCCAGACCAGATGGATTCACCTCTGAATTCTACCAGACATACAGAGAAGAAATAGCACCCATTATCTTTAAAGTTTTCCAAAAAATAGAAGAGGAGGGAATACTTCCAAACTCATTCTATGAAGCCAGTATCACTCTAATACCAAAACCGGGCAAAGACCTCACCAAAAAAGAAAATTACAGACCAATATCCCTGATGAACATGGATGCAAAAATACTCAACAAAATATTAGCAAACCGAATTCAAAAATACATCAAGAGGATCATACACCATGATCAAGTGGGATTCATCCCAGGGATGCAAGGATGGTACAACATTCGAAAATCCATCAACATCATCCACCACATCAACAAAAAGAAGAACAAAAACCACATGATCATCTCCATAGATGCTGAAAAAGCATTTGACAAAATTCAGCATCCATTCCTGATTAAAACTCTCAACAAAATGGGTATAGAGGGCAAGTACCTCAACATTATAAAGACCACATATGACAAACCCACAGCTAACATCATACTTAACAGCGAGAAGCTGAAAGCTTTTCATCTAAGATCGGGAACAAGACAGGAATGCCCACTCTGTCCACTGTTATTCAACATAGTACTGGAGGTCCTAGCCACGGCAATCAGACAAAACAAAGAAATACAAGGCATCCAGATTGGTAAAGAAGAAGTCAAATTGTCACTATTTGCAGATGACACTATATTGTACATAAAAAACCCTAAAGACGCCACTCCAAAACTACTAGAACTAATATCTGAATTCAGCAGTTGCAGGATACAAAATTAACACACAGAAATCCGTTGCTTTCCTATACACTAATGATGAGCTAACAGAAAGAGAAATCAGGAAAACAATTCCATTCATAATTGCATCAAAAAGAATAAAATACCTAGGAATAAACCTAACGAAGGAAGTGAAAGACCTATACTCTGTAAACTACAAGACACTCCTAAGGGAAATTAAAGAGGAAACTAATAAATGGAAATTCATCCCATGCTCTCGGCTAGGAAGAAAAAATATTGTCAAAATGGCCATGCTACCTAAAGCAATCTACAGATTCAACACAATTCCTATCAAAATACCAACAGCATTCTTAAATGAACTGGAACAAATAATTCTAAAATTCATATGGAACCACAAAAGACCCTGAATAGCCAAAGCAATCCTGAGAAGGAGGAATAAAACAGGGGGAATCACGCTCCTTGACTTCAAGCTCTACTACAAAGCCACAGTAATTAAGACAATTTGCTACTGGCAGAAAAACAGACCCACAGTCCAGTGGAATAGAATAGAAAATCCAAACATCAACCCAAACATATACAGTCAATTAATATTTGATAAAGGAGCCTTGGATATACAATGCAGAAATGACAGCCTCTTCAGCAGCTGGTGTTGGAAAAACTGGACAGCTACATGTAAGAGAATTAAACTGGACTACTGTCTAACCCCATACACAAAGGTAAACTCAAGGTGGATCAAAGATCTGAATGTAAGTCATGAAACCATAAAACTCTTAGAAAAAAACATAGGCAAAATTCTCTTGGACATAAACATGAGAGACTTCTTCATGAACATATCTCCTTGGGCAAGGGAAACAAAAGCAAAAATGAACAAGTGGGACTATATCAAGCTGAAAGGCTTCTATACAGCAAAGGATACCATCAGAACAAAAAGACATCCTACAGTATGGGAGAATATATTCATAAATGACGTATCCGATAAGGAGTTGACATCCAAAATATATAAAGAACTCATGCACCTCAACAACAAAAAGCAAATAATCCAATTAAGGAATGGGCAGAGGACATGAATAGACACTTCTCCAAAGAAGAAATTCAGATGGCCAACAGGCACATGAAAAGATGCTCCACATCGCTAATCATCAGAGAAATGCAGATTAAAACCACAATGAGATATCACCTCACACCAGTGAGGATGGCCAACATCCAAAACACAAACAACAACAAATGTTGGCGAGGATGTGGAGAAAAGGGAACCCTCCTACACTGCTGGTGGGAATGCAAATTAGTTCAACCATTGTGGAAAGCAGTATGGAGGTTCCTCAAAAAACTCAAAATAGAAATACCATTTGACCCAGGAATCCCACTCCTAGGAATTTACCCTAAGAATGCAGCAGCCCAGTTTGAAAAAGACATATGCACCACTATGTTTATCGCAGCACTATTTACAATAGCCAAGAAATGGAAGCAACCTAAGTGTCCATCAGTAGATGAATGGATAAAGAAGAGGTGGTACATATACACAATGGAATATTATTCAGCCATAAGAAGAAAACAAATCCTACCATTTGCAACAACATGGATGGAGCTAGAGGGTATTATGCTCAGTGAAATAAGCCAGGCGGAGATAGACAAGTATCAGATGATTTCATTCATCTGTGGAGTATAAGAACAAAGAAAAAACTGAAGGAACAAAACAGCAGCAGACTCACAGAACCCAAGAACGGACTAATAGTTATCAAAGGGAACGGGACTGGGGAAGATGGGTGGGAAGGGAGGGATAAGGGGGAAAAAGGGGCATTATGATTAGCAGATGTAATGTTGGGGGGGCATGGGGAGGGCTGTACAACTCAGAGAAGACAAGTAGTGATTCTATAGCATCTCACTACGCTGATGGACAGTGACTGTAATGGGGTTGGAGGGGGGACCTGATGAAGGGGGTAGTTTAATAACCATAATATTGCACATGTATTTGTAGATTAATGATACCAAAATAAATTGTATTAAAAAAAAGATGCTGTCAACTGAAATCAACACGACTGTTGCATTCCTAGTCTTGCTGTGGCCCATGGCCTGAGAGCAGCCTATCAGTGTGCTCTAATAAACTCCTATAAAGCCCCTGCATTTGGAGACATCTTAAATGGTTTTCCTACAGCAGGGATACATGCAGAAAGGAGCTCACATTTATCAGTACATTGGGCATTGTGGCATGAATGCATCTAGTTAGTGTCCTAAGGATCATGTACACATGCCAATGTTATCTATGTGTGTGAGAGGTGGCAAGGCCAAGGGTTCTCATTAGGCAGATGACCTCACCTTCTTTGGGGGATGGAAAGGGCACATGTATACCTTGTCAGTGATGACCAGAAAATTCCTGACTGACTGCACATCTGGGGGAGGTTGAAACTGTGATTAGGTTAGGTATTAAGTTCTGTTTGGCAACTTGGTGCAGCAGAAGTGACCCCAGGTTGGGCCTGTGTCTTTCTTTTTTATTATTATTAAAGTATCACTGATACTATGTCTTTCTTTTTAACAATGCTAATGACAAATAGCAGCAATACAAATATAATCCAGGGAAACAATATGGGCAGGAAAGCCTGCCTTGCATTATCTGAAATCTCAGGATATGAGTGATATTACCCAGTAAAACTCTGGCAGACAAAACTCACCTGGCAGGAATAGAGGATACTGAGATGGCAGAAGGAGGACTTCTTCTGGAAGCTCAGAGTACTGGGCAGGAATGCTTTCTCTAATGACTGGAGGTGCCAGCTTCTTATCAGGGGGGTGCTTGTGCCATTGGACAGTGATGTGGAGGCCAGGGTCTTGGGTATGAAGTTGAGGAATCTGGTTTTGTCTACGTAGCCAGGTCAGAGACTGGCATGTTTTCACCAAATCCCTTTTTCTGTTCTTGGGCATGCAGGTAGATTTTATTTCCTAGTCTCCTTTGCAAATAAGTGGGACCATATGAATATAGTGTGGCAAATAGAATGTGCATAGAAATAATAAACTCTGCTTCTAGGCCTGACCCTTAAAAACCTTCTACATGAGCCTCCATGCCACCTTTCTTTTATCATCTGCTGGCTGGGTACAGAGGAGACCCTGGGAGATGGTGGGGCCATAGATGGTAGGAGCCAGCGTCCTTGAATCATGGCATAGGTGACCTTCAGTGAAGTGTACTGTGAATGAGAATACACTTTTACCTTGTTAACGCCATTATTTTTTAATAAACCTGTTTTGACTCTAGCCTTCAGCCCACCTGACTAATGCACAGATCTAGCTGAGGAGACATGATGGGATGGGAATGACTATGGGGTACAAAAGCAAGCAGAGCTCTCAAGTTGGTGTGTCAGTTTATTTGGCAAAGACTTGAGGCTTCTCAGGATGGAGAGGTCAAAGAGAAGACAGAGAGGTCCCCAGCTGCAGCAAGGGGGTACCCCAAAAGGAAGACAGGCAGCACTCTTCTTAGACCACATAGTCATCCTCCAGGCCACACAAGTGGTGGGCCCCTAGAACGCAGGGTTTAGCATGGATTTAAAGGGCTCTCTGGAAAAGAAAAGTTAAGTGGTTAAAAGTCAGGGGACTCTGGGAAGCATCTATACCCAACTTAATAACACCCATGGCCCCAGTTAATGGGAACAGAAATTCTTTCTGTAAGATCAGGAATTACCCACTTTTAAGGACTTTCTCCCAAGAGATTTGCCAGCTGAGCACACTGGTGGAAACTGAGTCTGCTGGGCCTGGCTGAGGCAAGGGACCAATGGAGGGGCCAGATTAGAGGCAATAATTGAGGCCTTGGACAAAGAAGGTATGATGTCCTGGGGGAACTCAGTGAGAGTGAAAAAAGAGTATAGGCCCCCGCACTGGCATCGTGCTTTGCATCACAGCAGCAGCCTAGGTGTGGAGTTAGGAGGCCATTGCCGTGTGCCACCTGTTCCTTTGGCTGGGATTTGGGTGTGTGCAGTCTTCTGCTGCAGGTCACAGCTTCTAAATAAAGGTGAGCAGTAAGGAGGCATGTTTTGGTCCAGGCTTCCCACCCCAGCCAACTTACTCATTGTCCAGGCAGATGTTTCCACAGTAGGTCCAGCAGCACGTGTAATTTAGCTGTAAACACCCCTGGGATTTAGTGCACCTCTTCCTACAATACTTAAGAGGAGCTGCACCCAGCACTGTTCAGTTTCTCTTCTTTCAGCTGGAACTGAGATGGTACATGTCGGCAAGGTCCCTTCATCCACACTTGGAGAAGAAACCCTTCTCAAGCTTAATCCCTGACCTCTGGAACCTGAGCTCCAAGCCACAAGCAAAATATTCCTCTGCCTTTCAAGACAATCCCTTCTGTGAATTCTAGCGACTGTCTTTTCACAGGAAACCATCCTTGCATGACACGGCTTCCCTCTTTGCACAAGTCCCCACCACCCTGCAGGCCTTCGAGCCCTTACCACGTTCCCTAAAGACAGGACCCAGGACATCCTTGCCATGTAGGACACCACCTCCCCAAGTCTTTCTCATTTAACTGCAGATTGCAGGCCTGTAATACTCTCTAGCTCCAATCTCCATACCTAGAATGTAGAATGGAAAGCTGAGCTGAGGGAGAACAGGAACCTTCTTTTCCCCCTTTTTTATTTGCTTCCCTGCTGAGGCCACCTAAAGAGTCTCTCCCCGGAGTCCACATCTTCACTGGCCCACAAATTTCCTTCTCAGGTCCTTCATTATCCCAATTTTCTTATCAAATGACCTCAGAATTTGACTCACAGGAGCCCTTATTTGTCCTTTGCATTTGTTCATATTCTAAAAGATTCTTCCCTCAAACTAACTGAATGCATTGAACATTACCCTTTCGGTGTTCATCAAAGGCTCCCTCAGATCAAGGCCAGAAATTCTGAAAATAGGGGCTCAGAGGGAAGGAAGCTCTGTGTGGTGTTTCCTCTACCCCAGGTGGTGTTACCTTGGAAAATACTGTTTTTTCTGCCAGCTTATGGAATGTGAACCAGAGCTGTGTTCCCTTTCTGTATACCCATTGCTGCTTTCAGAGCTGGGAGAGGTAGCTGGGAGGCATGCCAGATTGGGAACTCCCAGACTAATCTTTCACTGCTTTAGGGAGGGTTCTGATCCTTTAAAGGGTAGTCCTGGAAATGTGGGCCCTGAGTCAGTTACACCACCCAGCCAAGGCCTGGACAGAGCACCCTCCTCCCTGGCCACACCACGTACAGGAAGGTTTTCTCCCGAAGCCTTCCGACACAGACAGAGCCATCACAACCCCAGAGATGACCATGACTCTCTGTGTGTTTGGGTGACGTTCTGGCAGAAGATGGGTCTTCTCCTAATGCTGCTGAGGTAGAACAGGGGTGAAGGAGAACAGGGTAGGAAAGAGAGAGAAAGAATTTGTGAATATTGTGTTTTTCTTTCTCCTACTTTTCACCTCTGACACCTAACATCATGCATTCCAAGCTAGCTTTCTGGTTCCCTGGGCTTCTTCCCCATCTCACATTACACACGGCTTCCTTTGCAAATTATTTCTTTAAAAAATGCACTGTTGAGGTGAGGGGGGGACTTGATAATATGGGTGAATACAGTAACCACAATGTCGCTCATGTGAAATCTTCATAAGATTGTATATCAATGACACCTTAATAAAAAAAAAATGCATTGCTTTTTTTTCTGATGAAAAAGCAACGCAGCTTCAGACTGTATAATTTTTAAAAGAACAAAAAGTACAAAGAGGAAATAGGTAAGCATTAGTAATTCCACCCACCGGAGATAACCAGTATGTGTGTAACCCCTGATGTCACAGTCACTATTTTTATGAAGTTAGAACAATAGAACATGCTGAGTGCCCTGATTTCTTATTTAAGAATATATGTGGCAGAATGATATAATGGAGGTTTTAGTCAAGCCCCTAAAATGAAGGGTACTATGATCCCAGAGTGATGCGTTACTCAGAGGGACTTGGGGAAAGACAACGGCCAAGAACTGGTCAGGGGACCCATACAACTTTCCTCTCCATTGACGGTCCAAATTGGAGGGGTTGCAGAGAGGATTTTGAAGGAGATTCTAGTGACAGACAGCTTTGCATGGGGAAGCAGAAATGCTGCCTTCTAATTCCAAGTTGAGAGAAAAGGCTTTGTGGATACTGAGCACAGAGCTTGCTAAGTGTCCCCAGAAATTTGTGGGGACACCTTAGACTTGAGTCATGACTGAAGACGCTAAAGGGTGGGGAGTCTGGTTAACGGGGCCTGTAGTCCCAGAGAAGAGGGCTGCAGTTTGAGAGTATCTGATTGTTAATGGCCAGATGCCACTGAACCCTTGAAGTTTCCGATGGATGTACCAGAAGCACAAAGTCTGTTGCGTAAGAACTTTCCTGCTCCTTCTTATTGGTCCTTCTCCCTTTACTACCCTGGAAATGAAAACTTTTTTAAGCCAGATGGGATTAGAGGAAAAAAATAGACAAAAATCTTACATTCATAGAGCTGACATTCTAGTTAAACAAAATAATAGGGATGCATAAATGGTAGCAAGTGTTAAGGAGAAACAACAAAGCAGAAGATGAAATAGCTGCTAACAGCTGGCAGTGAGGCGTGAGGGGAGTTGGAACACGGATGGGGAGCATTAATTACCGTCAAAATCCCCAGCCCTCTCCCATCTGCCCTCTTCATTCTTCATCTGCTGCTTTACCCTCCTGAAACCAAATAGGAAGGAAAATAAGAGTCCACGAAAAGGGTAAAATTCTGACATTATGAATTACATAGTAACAAGACACTGATTATCCCTTGTCCTCAAAGTCTTTCCATTTGTTCAGAAGTTTTCAACCAAACAGGAAAGACTCCTCTGCTCTGTCTGGTATGGTAGCCACTAGCCACCTGTGACTAAGGTACATTAAAAATTCAGTTTCCAGTCATTTCAAGCATTCAACAGCCACATGGAACTAGCGGCTATTACACTGGTCAGCTCAGACATAGAGAAAACACATCATCACAGAAAGTTCTACTGAGCAACACTGCTGTAATCAAACCAATCAAAATTCTCTGCTCAAAAGCAAGTGTAGCACTAGAAATAATTTAAAAGGTGCAAATTTTTTCAAAGGGGACTTTGAAAACTCATTCTCCTCTCAGAACATGTGAGACTTGGTAGTTGGGAAAAAAATGCAAGTTTTAGGCACATGAATCATTGACGCATCAACTTTGAGGCAATTTGGATTTAGGAAACTTGATGAGAGACAGGAATGAGAAAAGGTCATTATGGAGAGAGAAAAGGAGGAAAGAAGCCCTTGAAATGCAAAAGATCAGATCTTTGGAGCTTCCGCTCTTAAATGCATATATCTGTTCTCCATCTGTTTCCACACCCATTGTTTTCAGAATTCATGTCCCTGCCAGCTTGCCACAACGTGGCTTGATGAGGGAAAAATCGCTAAGGTAAGGCAGTAGGACTTCAATTACCATTGAGCAATATTTACACCAAAGAATATAACTTAATTGGGGAAGCTTCAGGCCAGAAGAGGACTATCTCTGAGCATGACAGGCTTTCAGAAACCCTGTAAGGCACTCACAGTTTCTCCACAGGAAAGCCAGCTAGCAATGGCAAAATGCCCAGAGTCTGAGCCTGGCTCCGAGTGTCATCCTGATCCTCTGAAGGCACCAGCCTACAGCAAGACAGATGAGCAATGCTGATACTCTGTTATCCACTTACAGGTGGGGCTGAGAGGTACGTGGCAACTAGGTGAAGGTGGGCATGGACTGGGGTGTGGGTCTCTGGATTCCTGGCACCTGCTCTTGCACACCAGAAGGAGGAAAACTGACACACAGTGACAGAAACACAATAAATCCAAACAATGGGTTCTGAGAAAGCTATTTATTTGTATTCAAAATCTCATTCAAGACCCCAGTTTTCCAGGGCTTTGAGATCTGTTCATTTTAAAGGACTTAATCTTAGTCCAGTTTCTGAACTCTTTACTTCCCTTAAAGGGTGTTCAGGATCCTGGGGATGCCCAGTGCCCTTCTTGGCATGCCTCAGGTGCACTAAATGACCCCAGAGAAGAGAATCATCAAGCCCAGGCTGGGTACTGCTCACAGACAGAGTTCTGGGTGAATTCTTTGGCCATCTTGAGATAGAGTGTAGAGCAATGAAAAGGTCCATAGGCATCACAAAGACACAGAACTACTGCTTCCCCCACCAAATTTAGGATCTGGGCTTTCCAGATAATGTTAAAGAGAGAATACTGGATTTAGAGTCAGGAGTGCTGGTGTCTTTCTTTATCTCTGCCCTTTTTAGCTATGAGCCTTTAGGCAGCTCATGCCACCTCTCAATTTTCTTATTTGAACAGCAGAGACAATAATCTCACAGAAGAGTGTTGACACCACCTGGGCAGGGAACTCATCCAAGCAAGCCAGATAAAAGCTTACGCCTCAAGACCCTACCCCCACCTACCTCAAAGGTGTCTGAGTGGAGTGTTCGCAGTCACTGGCTGACAGCTCTTTTATCTGGTCCCTTCTGACTTGGGAATGTGGGGGATGTTGTGGTTTAGAACAGGGGGCAGAAGAGCAGAAAAACAAAGTTCAGAGACCTACCACTTTATGGTGATTTAGGTCACGGCAGATCTTTTAAGCTCTGCCCAGAAACTGCATGTTGGCATATCACAGATTCTGTCCTTTGATACTCACCCACCCAGAAGTATTGGATTTCCTTTGATCCTATATCTCCTGTGAAGCCAGAAGGCACGGTGTGTACCTGGGCTGCAGTTCTGGCCACCCCTACTAGACCCATGTGGAGAATCTCTATCGTATGCATCTGAGTCCATCCATAAGTAGAGAGAGAGGACAATCTATGTACCTGTTTTCCTTTGACATGCTGTGAATGCTATTTAAGGTCCTACCCCTCTCTGCACGGATTCTCCTTTGCTAATTGAAGTGTGACATCATCCATCTATACAGAAAGCTGTATAGAACTTAGGACAACAGCTCTCTTTCCATATATTATATATGTATATATAAACATTATGTACACATATATATTATGCATATTTGTGTATATAATACACACATATTTTTGATCCATATGGTGTCTATATGTTTTCTTCTAACACTGTAAGACTGTGTTGTTGGTGTCTGCTCTAATGGTCTCTGTTCCCGAGCTCTCCATAAATCCTAGTGATTGCTTATTCCACAGATATTTGCACTTTTTAAGTGAGATACAATTAACATATAACATTAGTTTCAGGTGTACAGCATAATGATTCAGTATTTGTATGTACTGAAATTAATCACAATAAGTCTGGCTAACGTCCATCATGACATAGTTACAATTTTTTTTTCTTGTGATGAGAACTACTAAGATCTACTCTCTCAGCAACTTTCAAATAAACAATACAGTGTCATTAACTGGATAGTCACCACACTGTACATTACGCCCCCAGGACTTATTTATTTTGTAACTGGAAATCTGTACCTTTTTACTTCCAGCACCCATTTTATCCATCCACCCATCACCCTCATCCCCCACCGCTGGCAACCACCAATCTGTTCTCCGTGTCTATGACTTTGAGGTGTTTTGGGTTTTGTTTTTTATTCCACATATAGATGAGTACATACAGTATTTTCATTTTTAAAGGGATCCAGTCTTCAAAGAAAAAATCGCTGATGATGGAAATTTAAGCATCACCTAGGGATACCTTTTGGATAGGGAGGCCTGTACAGTGTACAGTTGACCTCAAATTAAAGGGTGGGGACTGTGTGTCTTCGAGTAAAACTATCCCACCTAAAAAATGAGGAAAGAGGAGACACTGTGTGGCTACAGTTCCTAGTCCCAGAGTCACTGGGAACAGGTAGAGAAGGAGAGGCAGGTGAGAAAGGAGCAGAAAGGAAAGGGCTGAGGCATCCCTAAGTGAGTAGGTGGTGGAACCTGCTGGCAGGAAGAATAATTTAAGTTGAAGGAAGAGGTAGAGTGATTGACAATCAACCTCATAGACCGGGAATAGACCCCTGACTCAGAATTCACCTCCTCATTCCATAAAACCAGACAACTTCCCCACATTTTCTGTCCTTCAAGAGAGTAGAGTTCATTCATGGCCAGTATTTGGAATGGCTGTTTTGAGTTCCTATATCTACTCTTGACTGCCACCATTTCACATAGAACAGATGGTTCCTTTTGGATAAGCACGCCAGTCTCCGAAATCCCAGCCCAAAAGGTTTCTCTTCCAAGATTCTGCTTTCAGGGCCAGGTCTTATACTCAATCTAAACCAAAAGATGAAAGAGCTCTTCTGATCCCTTGGCTGTGCTGGGTGTGGTTGGGAAGGAAGATTGGGAAGCAGACTGAACGGAGGAAAATTTTTCCTCTACCCTTGCAGGCTCTTCTAGGCAGGCTAAGAGCCAAATCAATGAGACAGATTAACAGGAGGAGAAAAAAAAACGCAAAGTTTAATTACGTGTGCATGGAGGCCCAATAATAAAATTGAGATCTGAAACAATGACCAAGGCAGGCAGCTTTTATACTTTTTAGACAAAGAAACAATAAATCTGTGAAGAATTGACAGGACACAGAAAACTTGTGTTTGTGACCTTCAATTCATTAGGAATTCTAAACAGCATTTGGGCTCAGATAGTAAATTAGTAAAAAGTGACAACATTTGTTAATATAGCCTCTCCACCCCAAATTCCCTCTCTGTGATAAGGATGTCTCTTTACCTCCTGGTACCAAGAGGGTACCTTTCCCATGAGAGGTTTGTTCTCTCCTTTCTTGAGTCAGAGTTGGGGGGATCAGAGTGTTTTTCTTATACTGGCTGTTTTTTAAGTCACATTAATTCTGTTAAAAAGAAAGACACAAGCCCAACATGGTGTCACTTCTGTTAGGCAACGTCACCTAACTGGGGCTTAATACCTAATTTAATTACAGTTTTAACCTCCTCCAGAAATGGAGTCAGGAATTTTCTGGTCAGCACCCATAAGATAATCAGTCACGTGTGCCCTCTCCATTCCCCAAAGGAATCCACCTCAAAAGACCCTTTTGTCCCCAGTTGAAGGTGACCTCACCCAAAATAATCCTTTTTTTTTTTCTGGTTATGACTTCCTTGTCCTGCCTTTAAAAACCTCTCCCTTTCTGTAGCCCTTTGGAGCATTTTCCTGCTTGCTACAGGGGGCTGCCCGGTTCAGGAATCACTTAATAAAGCCAATTAGATCTTCACATTT
Organism: Smutsia gigantea; assembly: GCA_032199065.1. Classification (NCBI taxonomy): domain Eukaryota; kingdom Metazoa; phylum Chordata; class Mammalia; order Pholidota; family Manidae; genus Smutsia; species Smutsia gigantea. Next base: position 18,210 of record JAVSCE010000768.1, on the reverse strand, counting down.
ACTTCGCTGAGTTTTGTTTTTTAAACATTTGAAAAAAAATCAATATGCCAACATGGTACATTTTGGGGTGGCCTGCTTTTGGCCCCCACAAGACAAATGGACTACACTGAGCATCTGCTGTGTGTTAGGTACCATGGAGGTGTTTATTCGTATCATTGTATGTCATCCTCACAGCTGAGGTGCCAAGAAAATATGGGTAAACTGAGTCCATTGAGGTCATAGGACTTCCCCAGTGTTACAAAGTTGGTGAATACCAGGATCAGGATTCAATTCCACATTTGCCTGAGCCCAAAACCTATGAATATCCCTCTGCTCTATAAAAACCCAAATTTTTTCAGACAACATAAGGCTAGTTCCTGCCTAAATCTCCCTATTTAAACTGCACTTCCTTCCAGGCTGTGAAGAGATTGATACTCAGCCTCTGTTGAGTTAAACATGTTTATTTGAAAAACTAACTCTCTCTCTTTATGTGTGTTTATTTATTCATACTTGAATACCTATTTATCTTTTGCCCACAAATTCCACCTCTCTTACTTTACATTAAAATTATCTAGGAGTTATGAATTAAAATGTGCAATGTGATATAGTCTACATGATCAGTGATTAAAACACAAATGCTTGACAATAGTCACTCATTTAAATTGAGAGCTGTGCAGCTACAGAAAACAGGGTTTTTTTGTGAAATATTTACATGATTCAGTGAGGATGGGGCAAGATGGGTACAAAGGTGAGTGATACAAAGTGTGAGAAAACAAAAGATTGTTTTATTAAATGTGTAGAGAAACTGAAAAGATAATACAATGACACATAGATTAATTTGTGCACCAAGATTATCATCGTTTTTTAATTATATATTTTTCATTTTTTTCCCTGTCAATTACCCTGTAATTAGAAAATAGAAATGCATTCCATATTTCAGGAAAAAAATTCTCCTTGCAGAGGAGAGGGTGCGTGATGTGAGAGGCAGAGATGTCTCTGCACAAACCCGAGTGCCCCAGAGAACAGGCCACAGTGAGGGGTGGGCAGAGGGCAGGAAATGAGGACTCCAGGTTCTGCCCAGGCATGGCCAGTGGAGGCAGGAAGGAGCCCAGGTAAACCAGTTCTATCTTTCTGTCTCTCTCCACACCCAGCCCTCCAGGGAAGTCAGTGCCAGACAGAGCTCACCTCTCCCACCAGAGTCATGCCAGCCCGGGCTCTGCTGCCCATCCTGCTTCTCTGTGTGCTGCTGCAGCAGACTGAGGGAGGACGCCATAACCAGAGGCGGACACAGAGTAGGTGGTGCGCGAGGGGACAGGATGGGGAGGAGGCAAGCAGGGCTGTGTCCAGTTCACGGGGGCCTGGGGCTGGAGCCTGTCGCCCATCCTGCTCTGACCACAGCACTGTGAAGACTTGGGTCCCCCCAAACCATGGCCCCCAGCCCCTTCCCTGAGGCCCGGGAATAGTGATGGGGTGGGAAGGGGGAACGTACATCTCTCTCTTCTCCATTCCCCAAATCCAGAGACAGATGGGCCACCCGGTAGTGAAAGGAACAGCGGGGCTGAGAATCACATGGGAAAACAAAACAGCTATTCTCTGATCTATGCATTCAAGCTACAGATAAACATCCAGACATCTATGGGAGTGGGTGTAGGATGAAGGGCCACTGGGGAAGCAGATTTGGGGAGCACAAGGTCAAGGTAAGTTATCATCAGAGGGGTCAGGATGGTGGCAGTGGAGGGGAAATATGGAAATTGCTGTTTGCTGGGAAGGGGCAGTTGTGCTGGAGACAGTGGCAGTGAGGGAGGAGAGACAGGGCAGACAGCCAAGTTCACCTTCTCTGGACCCCCTGATTCTGGAGAGTAGGGGACGGTGTGCAGGGTGCCTCCGACTTCGTGGAGTTCTCAGGGTCAGTGTCAATTCTATGGGGGTGACTTTGCCAAGGACACAATAATGGGAAACAGGGTCCTGGCAGCAAGAGTAAGGAGAGGGTCCTGGGGGCCCCAGCATCAAGGTCTAGGTGGGAAGGAGGGGGCAGTAAGATTTAAGATACTTCCAATCACCAGGCTTTGGTGAGGGGCAGAAAGGGACCTGAGAGGTCCAGGATTGTGGTGGGCAGGACTGTGTCGGGTCCTGGAGGAGGCTATAAGCTTGAGAGAGGTCCTCTCTAGGGGCCTGGTTCTGCTGACCCTGCTTCTGTTCTGTTTCAGGAACACAGCTACCCACAGAAATCAAGGTGTGTGAGAGGCCCACCAACATACACATGTGCAGACGCAGGTGTGAATATCACCAAGAGTGTCAAGCAAATAACATATGCTGTTCCACTTTCTGCGGGAACGTGTGCATGAGCCTCCTGTGAGATGGAGAGGGGCTTCCTGCTTCCCCGACCCCCTGTTCAGATCCCGCACAGGAACGCCACTCGCCCACTGTCTGAACTACTCGTTCCTGGCAAATAAACAAGAACAAATGCCCCAGGTCCTGCCTGGTTTACTCCCAGTGCTGTGATCATAGAAAGCCTGGGGTGCCCCCACCTTCTGGGTTCAGGTCTCTGATCTCTCTGCTTGTCACCCTCTCCTGTGCACCCCCCTTGGCCCACTCACCCTGCCAGGCCCCTGGAGACTTGGCCCCCTAGTTGCTCTGCTCCCTGAGCCAGCACTCTCAGGGGGAGAAACTGCTCATGTGTGGCATCTCCCAAAGCTAAGGAGAACACTTCCCTCCCAACAAAACATGAGCCAGGTGGAGGCTAGAGCCTGGGCTCGGAGTAGGAGGCGCCCAAGGAGGCCTCTCATCAGACTTCATCCCCCCATCCTGTCCTGCCCATTCCCCTTGTGAGGCTCATATGACTGTCTCCTTACAAGGAAGAAAAGGAATTCCAGGGTAGTTAAGTGACATGCCCAAGGCCAAGGCCAAAAGAGAGTGCGAGGTCTGGATGCAGCTGGAGGAGTATGTTGCCTCTGGACTCCCTGTTTGCCGGCTTCTTCCCCATATGGTGAGACCTCAGTGTGGAAGGGAGCGCCTATGCTAACCCCAATCAGCCCCACTCCATCCTCCACCAGCATGACCCCACTCTTATGAGGGGGCCTAGAGCGGGGTGCCTTCCATTAACTGAGTGGTCCCTACCCTTTCCAGGGGTGGGGGAGCAGGCGGCTCATGGTGATGCTAAGGATAAATTCGCACAGGACAGCTCTGGGGCTCGGCCATGGTCTCCTGGTGAGTCCCTGGAAACTAATCACTGGGGCACAGAAGCCCTTCTAGTCGGTGCAATCACAAGTCCTCAGAGGTGGTACTGGAGCCAAACCCAGGGACCGGGTCATGCGGCCAATCGGGACATGGAGTCAAGTGTGAAGACCTCAGGCAGGCAGGCCACGCTGGGGGCAGGGGTGTTGTACTGCCCTCCAGTCCGGTGCTTCGTGCGGACAATCAGGAAGGAGACGTCAGTGGAGGAAAGGGCCTCCGTCAGACCAGAGCCTCTGGTCCCCCATAAGGATCATGGACTCCTGCTATTGGGGGAGCCTCTCCACCTCTCCTGAGAGTTGCTCTTGGACAAGGGGCCTTAGGAAGAGATCGTGATCAACCACCAGCACAGACATCATTGGAGGGGGTGGGTGGTCAGGGCGTGCTCTGCAGGAGCTCTTACGTAGTGCTTCCTCAGATAACCTTACTCTCTAAGCATCCTCCCAGGGCTTGGCCTTGCCCCAGACACCCTGGGAGAGACTATTAAGAGAGGCAGGGCCACAAAGGGCATGTCCTCCCACGTCAAGTCCAGTGCTCTCTACCCCATGGGTACACCGTGGGTGTCAGGCTGACCTATTCCTTGCCCCTGGCATGAGCACCACGGACCATGGATTTTATGGCAACAGTTGCCTTTCTCCAATTATGTGGTAACAGGTGCCCTGCCCTCTCTGGACACTGCACCTGTCCCAGGGAACGCAGGGCCTACACCTGGAGAGGTATGGCTGGGGGAGTGCATGCCTGGGTATCAGAGCCTTTCCTGTGTTATTGAAACAACTGTGAGCCTCCATATTAGGTAGAGTGGAGGACTGGGGGCACCTGGAAGACCTGGAATCCCATGGAGGCAGAGGTAGATGCAAATGCAAATTCTGCCATGATCTGTGTCTCCAAACCGTCAAGTCCCAGCCTGCAGAGAATTGCAGATCAGGGCTGGTCTGTTTGCGACCAACCACATAGCTCCATGGTTGCCACGACTTTTGCATTATTTGTTCTCTTTTCATGCTTTAGACCCGCTCCTAGTAAATTCTTTCTCCCGTTCCTTTTGACCAATAATGTTAGAAGTAGCTGTCTTACATGTATAGACTTGGCATTATATCTTTCCTATCTCCCCTCAGGACTAAGTGATTTCTTTGGCCCTTTGACATATTAGAGTCCTAAGAATATTTGATTACTTGATTTCCTATAGAACTCATGCCTGTCCGTCATATTGATTATGTTATGCTAACTGGGTGTAGAGAGTGGAAAATGCATGTAATCTAGGTGCTTTACCGTGTTCCTGCCAGAGGATGGAGAGGCACCTTACCATAGTCCAAGACTTGCCACAGTGATGAACTCTCCCGGTATCCTGTGGCCTGGGGCCGAGAAGCATAGTCCCTCTGAAGCAGGAGTCAAGTGCCGCCCCATGTACTGTCCACCGGGAAGAAAGACACAATGCTTTGTGGATCTCTTTGATATTTGGAGACACCAAAGGCCACTTCTGGGCATTCTCTTATCCATTACCACGGGGAATGTAAGGCTGCTAGATTTGAGTGACACCCAGATTGAGAAAAGATTTTGCAACAGGTCCCAAATGTGTTCAAAGTTGCCTGCCACTTGTGTCTTAGCACCCAGCATATGCATTATATTAAAAGTGTCTTTGACAGATTAAGATACCAGACAGAGCATTTGACAAGTCCAAGTAGGAGAAGCACAGAACACACATCTGGAAAACTGAGGGCAGGGCTATGTCCTCTTCTGTTGCCAGGTGTTTTCCACTTGAAAGCAGCTCCTTTCTTTCTGGGGGACTCTGGTAAAGACTGAATACCTGACCCATGGGACATCAAGTCCGTTTATGATGGGAATTTTCCATGGCAAATTGGGAATTATCTGATTCATGAAGTCTTAACATGGGATGTGCACAGAGGCGGTCTGTTGTCAGATGGAAATGGTATACTTGAGACTGAGCTTGATCAGTTCCAGAGGAAACAGTCACCAGGATAATCAGGGGCAGGGCTCCAAGGACCCGCTGATGTCCCCTCTTGCTTCATTCTTGCCTCATTCTTGCCATTGACACTCTCCAAAGTGCTTCCCTTTTCATGTCCCCATTTGCTCCTAAGAAACGGTGGCTTCCCCTGCTTACCTGTTTGGGTCCTTTGTGATTTTGAATTCGTTCCATTTGATTTCTCAAGAAGGAGAGATTTCATTGACCAGGTATCAGCCTTGGTGTCTGTATTCCTCCATTTACGTTTGGACTTTTCATTTTCTGAGGGTGATTTTATGCGTGTCCTACGCTAAGTCCTCTGCTCCCATGTCCTCACTTCCATGCAGTTGCTGCAATCTATGTATATCTCTGGATGAACGTGGACTCCAACACTCTATCTGCAGGACCTGGGTGTTTATTTCTCTACTCACAGACCATTTAAATTTGTAGCATTCTCTATTTCTTCATTAGGCTGAGGGTAGGGGTTATGGACTGATGTATTTCCTCTCCTTGCTGATCTGTCTCGGTTTTTTGAAGACAGCAAATTTGAGCAGCCATAATTACACCCTGGCAACCTCTTTTTTTTAAAACTTGCTTTTAACAACTTCAAGGAATTTTTGGCAACTCTGTCTTGATTTTAAGACTGCCACTAAAAACTGAAAACTCTCAGAAACTGTTTTTTAAAAAAGGTGATAATTTCACACAATTACGGATTTCACCATATAAATATTTTATACTTCTTTTTGGGTTCTTGTTTGGTTTCCCAGGGCTGCCACAACAAAGAATCACAAACTGGATTGGATGGCTTAAAACAACAGAACTTTATTCTCTCATATTTGAGTGGCTAGAAGTATAAAATCAAGTTATTGGCAGAGCCGTGTTCCTTCTGAAGGTGCTGAGGAAGAATCTATCCTACGACTCCCTTCCAGCTTCTTGCGGTTGCCAGCAGTCCTTAGTATTCCTCTGCATGTAGATGCATAACTCTAATTTTTGCCTTTGTCTTCACACCGCCTTCTTTCATGTGTTTGTATCTCTGTCTGTATCCAAATTTCCCTGTTCTTATAAGGATGCTAGTCAATGTATTACAGCCCACCCTAATCCAGTATGACCCCATTTCACATTGATTACATATGCTAGGACAGCTAAGACACTATTTCCAAATAAGGTCACTTTCACAGGTACCAGGGATAAGGTTTGGTTTTTTTTGTTCTTGTTGCTGAGTTTTAGTTCTCTCTATATTCTGGATATTAATTCCTTATCAGATATATGATATGCAAATATTTTCCCCCATTCTGTGATGTGTCTCTGTACTCTTTTGATGCACAAATTTTTTTTATTAAGGTATTCTTGATATACACTCTTTTGAAGGTTTCACATGAAAAAACAATGTGGTGACTACTTTTACCCATATTATCAAGTCAACACCCATACCCCAATGCAGTCACTGTCCATCAGTGTAGTAAGATGCCACAGATTCACTGGTTGCCTTTTCTGTGCTACACTGTTTTCCCCATGACCCCCCACACTATGTGTACTAAACATAATACCCCTCAATCCCCTTCTCCCTCCCTCCCCAACCTCCTTCCCACACCTTTCCCCTTTGGTAACCACTAGTCCCTTCTTGGAGTCTGCTGCTGTTTTGTTCCTTCAATTTTGCTGCATTGTTATACTCCACAAATGAGGGGAATCATTTGGCACTTGTCTTTCTCCACCTGGCTTATTTCACTGAGCATAATATCCTCCAGCGCCATCCATGTTGTTGCAAAAGGTAGGATTTGTTTCTTTCTTATGGCTGAATAGTATCCCATTGTGTGTATGTATCTCCTCTTCTTTATCTATTCATCTACTGATGGACATGTAGGTTGCTTCCATATCTTGGCTATTGTAAATAGTGCTGCAATAAACATAGGGGTGCATATGTCTTTTTGAATCTGAGAAGTTGTATTCTTTGGGTAAATTCCAAGGAGTGGTATTCCTGGGTCAAATGGTATTTCTATTTTTAGTTTTTGAGAAACCTCCATATTGCTTTCTGCAATGGTTGAACTAGCTTACATTCCCACCAGTAGTGTGGGAGGGTTCCCCTTTCTCCGCATCCTCACCAGCATTTGTTGTTCTTAAGGTCTTTTCGATGCTGGCCATCCTTACTGGTGTGAGGTGATATCTCATTGTGGTTTTAATTTGCATTTCCCTGATGATTAGTGATGTGGAGCATCTTTTCATGTGTCTGTTGGCCATCTGAATTTCTTCTTTGGAGAACTGTCACTTCATACCCTCTGACCATTTTTTAATCGGGTTATTTGCTTTTTGAGTGTTGAGGTGTGTGAGTTCTTTATATATTTTGGATGTTAACCCTTGTCAGATATGTCATTTACAGATATATTCTCCCATACTGTAGGATGCCTTTTTGTTCTGTTGATGGTGTCCTTTGTCATACAGAAAGTTTTTAGTTGATGTAGTCCCATGTGTCCATTTTTGCTTTTGTTACCCTTGCTCGAGGAGATGCATTCAGGAAGAAGTTGCTCATGCTTTTATTCAGGAGATTTTTGCCTATGTTGTCTTCTAAGAGTTTTATGGTTTCATGACTTACATTCAGGTCTTTGATCCATTTTGAGTTTACTTTTGTGTATGGGGTTAAACAATAATCCAGTTTCATTCTCTTGCATGTAGCTGTCCAGTTTTACCACCACCAGTTGTTGAAGAGGCTGTCATTTCCCCATTCTATGTCCATGGCTCCTTTATCATATATTAGTTGACCATATATGCTTGGGTTTATATCAGAGATGTCTAGTCTGTTCTATTGGTCTATGGGTCTGTTCTTGTGCCAGTACCAAATTGTCTTGATTACTGTGGCTTTCTAGTAGAGCTTGAAGTCAGGGAGCATAATCCTCCCAGCTTTATTCTTCCCTCTCAGGATTGCTTTGGCTATTCAGGGTCTTTTGTGGTTCCATATGAATTTTAGAACGATTTTCTCTAGTTCGTTGAAGAATGCTGTTGGTATTTTGACAGGGATTGCATTAAATCTGTAGATTGCTTTAGGCAGGGTGGCCTTTTTGGGGTTTTTTATTATTTTTTTATAATTTATTTTGGATCATTAATCTACAATTACATGTGCAATATTATGATTATTAAACTACCGCCTTCATCAGGTCCCCCCCACCAACCCCATTACAGTCACTGTCCATCAGCGTAGTGAGATGCTATAGAATCACTACTTGTCTTCTCTGAGTTGTACAGGCCTCCCCATGCCCCCCCAACATTACATCTGCTAATCATAATGCCCTTTCTCCCACTTATCCCTCCCTTCCCACCCATCTTCCCCAGTCCCTTTCCCTTTGGTAACTATTAGTCCGTTCTTGGGTTCTGTGAGTCTGCGGCTGTTTGGTTCCTTCAGTTTTTTTCTTTGTTCTTATACTCCACATATGAGTGAAATCATTTGATACTTGTCTTTTTCGGCTTGGCTTATTTCACTGAGCATAATACCCTCTAGCTCCATCCATGTTGTTGCAAATGGTAGGATTTGTTTTCTTCTTATGGCTGAATAATATTCCATTGTGTATATGTACCACCTCTTCTTTATCCATTCATCTACTGATGGACACTTAGGTTGCTTCCATTTCTTGGCTATTGTAAATAGTGCTGCGATAAACATAGGGGTGCATCTGTCTTTTTCAAACTGGGCTGCTGCATTCTTAGGGTAAATTCCTAGGAGTGGAATTCCTGGGTCAAATGGTATTTCTATTTTGAGTTTTTTGAGGAACCTCCATACTGCTTTCCACAATGGTTGAACTAATTTGCATTCCCACCAGCAGTGTAGGAGGGTTCCCTTTTCCCCACATCCTCGCCAACATTTGTTGTTGTTTGTGTTTTAGATGTTGGCCATCCTCACTGGTGTGAGGTGATATCTCATTGTGGTTTTGATCTGCATTTCTCTGATGATTAGCGATGTGGAGCATCTTTTCATGTGCCTGTTGGCCATCTGAATTTCTTCTTTGGAGAAGTGTCTATTCATGTCCTCTGCCCATTTCTTAATTGGATTATTTGCTTTTGTTTGTTAAGGTGCATGAGTTCTTTATATATTTTGGATGTCAACCCCTTATCAGATACATCATTTATGAATATATTCTCCCATACTGTAGGATGTCTTTTTGTTCTACTGATGGTGTCCTTTGCTGTACAGAAGCTTTTCAGCTTGATATAGTCCCACTTGTTCATTTTTGCTTTTGTTTCCCTTGCCCGGGGAGATATGTTCATGAAGAAGTTGCTCATGTTTATGTCCAAGAGATTTTTGCCTATGTTTTTTTCTAAGAGTTTTATGGTTTCATGACTTACATTCAGGTCTTTGATCCACCTTGAGTTTACCTTTGTGTATGGGGCTAGACAGTAGTCCAGTTTCATTCTCTTACATGTAGCTGTCCAGTTTTTCCAACACCAGCTGCTGAAGAGGCTGTCATCTCCCCATTGTATATCCAAGGCTCCTTTATCAAATATTAATTGACTGTATATGTTTGGGTTAATGTTTGGATTTTCTATTCTGTTGCACTGGTCTGTGGGTCTGTTTTTGTGCCAATACCAAATTGTCTTGATTACTGTGGCTTTGTAGTAGAGCTTGAAGTCAAGGAGCGTAATTCCCCCTGTTTTATTCCTCCTTCTCAGGATTGCTTTGGCTATTTGGGGTCCTTTGTGGTTCCATATAAATTTTAGAATTATTTGTTCCAGTTTATTGAAGAAAGCTGTTGGTACTTTGATAGGGATTGCGTTGAATATGTAGATTGCTTTAGGTAGTATAGCCATTTTGACAATATTGATTCTTCCTAGCCAAGAGCATGGGATGAATTTCCATTTGGTAGTGTCCTCTTTAATTTCTCTTAGGAGTGTCTTGTAGTTTTCAGAGTACAGGTCTTTCACTTCCTTCGTTAGGCTTATTCCTAGATATTTTATTCTTTCTGATGCAGTTATGAATGGAATTGTTTTTCTGATTTCTCTTTCTGTTAGTTCATCGTTAGTGTATAGGAAAGCAACAGATTTCTGTGTGTTAATTTTGTATCCTGCAACTTTCCTGAATTCAGATATTAGTTCTAGTAGTTTTGGAATGGAGTCTTTAGGGTTTTTTACGTACAGTATCATGTCATCTGCAAATAGTGACAATTTGACTTCTTCTTTACCAATCTGGATGCCTTGTATGTCTTTGTTTCATCTGATTGCCGTGGCTAGGACCTCCAGTACTATGTTGAATAACAGTGGAGAGAGTGGGCATCCCTGTCTTGTTCCCAATCTTAGATGAAAAGCTTTCAGCTTCTCGCTGTTAAGTATGATGTTAGCTGTGGGTTTGTCATATATGGCCTTTATGATGTTGAGGTACTTGCCGTCTGTACCCATTTTGTTGAGAGTTTTAATCCGGAATGGATGCTGAATTTTGTCAAATGCTTTTTCAGCATCTATGGAGATGATCATGTGGTTTTTGTTCTTCTTTTTGTTGACGTGGTGGATGATGTTGATGGATTTTCGAATGATGTACCATCCTTGCATCCCTGGGATGAATCCCACTTGATCATGGTGTATGATCCTCTTGATGTATTTTTGAATTCGGTTTGCTAATATTTTGTTGAGTATTTTTGCATCTACGTTCATCAGGGATATTGGTCTGTAATTTTCTTTGTTGGTGAGGTCTTTGCCCGGTTTTGGTATTAGAGTGATGCTGGCTTCATAGAATGAGTTTGGAAGTATTCCCTCCTCTTCTATTTTTTGGAAAACTTTAAGGAGAATCGGTGTTATTTCTTCTCTATATGTCTGGTAGAATTCGGAGGTGAATCCATCAGGCCCGGGGGTTTTGTTCTTGGGTAGTTTTTTGATTACCAATTCGATTTCGTCGCTGCTGATTGGACTGTTTAGTTTTTCTGTTTCTTGCTTGGTCAGTCTTGGAAGGTTGTATTTTTCTAAGAAGTTGTCCATTTCTTCTATGTTTTCCAGCTTATTAGCATATAGATTCTCATAATATTCTCTTATAATTCTTTGTATTTCTATGGGGTCCATCGTTATCTTTCCTTTCTCATTTCTGATTCTGTTTATGTGTGTAGATTCTCTTTTTCTCTTAATGAGTCTGGCTAGGGGTTTATCTATTTTGTTTATTTTTTCAAAGAACAAGCTCTTGGTTTCACTGATTTTTTCTATTGTTTTGTTCTTCTCAATTTTATTTATTTCTTCTCTGATCTTTATTATGTCCCTCCTTCTGGTGACTTTGGGATTCATTTGTTCTTCTTTTTCCAATTTCAGTAATTGTGTCTTTAGACTATTCATTTGGAAGTATTCTTCCTTCTTTAAATAGGCCTGGATTGCAATATACTTTCCTCTTAACTGCCTTTGCTGCGTCCCACAGAAGTTGTGGCTTTGTGTTGTTGTTGTCATTAGTCTCCATATATTCTTTGATTTCTGTTTTGATTTGGTCGTTAACCCATTGATTAGTTAGGAGAATGTTTTTAAGTCTCCATGTATTTGTGAGCCTTTTTGATTTCTTTCTAAAATTTATTTCTAGTTTTATACCTTTGTGATCTGAGAAGTTGGTTGGTAGGATTTCAATATTTTTGAATTTACTGAGGTTCTTTTTGTGGCCTAGTATGTGGTCTATTCTGGAAAATGTTCCATGTGCACTCAAGAAGAATGTGTATCCTGCTGCTTTTGGGTGCAGAGTTCTGTAGATATCTGTTAGGTCCATCTGTTTTAGTGTGTTGTTCAGTGCCTCTGTGTCTTTACTTATTCTCTGTCTGGTTGATCTGTCCTTTGGAATGAGTGGTGTGTTCAAGTCTCTTAAAATGAATGCATTGCTGTCTATTTCCTCCTTTAATTCTGTTAGTATTTGTCTCACATATGCTGGCGCTCCTGTGTTGGGTGCATATATATTTATAATGGTTATATCTTCTTGTTGGACTGACCCCTTTATCGTTATGTAATGTCCTTCTTTATCTCTTGCTACTTTCTTCGTTTTGAAGTCTATTTTGTCTGATACAAGTACTGCAAGACCTGCTTTTTTCTCCTTGTTGTTTACATGAAATATCTTTTTCCATCCCTTCACTTTTAGTCTGTGTATGTCTTTGGGTTTAAAGTGAGTCTCTTGAAGGCAGCATATAGATGCGTCTTGTTTTTTTATCCATTCAGTGACCCTATGTCTTTTGACTGGTGCATTCAGTCCATTTACATTTAGGGTTATTATGGATAGGTATGTACTTATTGGCATTGCAGGCTTCAGATTCGTGGTTACCAAAGGTTCGAGGTTAACTTCCCTACTGTCTAAAAGTCTAACAACTAACTTAATATGCTATTACAAACACAATCTAAAGGTTCTTTGTTTGTTTGTTTGTTTGTTTGTTTCCTCCTTTTTCTTTCTATTCCATTCTTTATATATAAGGTATTATATTCTGTACTGTTTGTCTATCCTTTGATTGACTTTGGGGATAGTTAATTTAATTTTGCATTTTCTTAGTAATTAGCTGTCTATTTTCTTTACTGTGGTTTTATTACTTCTGGTGACAGCTATTAATCTGTAGGAACACTTCCATCTGTAGCAGTCCCTCCAAAATACCCTGTAGAGATGGTTTGTGGGAGGCAAATTCTCTCAGCTTTTGCTTATCTGGGAATTGTTTAATCCCTCCTTCAAATTTAAATGATAATCTTGCTGGATAAAGTAATCTTGGTTCAAGGCCCTTCTGCTTCTTTGCATTAAATACATTATGCCACTCCCTTCTGGCCTGTAAGGTTTCTACAGAGAAGTCTGATGATAGCCTGATGGGTTTTCCTTTGTATGTGATCCTATTTCTCTCTCTGGCTGCTTTTAATAGTCTGTCCTTATCTTTGATCTTTGCCATTTTAATTACTGTATGTCTCGCTGTTGTCTTCCTTGGGTCCCTTGTGTTGGGAGATCTGCGCACCTCCATGGCCTGAGAGACTATCTCCTTCCCCAGATTGGGGAAGTTTTCAGCAATCACCTCCTCAAAGACGCTTTCTATCCCTTTTTCTCTCTCTTCTTCCTCTGGTACCCCTGTAATGCGAATATTGTTCCGTTTGGATTGGTCACACAGTTCTCTCAATATTCTTTCATTCTTAGAGATCCTTTTTTCTCTCTGTGCCTCAGCTTCTTTATATTCCACTTCTCTAGTTTCTATTTCATTTATTGTCTCCTCCACCGTATCCAATCTGCTTTTAATACCATCCATTGTGTTCTTCAATGATTGGATCTCTGACCGGAATTCATTCCTGAGTTCTTGAATATCTTTCTGTACCTCCATGAGCATGTTAATGATTTTTATTTTGAACTCCCTTTCAGAGAGAATCATAAGGTCCATATCATTTAAATCTTTCTCCGGAGTTGTGTTCATAATTTTACTCTGGACCAACTTCCTTTGGCATTTCATATTTGTGTATGGCGCCCTCTAGTGCCCAGAAGCTCTACTCTCTGGAGCTGCTCAGCCCCTGAAGCAATGCGAGGATTGTAGGGGAGTGGTATTGGTGCCTCCGGGGAGGAAAGGGCTGTTTGCTGGTTCCTGGTTGCTATGCCTGTCTCCACTGCCTGAACCAGTGGGCTGAGCACACAGGAATAAGCCTCTGTGCTTTGCGTTTTTAGTTGCTGTAAACAGATCTTCCCTCTGACTGGCCTAACACCAGGGAAGGATTTCCCGGTTTGCAAGCCCGGTGGGGCTGGCCAGAAGAAAGGCGCACTAGTCTGCCTGTCACAGAAGGGGTTCTTGGAGCTGTGTAGGCAGCCAGGGAGCTGGAGCACCTGAAGATCGTGAAAGCTCCCAACCTGCTGGGCAGAGTGCACCGGACAATTTTGTCTGCCTGTCCTTTCTCCTGAGCAGTAAGCTCCGTGCAGTCCTTGCCCCTTTAGCAGCCCTCTTGCTAAGGGCTTCTTTGTTAGGAAGTCTCTCAGACTGCCCGCCTTTCTTTTGTCCCTGAGCAGCTGGGTATGGATCCCTGCTTTCACAAGCAGCTGGATTCTTAGTCTCTCCAGGAACTCTGCCTGTCTTAGCTTTCCAACCCCCTAATTACAAGAGTATCATGCAAGCACCATGAAATGTAGGTTTGTGCTCCCAGAGCAGATCTCCAGAGTTAGGTGTTCAGCAGTCCCACATCTCCACTCCCTCCCTGCTCCATTCCTGTTCCTCCTGCTGGTGAGCTGGGGTGGGGGAAGGGCTTGGATCCCGCAGGACCACAGCTTTAGTACGTTACCCTTTTCTGTGAGGGCTGCTCTTGTCTCCAGGTGTATGCAGTTTGTTGCCGTCCTCTTTCCCGTTGCTCTTTCAAGAGTAGCTGTAGTAGCTTTATTTTCATATTATATGAGTTTTTAGGAGGAAGCCTCTGTCTCACCTCTCACCCCACCATATTTAATCCAATCCTCTGTCAGGGTGGCCATTTTGACAATATTAATTCTTCCTATCCATTTATTGGTGTCTTCTTTAATTTCCCTCATGAGTGTCTTGCATTTTTCAGAGTATAGGTCTTTCACTTCCTTGGTTAGGTTTACTCCTAGGTATTTTATTCTTTTTGATGCAATTGTGAATGGAATTGTTTTCCTAATTTCTCTTTCTGCTAGTTCATTGTTAGTATATAGGAATGCCACAGATTTCTGCATATTAATTTCATATCCTGCAACTTTGCGGAATTCAGATGTTAGATCTAGTAGTTTTGGAGTGGATTCTTTAGGGTTTTTTATGTACAGTATCATGTCATCTGCAAACAGGGACAGTTTAACTTCTTCCTTGCCGATCTGGATGCCTTTTCTTTCTTTGTGTTGTCTTACTGCCGTGGCTAGGATCTCCAGTACTATGTTGAATAGAAGTGGGGAGAGTGGGCATCCTTACCTTGTTCCCGATCTTAAAGGAAAAGCTTTCAACTTCTCACTGTTAAGTATAATGTTGGCTGTGGGTTTCTCATATATGGCCTTTATTATGTTGAGGTGCTTTCCCTCTATACCCATTTTGTTGCGAGTTTTTATCATGAATGAATGTTGAATTTTGTCGAATGCTTTTTCAGCATCTATGGAGATGATCATGTGTTTTTTGTTCTTCTTTTTGTTGATGTGGTGGATGATGTTGATGGATTTTCGAATGTTGTACCATCCTTGCATCCCTGGAATAAATCCTACTTGATCATGATGGATGATCCTTTTGATGTATTTTTGAATTCGGTTTGCTAATATTTTGTTGAGTATTTTTGCATCTATGTTCATCAGGGATATTGGTCTGTAATTTTCTTTTATTGTGGTGTCTTTTTCTGGTTTTGGTATTAGAGTGATGCTAGCCTCACAGAATGTGTTTGGAAGTATTCCCTCTTCTTCTATTCTTTGGAAAACTTTAAGGAGGATGGGTATTAGGTCTTCACTAAACGTTTGATAAAATTCAGCAGTGAAGTGGCCTAGTATGTGGTCTATTCTGGAAAATGTTCCATGTGCACTTGAGAAGAATATGTATCCTGCTGCTTTTGGGTGTAGAGTTCTGTAGATGTCTGTTAGGTCCATCTCTTCCAGTGTGTTGTTCAGTGCCTCTGTGTCTTTCCTTATTTTCTGTCTGGTTGATCTGTCCTTTGGAGTGAGTGGTGTGTTGAAGTCTCCTAAAATGAATGCATTGCCTTCTATTTCCTCCTTTAATTCTGTTAGTATTTGTCTCACATATGTCGGTGCTCCTGTGTTGGGTGAATATATATTTATAATGGTTATATCGTCTTGTTGGACTGACCCCTTTATCATTATGTAATGTCCTTCTTTATCTCTTGCTACTTTCTTCGTTTTGAAGTCTATTTTGTCTGATACAAGTACTGCAAGACCTGCTTTTTTCTCCTTGTTGTTTGCATGAAATATTTTTTTCCATCCCTTCACTTTTAGTCTGTGTATATCTTTGGGTTTGAGGTGAGTCTCTTGTAAGCAGCATATAGATGGGTCTTGCTTTTTTATCCATTCTGTTACTCTGTGTCTTTTGATTGGTGCATTCAGTCCATTTACATTTAGGGTGGTTATCAATAGATATGTACTTATTTACCATTGCTGGCTTTAGATTCGTGGTTACCAAAGGTTCAAGGGTAGCTTCTTTACTATCTAATAGTCTAACTTAACTTTCTTGTTAAGTTATTGTAAACACAGTCTGATGATTCTTTATTTCTCTCCCTTCTTATTCTTCCTCCTCCATTCTTTATATACTAGGTGTTTTATTCTTTGCCTTTAGTTAGTATTTGGGTGGTCTGCTTTCTTTGCTATTATTTTATTTTCTCTGGTGACATCTTTTTAGGCTTAGGAGTGCTTCCGTCTAGAGCAGTCCGTTTAAGATATCCTGTAGAGGTGGTTTATGGGAGGCAAACTCCCTCAGCTTTCGCTTGTCTGGGAATTGTTTAATCCCTCCCTCAAATTTAAATGATAATCATGCTGGATACAATATTCTTGGTTCGAGGCCCTTCTATTTCATTACGTTAAATATATCATGCCATTCTCTTCTGACCTGTAAGGTTTCTGTTGAGAAGTCTGATGGGTTTTCCTTTGTAGGTGATCTTTTCTCTCTCTATAGCTGCCTTTAATACTCTGTCCTTATCTTTGATCTTTGCCATTTTAATTATTGTGTGTCTTGGTGTTGTCTTCCTTGGTTCCCTTGTGTTGGAAGATCTGTGGGCTTCCATGTCTGAGAGAGTATTTCCTTCCCCAGCTTAGGGAAGTTTTCAGCAATTATTTCTTCAAAGACACTTTCTATCCCTTTTTCTCTCTCTTCTTCCTCTGGTACTCCTATAATGCGAATATTGTTCCATTTGGATTGGTCACACAGTTCTCTTAATATTCTTTCATTCCTAGAGATCCTTTTATCTCTCTCTGCCTCAGCTTCTCTGTATTCGTGTTCTCTCATTTCTATTCCATTAACAGTCTCTTGCATCTCATCCAGTCTGCTGCTAAGCCTGTCAATCACTTGTCTCATTTCTGCATTGTCTTTCCTTACTTCCCTCACTTCCTCCCTTAGCTCTTGCATATTTCTTTGTAGATCCATCAGTATGGTTATGACTTTTATTCTGAATTCTTTTTCAGGAAGATTGTGCATGTCCATCCCATCAGGCTCCCTCTCTGGGGCTGTCTGGCTGATCTTAGTCTGGACCACATTCCTCTGCCTTTTCATGGCAATAGAAGTGGTCACTGGTAGGCACCACATGTGTCAGCTGGGAGAACAAATTCCCTTCCTGCTTGTTGTTCTCCTTACCCTTCTCCCAGGCCTGAGCTGTTTTTCTGCACACCGGGAGGCAGTCTCTGGGATAATCCCCTGAACAGCCTGTGTGCGGGGTTGCCCTCAGCCTAGCCTATAGGTTTGCAGTTACGCTGGGTGTGTTCTGGTCCCCTTGGTGCCTTCTGGTCCTGGTTCTGGGGCTCTTCCCACTTAGCTCCGTGCCCACCAGGAGTAGATTCTGTGAGGTTGCTGTGGGTGGGGCCGCTCCTCTGCTGTTCTGCAGCAGTGGCGGCTCCCGGACCCTTTGCGGTGCCGGCCAGGGAGGGAATGAATGGCAGGCTGCTGATCACTGTGAGAATCCTCGGCACGGCTGCTTTGCCCAGCTGCCGGCCAAGGGGTCCGAAATTCCCCAAGACTCCCAGCCTGCTGGGCTGAGCGCACTGGGATGATTTTGTTCCGCTGTTGGGCCCTTGTCTCTTTAAGACTTTTTAAAAAGTGCCCCCTTTTCTTTTGTCCTGGGGAGCTGGCTGAGGGGACCCGCTTGTCTCCATCTAGGATCCTGCCCTTCTGTTTCTCTAATCTCCGATACACCATGCGATGTGTGTCTGTGCTCCTGGCACAGATCACCAGGGCTGGTTATTTAGCAGGCCTGTGCTTCCACTCCCTCCCCACTCTGAATCTTTTCCTCCTGCCAGTGCGCTGGGGTGGGGGAGTGCTCCGGTCCCTCCGGGTCGCAGCTTTGTATCTTACCCGGTTCGTGAGGCACTCAGTTCTCGCAGGTGTAGCTGTAGCCTGGTTGTTGTCCTGTATCTTCTGGTCTCTCTTTTAGGAATAGTTGTATTTGTTGTATTTTCATAAATATAT